>JAAFCF010006596.1:21275622-21320196 GCA_013389785.1 Helicorthomorpha holstii
AATATAATCAAATTAAAACTAAACTTTGACTATTGAAAATAACAACACAAGTTATTATGATCAGAAACGAACTGATGTACAGTATTGTAATTATTTAATTTACCTCAGTGCGAGTTTTTTCTCGCATCTGATCAAATAAATTGGGTAGAAACCGATGCTCATTTGTTGTCTTAGAGAAATCAAAACTGCATTCCTGTCATAAATAAAAATATTCATGGTTTAAGTTTCTATTTATTTTTTAGTGAAGTCACATTCACGTCTATAAGGTTATCAATACCTGTACATAATCACTTGGTAGTAATCGCAAATAGACTCTATGTTTGTCGCTTGAAGTGGAAGAAACATAACGACCATCTGGAATTCTCCTTAAAACTATTTGGTCTTCGGTATCGTTTAATTCTGGCAATTCAATGTCAACTTCAATTGAACTTTCCACATTATTTTCAGTATCGTTAAAGCTATCAAATAGATTTTTTCGACAGCGCTTAGTTGGAGGTTCTATATCTATCGTGAAAGCCATAAAATACATTAAAACAACGATAACAAAATAAAAAAATACCAACGACATATTAATTACCGTCCGTTTCCATTTCAATTCGTCTTTTTGTCTCCATCTTGTCAAATTCTAATCAGCTGTTTTTTAAGCGGGCTAAAGAATGGCGGGAAAGTAACAATGACGTCACTATTAGTCTTGGGGCTCTTTTCCCGGTCATTTTTAAATTACAAAAATAAATTCTTAAATACTGTATTATAAATAAACATTCAAGCAAAACAAAGTTAATTAATCTAAATTAAAAAAAATATAAATTTAATATTTGTTTAATTATCGGTATTTTATTGTTACTAACGCAAACATTTCTTTTTAAAATCCTTTCTTATCCTTTCTTTTTAAAGCAGGTACATTATGGTCTAAATGTCACATGACTTTTGATTTGTGACTACAGTTTTGCTCCAATGTTATTAGACTAAAAATGTTTAAGAAGATAACCTACAATACATGCATCACAGTAGTTAAGTTGACCTCATTTTTTGTGAGGATTAAATAAACTAAAAATAGAGTACTGCATACCTGTAGAACAAGTACTGTACCGGTACTGGCGGTACAGTACTTTGAAATGCAAGTCAAAAATATGTTATAGTGCATAGTACATTAATTTCTAAAAAAAAAAAATAGTAGACGTTAAAAAGAATTTGCATTACAATTTTACAAGTCTTATCAAAGTAATTTTTGTTTCATATTAATCGGCTGATGATAAAAGGCTAGCCTCGAGGCCAGAAGTCATAGATTACTTAAACAAAATTCCCACATATAGTAAAGTTGAACAGCAACCAACAAAATAAAAGCTGCAGTTTTTGCAATGAAAGCTGGAGTTTTTGCAATAAAAGCTGCAGTTTTTGCAATGAAAGCTGTAATTTTTGCAATAAAAGCTGCAGTTTTTGCAATAAAAGTTGCAGTTTTTGCAATGAAGGCTGCAGTTTTTGCAATGAAGGCTGCAGTTTTTGCAATAAAAGTTGCAGTTTTTGCAATGAAAGCTGCAGTTTTTGCAATGAAAGCTGCAGTTTTTGCAATGAAAGCTGTAATTTTTGCAATAAAAGCTGCAGTTTTTGCAATAGAAGTTGCAGTTTTCGGATGTGTAGGATAGTAACTGATCAACAAAATAATATTTCTCAAGTATGTTTTTGCTTTTTCGTACTAAAAGAATCTGGAATTCTTCTACCTGGCGCAATTAATTTTTACAATCACAAAGGTGTTTGCAAACAAATGCTTGACTTTAAAATAAGTTTTTCCAATACAGTATTCTAATCTATGAATTTCGAGTAAATTCTTGTTTTAAAGTGGTTTTTTTTATTAATTTTAAAGCAAGAGTATTCCACAGGGACCTTTTGAGACTCCTCCCACTTGCATTAACCTCTCCAATAAGCTTCAGAACAATTGGGGCTTTTCTAGTGTTTGTACAAACGTGTACCCATTTTGAATAATTGTACTCTCAAGCATATCAACGATATTTTTATACGCCAATTTTTAAAAAATGCAATGATTTAACTATTCTAGTACAAAACGGAAATAAATTGCATCGCTCATACTAGATAATTGCAGATTTTTATTGCCAGTAAGTACCGTATATGTAAACATATTATATCTCTTATGATTACCATGTGTAATATTACTAAAGTTATATTTTAACCAACGATACCTAATTTTGTAATTTTTTAAGATTAGTTTGTAAATTTGTTGGTAGTTCTGATGGGCCCTATGTATTCATAATGGCATCATTTGTAACAAAGCAAAAGTTTACAATGATAACCACAAGTTCAAAAATAAATACAGGGTAATTAAATAATTTAGGTACCCATATGTCGCACATCTAGTGACAAGTGAAAGAGTTCGATTGCTGCTGTTGGGTAAAACCTCCTTAAATGACCTAAAAAAAAAATTGGACAAAAATTACAAATATTCAAATTTAAATTCTAAAGTTCAAACAAAACTTACTTCTTAATTATCTTCTGTCATATTGGAAAATAGCTAAAGGAAATATTGATTGAACCTCATCATGAAATATGCATAATTGCAATTTTTGTTTAACAAAAGCCATCCAAGACTGTTTTACTGAACACCAGCTATTGAACATTTTAACTTACCACTAGAGGTGCCACATATTTCGTGTCTAAATTATCTGATCACCCTGTATTATGTGCCAACCAAATGTATCCCTAAAATGACCAGTCAGTTTTTTCAAACAAAAAAATCTCAAAAACGCTTGTTTGAAAACGAGTTCCGTGCCAATGATAACGGACTTAATCTAATTTGATGGTTGTGAAGGTAAAATTTACTTCCAAGTCCAAAGTACAGTAGGTCCGTTGGGATGTTTTTTTTTTATTTTTAAACGCAACTTAAATTTTTTGGTGAAATGTTGGTAAACCTCAAAATATCAATTCACCAGAATTGCTTTAAATTTTCAATCACAATATTTATTTTATTAGGAAAATGCAGTAGAATTCTGTAGAATTGGTGAATAGTTAATGATTTAAAGATGTTTAAATATCTTTTATTTAAAACGTTTAAACAATCGATTAGTGAAAAATACCCTAGTTAAACGCTTAAACGATATTCATTGTCCTTTGCTCATTTCTCCACTTTTTTGCTTATTTACTGATTGATCTTTATCTTCACATAGATAAGTATCTTAGACAGACATAAAAACGTTTTTTCAAGTCATTTTCTTTATTTAAAATCAGTCTGTTCATTTTGTAGAAAAATCCTGTTTGGAAGTCTGTTTTCCAAAAATGTATTGGGTTTATAATAGTCCACCAGACTCCCTGCTCACTGACATGACATGGTACATTAAGTCAGTAACTGTAGATAACAAACTGTACTTTTTTGGCCAAAACCAACAAAAAAGCCTTCAAATTATTCAAATGGATCCGGAATCTATGCAGTGGACTGTAGTTCAAACGGCAACCATTGAACCATCCCATGAACCAGAAAATGGAATGCGCGTGTTTGTGTCCTATGAGCAAATGTCGGGCGTTTTACCAACGGATGTAAGCTGCGCAGTCGTCTATAAAAAAACCATTTTAATTATCATCGGATTCGACTACCCCGTTTGCTATCAATTTAATACCGAAAGCAAAGACTTAACAAAGTTCGAATGGGGAGGTCTTGGATTATGTGAACTAAGAAAGTGCTGCATCGTGGAAGACCAATTGTACCTGTTTACGTATTCTTTTGCAAATACTCTTCAAGTTAGTGTCATTAACTTAAAGACCAAACATTGGGATTTTATTTATCGAGATGTACCATTACCAATAAGTACTAAAACCGATAATCATGCTTATTATTGGGATGCAACTGTAGTGTATGGGAAAGAAATTTACTGCTTTTTTAACATCAAAAATGAAAAGAAATCGCTCTACGTGTTTGATACACTAAACGATCAGTGGAAAAAAATTAAAATTAGTGACAAAAACAAGACCAAGTATACCTTTTGGACGGTAGCTGGAAACGTCGTAGATGACCAATTACTAATTATGAAACAACGATATATTTATAATCCTCGTAAGTTGCCTCACATTGACGTTTTTAATTTAAAAACGAAGAAGTGGAGAAAACTAGGGGAATTTACTAGTTATTTATTTGTCTCACTTGCACACTGTTTTGTACTAAATGGTCGTTGTATTTTATTTCAAAACAGTAGCGTTGATACGATTTTAAATGGGGATGCATTTGTGCACATTGGTCATAATTTTCATTTTCCGTTTTTACAAACGTTGTACGAAAAAAACATTTGGAAGAGCAAAGATTACGAATCCCAACCGCCAAGAACATTAAAGGAGAAACTTAAAACATCACGAAATTTATTCCTGTTTGTAAACAGTAATAGAGTACCGATAATAAAAAGATGTTCTTGGTTTCGTTTTTAAAAATGACCACATTCTATTTGTTGAAAACGTTTTGACTTTTAATGAAATTTTATGGGTAGTGCAATTTTAATTGTTTGAAAATCGCTGAAAACAATTTTAACATGTGATAAGTCAAAAGTTTTTTTTAAAAATAATGTCATTTGAGATTAAAATCATTTATTTTCCATTGTAAAAAAACTGCCTCTTTTTTTTTTTGTTGATGATTTTCGTTTTAAAAGAAATTAAAGAGTCATTTAAATGACCATGTGTTTATTTTTAATGCAAACTGCTAGCTTTGATACTTGAAAAGCTTATTATTTAATATTATATTAACTGTTAAAGAGAGTTAGAAATTTAATTTGACTGTGTCGTTAAGAAAAATTAAATTTAATAATTATATTTTGGGCACTTAACTTGTAAGTTAAAATTCTCACAATTTAAATCAATAAGCACGTAGAGGACTATGACACAGATTCACTAAAAAAGCTTGAGAAATTATCTTTCAGATAAAAATTTAATACTGTATTCCTTTTCAATACTTCGTACAATTAAAACTAAAAAGTAATGCACAAAGTGCAAAGCTTAGAGAAAAGATAAAATTAAAATACTAAGTTGGTAAAATTCTTATATTGTGGTCAAAGGATTTTAATACTAAAGTTAAGGCTAAAATGTGTTTTTTTTTTTCTACAGATACACATGTACATTGGACCACAACACTGTGCACAAAAGTCGTTCATTCAACATGTGATACTATATTTATGTTAATTTTTCAAAATTTGATATTTATCTCGACTTTTACAGTATGTATATTTTTATTGAAATGTGGGATTCATTTGGGATATTATTTTACTTAATTGTTACATTGATGACGAGTCGTTTTTTACTCATTTTTACCCGTGAAACGAAAAATACCTTGATAAAGTTTGAAACATTGTTATGTACATTTCTAATATCGTTAATTATTTTTGGAAACTATTTGTACTTTGCGCAGTATCTTTTTTTTACTTGAAATAACTTCAATGTACCTGTGCTATACCGTATAGTAAGTGACGTCACTGTGCTCCATCCTTAGTTATAGATGTCGTTAGCACCATTTGCTAAATAATTGAATTTCCTCTGTTAAGTTTTATGTAATTTAAATCTCTCAGCAGAATAGGAAGAAGACACAAACGGTTGTCATTTTAGCCTGATTTGATCATCTGTAACGTCTGTGTCTTCTGATCGCAAAAATCTGGTAAGTTAAATCAAAATATAATAATGAATTTGTTATGTTATTATTTGGTGTTTTGATTTTTTTGCTTGAAATTTGTTGTCGTGTGTTTTCAAAGTTTCAGTCAGTAAAAATTTATATTCTTGCTATATTCACACGCTAAAAACAACACTATTGAAATTATACCGTGTCAGTACAGTACATGAAATAAACAAATTAGATGTTTATTATAAATTTTAAGTACATTTTGCATGACATTTTAAATAAAAGTTGCCCCGTTGAAAAATAAAAAGATATTCTTTTGTTTGTGTAATTCGGTGTGCCTTGTTGTGTACCCGTAAATAATAAACTTGTCCCACAGGAAATACCAAATCTTTCTTGTACATGATAGTATAATGTCAAATTAAATTTATAAAAAAAAATTAAGTGCAATATTATATAAGTGTCAATTGAAAACTAAGTACAGGAAGTGACAACATTATTGAAGATGACTAATTTCCTATCATTGTCTTTCTGCGTTTTCTTTATTTATTTTTTTTCAAATGGTTAAATATGAGAAATGAATAATAAAAAAAAATTGGTCTAGTTGATCAATGGGCTCCAGTTTCTGCAAACACAGGTGTTTTTGTTGCAGTGGCCACCACGATAGCCTCGGTCACGGCAATTATCAGCACAGGCCATGCTCCCATAGCCCCAACACAAACGACGAAATACTCGCGGAGTATATTCTACTGCAAACAAAAAATATTAATGTATAAAACAAAGATTCAATGCAACTCTTAAACAATACATTTAAATGTGGCTGATAAAAAAATTTAATAAACAATAGATGATTTGAGCGTTGAAACCTGATAATTTTAAAAATTCAATTAGAAATATGAAACCTGATGGGAATTTTATTTTTATTATACGTTGCAATAGTAAATACAATGTCATTTTTATAGTGCAATGCTGTGTGTACAGAACTACAGTATATAAAAGTTTACTTCCGGTTGTCCAATAACTGAAAATTACGGTACCTGTATTTAAGTAAAACAGCTTGTTTGGCATTCAAAATCAAGTATTGGTAAGACTTTTTTTATGAGAAATTTGAATGTTTGTTTAAGAATTGTAGTTTTGAAGCAGGAACATTTTAATATTGATTTAGTACCTGATTCGTCTTCTAAGTTATTAGTTTCTGCGCTATCTAAAAGATATCAAAAAATTAAATGCAAAAAAGTATTAAAATTTTAATTTGGGAAAACTAATTTTTTTCACAAATATAAAACATGGGTGGAAAATGTTAAAAGCAAAACTTGTAGTAATTAAAATGGTCTGTACATTTACTGTACGGTGGTCAATTGTTCGTTTTGTTATACTGTATTTAGTGAGTTTGGAAGATGCTTTATACTATAAGTTATGCTGTAGTTTACTGTAAGCATCACTATAACTTTTCTTTTGAGATCATGGTTGCCTGCTAAACAATTTTGTATTGCAGTAAAGTATAATAAGTTAAAAACTTTTATAAACAAAATTTCATTTTTTTAAGAATCACTCATTTTCATTAAACTATCAATTGACCATCGTCTGTTGATAATAAACATCTGAAAATCTGCAATTAATATTTTCTCCCATTGTTTAATACACAGTGTCAAAATATTAGTTTCAAACAATTTAATACCAGTTTGTAAGCATAAGAATCAGATGAAAGGGACGCCAAAGGCAAATTATTAAGTTTTGCTCATGTTATTATTACGCTACATTATAACAATAAATACACATATAGAATCGGTAACCGATTAAAATATTTGCGATAAAAAATATGATTATTACTAATAAATAAAAAAATTTAAATAAAAATTCAAATAAGTTTATTTAAAAAATTAGTTTTTGTAGTTTGGGTTGTCCAACAAGTTCGTTCAGTATTTCGCAAAAATAAATGTTAAAATTTGACTAACCTTGTGCGTTTAATCCCATCAGCATTACCAGCAGCAGTGAAAATATAACCACTAATTTCAAATCTTTCAACATGTTTGCCTATTAAAATAAAGACCAGTAAATGAGAAATTTGTCAGAATGATGCTTAGCAAACATGTAAACCTTCAAAACGCATACGTTTTCTCTGAAGTAAACAACAACAACAAAAAAAGACTGTTTTTGTAGATGATCGTTAAAAATACTGCACTGTAAAGTTATTGTACTTGAATGACAAATACAGTATAATATTGACTATGGCGTTTTAGACGCTGCGGAAAAATTTGGAAAAAGCTCAAGCCAACCATTTTTTTTTTTTGGGTCATAAACTGTATTTTTTTATTGTAAGACAAATAATGTCTTGTCTATTTAATAATTATAGGACAACGTTACATTACATATCTACAATAAAAACAATACTAAAAAAATACTTAAAAAATCAAAAACTTGATTCTTCAAAAAATTAAATTTGATACAGTGAATAAAATATTATTTGCATATAATGCATCACACTGAATATTGTTATAGAAAGTTTATAACAGTTATTTTTATGAATTGTGGTCTTCATTCACATTAAAAATGAAAGCGTGTCATTGCTTTAATATTATTATGATGAAGACTGAAAACTAAATTTGAAAAAAATGATTTTTTTATCTAAAATTCAAATTTTGTTTCCAATTAAAAAAAAAAGTTGCATCTACTTACAAGTTACAACCCAGTAAAGTGTAAAAATGAGTGAACTAGTTTATACATTTATTTAGTTAGAGTTAAAAGGTTGTGATAGTGATTTTGCAAGGATAAACAATAAATTTAACTTTTAGCATCTTGTAGTTCAAATTTCATCGTCTGCAAATTGCAATGTAAACACAACAATTTAGATTTAACCAGTTCATACAGTATATCTCTTCTCGTTACAACCATTAATACAAGGTTAATCAAATTAAAATAAAAGATCAACTTTCACATTTAAAAATAATTTGATCGTTTTTCAACAAACAAATACTGTAACTACAGTAAATAGTCTTTTGAAAACTATTTGGCAAAATAAATGTATTGTGTGGTTAGCAAGGTTGCACACTGACATTAAATTTAAAGGATAATAATAGTGCAAAACTATAAAATTACAGTAACAAAAACGAAAAAATTTACATACCGTTTATATTTAATGTAAATGATAAATCATTAAGAAATTATGTATTTATAATAATAATGTTTTACTACAAAATAGTGGGTGTTTTAACTAAAAAAATAGTATATTTAACTTAGAAAGGTGAATATACAGTACAAATGTCTAAAAATAAACAACTGAAATTCATTTCGGGTTAAAGTAACAGTCAAGCTTAAAATAACTTCCTTTTAACAAAGCAAATAAATAATAATAATAACAAAAAAAATTTACGAGTTCATTTACGAATATTTTTCTTAGTTTTGGCTTATGTTTCTGTTTTATTTCTACTGCATTTGCGTCACGTAAAAATATTAAAAGTTATAAACATATTAGCTTTTAATTAATTTTGTAAACAGATTAGCTTACTATGTCATGCAAATACTCATGTACATCATTACCAAATGGCCTTTAAAATAACTTAGTATCGTATACCGAGTGTAAGTTTTACAAGAAAAAACGTATTTAACTCAAAAACGGTTATAGAAAGAGACACGTTAAAATTTGAAGTTAAAAAAATTAAACGTTATTTTTCTTTTAATTAAAAATAACTATGCTCTGAAGATTAATTTTTAGTCCTGAAAGTAAAAAACTAACGATTTTGAATAACAGATAATTTTCAATGCTATGATCAAAGTTTCTAAAAGCTAATATGACATTAATTATTGTAATGTATGTCGGTTTCATTTAGATAAGCTTCATATGAAAGTTTAACATAATTATAAATAAGTTTATTAACTTTAATGAAAAATATTAAACCGGATTCAAGAAAAACCAATTTTTAAAAGTAAATACCGCACAAACAAATAAACATAAAAAAATAAAATAATAATAAAATAAAATTTATGTGCTACATTTATATTACTAATTACATTACTCAATTATTTTAAATTTGCATGTATAATTTTCTACTTGATTTCTTTATTTTATAATTTTTCCGCACATACAGTATATCAAAATTGAGTTATAAACCAAAACTTATTTAAATTAACTAAAATGCTTTAAATTAATCAAAATTTCCAATTCAGGTTTTAAAAACAAATAATTACGATTTCATTATAATGTACACGATATACGATAAAGTAATTTGAAAATAAACTTACTTTTTCCGGTGTCCAAAATGTTATGACGTTCAGCAAAAGATTCAGTTGGCTTTTTCCCTTTTACATGTTTCTCATCAGCTTTATATACGCAAATAAACACAGTTTTGATGTCATAAATAACTTTTAATAATCCAGGATTTTGCACTACTTACCATAAAACTGAGTTGATGTGATTTTCTAATATATTGCGACTTTAGTACTATACGCTGTAGTATACTGTACTTTAGATGAAAAATTTTGATTTAAGGCAAAAGGCGTGAACTGTCCATCCATTTCAGCCATATATTGGCTATAATAGTTTTAAAAATCAATCTCAACCAATCAGCTCGCATCATTTTTTTGGTCAATATACATTATAAAACACATACAAGTCCACTGCTTTGAATGTCAATGACACTGATTTGACTTTAAACAAAAAGAAAGTAACCTGATCCATCGTACACTGTAGTATGTCACTGTCATTTTCACTTTAGAAAATCCACAATCAACATTCAACTCAACGTCATAGACAAGTTATAAACAACAATTTGTTTGTCTATCACAACTACAGTAGCTTACAGTATATATTTTTATAAACTGTAAAACATTTTTCTATAAAAAAAACCGGTAAAAATTGCCGTTGGAACTGATGAGATTAAGTCCAGTTTTTTTATTGACACCTTAAAAAATAATCCCAATTTAGAAAATCATCCGGTATAAATTTTTTTTAATCGTTTTAAGTATTGTATTTCTAATTTAGTCGACTTGTTTATCTATTAGCTGAATCGTTATTTTTAATTTAGTTTATAAAAAGAGCTTGACCATCCGCTATTAAGATATTCTTAATTAATTAATCGAGACTGTCTTACAAATAAATGAGGAAATTGGGTAAATGCACTCATTTAATACTTATTACATTTTTGTTTTATTCACAAAGTTTTTTTCCACTGTTTTAAATTTAATCTTCAACCATATTTTTTTCATTTTGGCTTTTTCATTTTTTCAACTTATTTTCTAAAAAACTTACTTTTTGATTTTTTTTAAAAAATTCTTTTCATTTTTCTCATACTGTATTTATATTATCACTCATTAATTATAATTAAGTTTAATGCATCTGTAAAATGTTAATTACAAGAAGTGACGTTTACCGCAGCTCCCCTGTGGATCCAAATTCTTGCGTATGAAAATAGTTTAGTTGGACATAGTTTACTTCAGCTTTCAATAACACAGAGAACGCTGACTAAATCGATCAAGTCCACTTGTAATTGCTTTTACTTCAGTAGGGAACAACTTAATTGTCGTTACCGTTGCCAATTCCTTAAAATCAATTCCTAAAACTGTTCAACTAATTTTATAATGAAAACATGTTTTTACAGTTTTTCATAAAATTACAATATACAGTATTTAAATTTTTTATCATGATTTTTATCAGTTTGGAAAATAAATTCAGGATTTTGTTTAACTGACTACCAGTTTATAATGAATTTTATTTTCCGCTTTCGAATGCGTTTTTTACACTGATAAAATTAATCAGGATTTTATTTCCAAAACTTTTATACAAGTTTATGTTTTTGCCAGATTTTTACAACGGTACACATTATTTTGCCTAATGCAACTTATTTGCTTGATTTCTGTAATTTATTATACCAAGAAAACAACAAAAAAATGATTGCTGTAACTTTACGTTATATGACTTTCAAAACACAGGAAAACTAACTTCCACTTAGCATCTAAAAATAAAGTATAGTTAAAAAAGCGATATTTCCATAGCAAACTTCCTTTGAATCGAGTTATTTACTTGAAATTAAATTCCGAGTATTATTACCGATTCCTTAGCTTTATTTATAAACATTTCCTGCCCTTATTTTCGTCTATATAAACACAACCACTCAAACAACCCAACCACTTGGACTCCTTAAAAATCTAATTTCTTAACACACATTTTCTTCCACAGGAATCTTATTTTTGCTTCTGAAAACTCAAAACAAAAAAGATGAAGACTTTTCCATTAATCGTTTTGGTATTATCAGCTTTACTGCTAGCAAATTTTGTAACATATACAGGTAAATTTAAAATTAAAAAAAAAGAAATAAGTAATTAAACTAAACTTGGACAAATGTTATTGTTTTATGGTTTTTTAGTGGCTGATGAAGACGAAGACGATTTCGATAATGATTACGTGAGTGCTGATGAATTAGCAGAACAATTCAACAATAATGAAAATGAAGATGCGGCACAACCTAAAGAGTTTAACGAGCAAGAAGTAAGAGAGTTTGACGACGATGACAGTCAGAGTGACGAAAAGCAAGAAAGACAAGACGATGACGAATTCATCATCGATTGTAAGTACACGATTTCATATTGAAAAATTCAAAATTTTAATGTTAGAATTTAATGCTGTGCCTAT
Source organism: Helicorthomorpha holstii (assembly GCA_013389785.1). NCBI lineage: Eukaryota > Metazoa > Arthropoda > Diplopoda > Polydesmida > Paradoxosomatidae > Helicorthomorpha > Helicorthomorpha holstii. Next base: position 21,287,841 of record JAAFCF010006596.1, read on the forward strand.
GGTCATACACTAAAAATTGTAAGTTAGGAACTTGAAGTTAAATCACATGGTTAATCAAATGCAGACTAAGTTATAAATAATTAAGTTACACCTATAAAATACACAAACAACATATTCATAGACATACATAAGCGTATTAAATTAACTTTTGATCTTTTTTTGTGATTGCAAAAAATATGTAGTCAAAATAGTTGAGCTTTGATATTTAAGTGAAGACTTGTAATTAATAATGTAGTGTAATTAGTTAACTAACTAAATGATTATCAAAATAATTTATTCACAATGAAACTCCAAAAAATATTTCAATATAAACTTTAAAATTAAAAAAAAAGCATAAGATTAAAATGTTTTTTTAAATGAACTGTATTTAGAATAAAAACAAATTTAAAATGTAGATTTAAACATTTAAAAATAAAACTTTAATTAAAAGTTAATTTAAAAAAGAAATTGAATGCAAATTCAACTGAAATTTAAAATGTAATAAATGGTAACACTGTAATTATCACTATCAATTAATCCGATCCCCCAGATAGTGATCAAAATTTCAAACATTAACAAAAATTTGAAAATTAAACTAAAAAATTAATGCAAAAAAAAAAAAAGACAAATTCACTTAAAATAAAAAAAAAACTAGAAAAAATAATGTACAGTATTTATAAATATAAGCGAACGACTTGATAAACGGTGTAATTGTATTCAATAATATTAAAAGACAAAAATAAGAGAAAAAAAATGTTTAAAAAAGGATGTTTGCTTAATCTTTTTCTAGTAGAGAAACGACGATGGGTGTATGTTTGTGACCCAGAATCTTGCATAAAACGTTGCTTAGACTTAATTAAATCGCCGCTTGGTAAATGTGGTCCTACCGGCAAATGCTATTGCCAGAGAAATAAAAAACCCAAATCTGGATAATAAAAAAATACACCATCGTCTGACTGCTATCACTGAAAGACAAGGTTAGCATCCTTTTTAAAACTATTCCACATCATAAAAATTGATCAAATTTAAAAGTATTAACCGAAATAAAACCAACTAAAAACTATTATTTTAAATAAAATTATAAATTTTTTGTCTTTTGCAGAACCGACCAAACTCATCGCCAATGCTATTTTCAATCTCTGTTTTTCTTTACATTTCAACGTTAAAACTTTTGTTTAAATATTATACTTGTGTTACAGCTGTATAAACGCCAAGAACTATTGTATCTTTTAATATGCAAATTTATCAAAATGTTTAATGTCGCTTTGTACGCATAATGCAGTGAAAACAATAAAAACTTGACTTTTTCATTTCATAGCTTCCAAATTTGTGTATCAATACGTGTATACCGGACTTTTTTATAAACTGGCATACATTTTCCCACATAGTAAGAAAGAAATGAGATCATAATAGAATTTCGTCTCGTTTCTTTGTTGGTACTTTTTTCACCATTACTATAAAGAAACTAGACATATCGCCATCGTGAAATTTCATATACTGTAGTTTCTTTACTGGCACACTTTCTTCACTATAAGTTAATAAAAAAAAATAAATAAACGGGTAAATTCCCCATTGAAAATAATATTTATCCCCGTTGTATTACTGTATTGGCAATGTATAAAAGAGTTTCAGTTTAGAAAATCATCCGGATAAAAATCAAATCGCAATAAAAATGCTTGTAGAAAAGCAGGAAAAAGTCAGTGATGGCTGACAATAATCACCATTTTTTATCTGGCAAACTTTCATTTCTTATGCGTAATTCAAGGAAAATTATTGGTAAATCTAAACTAATCGGAGAACCAGCAATTTCCTGTTTACCAGAAAATTTCCAAAAAACGGCAATAAATCCTCTAAAAATAAAGTTTTGGCAGTTTTAAAGGATGTTTTACACAAATTTAATTCGTTAAATGTACAATAATTAATTATTCGTTTGTCTACAATTCTTATTCCCTTGATTAAAAATATTTAATGTAAACGACATGTAGCATATTATTGAATTTGTTTATGAATTAAATTTTCTAAATCAAGTTCAAATTGATGTACAATAATTCAATTATAATTCCCTTTTCAAAAAAAATAATAAGAAAAAAAATTCAATTTGGAACTTTACAATAATTCCAAATATCTTACCATTTAAATACTAAATCAATATAAATACTTAAAATTTGATATAATTTCAAAAAACGCAATTAAAAATCGTGCAAAAAAGTTTGTTTGTCTTTTTTCAAATTAAAAATAATGTACATGTGTTTATGTTTGTCATATAAATTAAACAGTAATAAAAAAAACCTTTGATAATTGTTAAGTTACTTAATAAGGTGGTGGCTGCCCATGATATGACATGTGAGATTGCTGAGAACCTCCAGGCTGTCCACTACCGCTTAATTGTCTCTGCAATTGAGCAACAAGTGCCGCCGTTTGCTGTTGTTGATGCTGCTGCTGCGATTGCTGTTGTTGTTGCTGCTGCTGCGATTGCTGTTGTTGTTGCTGCTGTTGCTGTTGTTGCATTTGCATTATTTGATGTTGTCTCATTTGCTGTTGTTGTACATGTTGCTGTTGCTGCTGTTGAGCAGCATTTGGATGCATTTGTTGCATTCGACTGTACTGAGGACCCAATTGATTCATCTGAGCAGCATTTGGATGAATTGTAACATTTGGTGCTTGACCTTGGTTCATTGGAAATTGAGCTCTGAAATGTCAAAATAAATTATCAATCCAATACCATAAACACACTAAAATCGTGTTTAATGACGAATTAACTTAAAATAGTTGATATTTCTTGTTATTTTTCTGTTAACAACTTGCCTTATATATGTGATTTTATAAATTGAAACACTGTTATGATCCATTTTCCCCATGGCAAAAACATGAGAAATGGTCATTGAAAATACTTAATTTCGTATTTTGTTGGTATTATGAAAAGAAACAGCTTTCCAATTTAAAATAATTGCTGTTATCTTTACCTTGCGAAGAAACCATTTTTATACAATAACAAATTTTTACCTTTGAGCTGGGTTCATTGATCTTTGTTGTGGCTGCTGGGGTTGCTGTTGTGGTTGTTGCCCCATATAAGCCGTCTGTTGATTACGCATTCCCCCCATCATTCCCATATTTCCCTGAGGAGCAGCTGAATACTGCTGATTGAAATTTCCAGACATCATTTGATTTGGCATTTGCTCCATCACAGTGTTCTGCTGTTGCATGACTGGATTATATTGACCAAAATTCTGCGACACTTCCGTATTAGGAAAATAATCCGGCATACTTGCTAAAACATCCCCGAATAACAAACAAAAATCATATTAAATGAGATCACACTAATCCCAAACAAATAAGTTTATAATGTACGAGTAACTAACTAACCCTGCTGTGGCATATGATGAAGTGAACTTTGTTGATTAACTTGAGGCTGCATTTGCTGTGGAAACATATTTTGATGATTACCCTGAGCAATTAAAAATTACAAATATTGGAAAAGGTTAATATGACTAAACTTATCAAAATTACCTGAATATTTCCCTGAGGATGCTGTGCTCGATAAGGTTGTCGTATCATCTGTGGTTGTCTAGGTTTAGCCATCATATCCATTCCTGGAAAATTTGATGGCTGAGCTGACGGAATATATTGGTTATTTGGCTGCCTTTGGCGTAACATGGTACTTAAAGCAGCTTTAGAAGACATTGGACGTTCAAATCGACCACCAACAGCTATAAATAAAGTAAATTAACAGTCAGAAAAATCAAAAAATAAAACTGTAATATGTAGCTAAAATATTAAACTTACGTTGTGGAACTGGAGGTTGTGAATAGTATGGAGGCTGCTGAGTTGGTGGAGGCGGCTGTTGGGGTTGCCCTCCATACCAATTTGGTGGCTGAGGTGGTGGTGCTTGCGAATAGACGTTTGATTCTGGTGGATAGCCAATATTTCTCAAAGGACTCTGTAAAAACGCATTAAAAAATAACAATCATATTGATCTAAAAATCAGCATCGTTAGCAAACAGTGTCAATAATAATTTAGTATTTAGTAGTTGCAATAATATGAAAAAGTTAAGCAAAGTGCACTTAAAAAATATTTACGTGAAATGATATCATAAAAAGTACGTGCTTTTTTCAGTATAAAAGTTAAACGCAAAAATAAAAACTCACAGGCATTCTTTCCATTCTATTTTGACGCTTTCCCTATAATAAAACAAGGAAATTATAGACAAAAAAAGAATATAATGCACCAAATCAAAATTGAAATACAGTCATAACAAACTATCTAATTAGTTTTAGCTATATAAGCATAAGCAAAGATATTATGACTAACTACAAAGATGCCTTGCAAAACAATACCAGAAAAGCCAAAACCACTCTACAAGCTTTTACAAAACCTACTGGATAAAACACACATTAATTAATAAATAAAGCCAAAATTTCACCAGGCCCTGAAATCCAAAGTTTAAACGCAGAAAACTTTTTAAAAACAATTATTAGCTTTCAAAAAGTTCCAAAATTACCATTTCGCAATAGCTCAGGACTACAGCTAACGAAATAACTCTTACGACAACAATACAAGGTATTTGTCTAACAAAGTTATCAAGTCAAACAAAAAAAAACCAATTTTGATAAAATAAAAATACTGACAATTTGTTAAAAAATGTTGTGGCATATAAATCGTTAAATGTAAACACTGAAAATTCAATTTCATACCTGCATCAATTTTGCACGAGAACGTTCGTCAACCTGAGGTCTTACAATTGGTTTCTAAATTAAAAAAATAAAATAATAAAAAAATTCAGCAGATAAAAATTAAACTAAAAAATAAATAAACTACAATACAACATCCAAAGAAAAAAAGCTAAACGTTTCAAAAGAATTGTTGCATGATAACATACTGTACAATAAAAGCTAATAAGTAATAATATCAAAGCTAATAATCTGGAATTAAAAATTTCAAAATTATTTTTTATTATGAAATGAATTATCTTACGTCCATCTGCCGTAATTGGGCAGAATTTTTCCTAGGTTGGCGACGTCCACGAGGTTGCTTTGGTTTCTTTGGCATCGTCGACCGAGGCGATTGGTCAATGCAAGGTGCATCAATCAGTTTCTCTTCTTTCAACTATAAAAATAGAACATGTAATAACTTGAACAGTACAATTTGAGACTGTACCGGATAGTAATTTACTAGATCAAGCCTGGCCAATTTCTCAGGCTGGGGTTCTAATTCTTCTGGAGGTAAAGGTGGCGGCTCAAAGAAATAGTCGTTGGGCTTTTTCATTGAATGTGAATGATAAAGCATCAATCTATGAGCTTCTTCATATTTAACGGGCTTCCTTTCGACTTTGATGGCTCCAAACCAATGCCACGATAAAGGCGCTGGATTTTTGTGTCCTTCCAACAAGTCCCAAGGACTAACTTTCTGTTTTTTACTTACTTGCAAACCCTAAGAAATCAACAACAAAAAAGCTTAAAGTAACGAATCATTCACACTTGTAATTTTTAATCATACTTGTTTTTTCCCGATCGAATCAAATCCAGCTATTTTGTTTCCTTTTGTATCAATTAAGCTTCCCATTGGCTCACATACTATAACTTCACATTGCTGCTTTGGTAATGGTAATAACTGCCGAATTTGAGAAATGGCATCAGAACTTCGGTCAGCTAGTTCTTTCTACAAACGACAAACACCATTAAGTTTTTCTTCCAAGAACACAATTATAAAACAACTGATCAATAAACAAACCTTAATTTTCTTGATTAAATTCTGATAATGTTTTTTACTTTCTTCTCCTTTTTCCGAGTTTGAAAAATCGTTAATAAGCGTACTATGTATCAAAACCGCCAACATATCCAGCACCGCAGTAAATAAATAGCAATTTGTTTGAGTATCAACAACTCCATGAGTTACTAATTGTACTAATAATACAGCCCAGTCCATTGTACTTGTACTACTCCGCGTTATTGTATCAAACATACCACCGACCTATCCCAAATCACAAGTGATTATTATTTACTAGTCATAAACAATAAGCAACGCAAATATACTTACCAAACTCAATCGCAACTGTAACGCATCTTGCATGGCCTGTTTCATTTTTGGATCTTCAGGTGATAAAAACTTATCCTAAAATATTAAATAACGTTACCAATTGTTTAATAAAATCGTAAATAAACTTAAATTAACTTACATCTTTAGATAAATGTAAAAACTGGCCTAATTGTGTACTTAATGATGTTAATAATCCTTCTCTTTGCTCATCTTGTCCTTTCAGACAAGTCAAAACCAGCGACAAAAATGGTTGATGGCTTAGAAGTGAAGCGCTACTTAACCAACAAAAAAAAAAACACCAATAAGCCTCAAGAACCTGTTAGCAGCTTTATAACCTATTAACAATAACAGATACCTTTTCTGAACATTTTTGTCCTTATCTTTACTTTTAGACGACCAATTACCACTTTCTAAAACTTGTCCAGCAACTTTTAGAACTCTTCCTTGCACTGCGCTTGGTAATTTTGACACAAGAGGAGCAACAAGCCATATACAATTGGGCTTATCAAATTCGCTAAATACGGTTTAAAAAATCATGAATTAATATATGTTTTATAGTCTGAATTATTGTAATGCTTACAAAGTAGATTGTGGAGAATTCCCAACTTTAAAATCTGATTTACTTTGCACTTTTGAGTCATCCGACTGTAGTTGGAAGATGTCTATAGTTGCTTTGGCAACATTATCCAGCCACTGGTTTTGATCTGATATACAATATTTGTACATCAGCTGCAACTCTAACCACGATACCCTTATAGTCCATTGATCCAATTTCTTGCAAATTAAAAACAAATAAGAATATCAAGTTTTTAAACATGTTAAAATGTGCAATCGAAAGCATGTAAAAATGTTAAAACAAAAATGACGATATTTACCTGCAATATGTTGGTTATCATCTGCTTAGATTCACTAGCAATGTCACACAAGGAAGAAGCCATTTGAGGATGACAAATCAACTGCAACAACTGCTGAGCCTAAAAAAGTTTTCACGCATTACTAAAAATACAATATAAAGCCAGAAATTTAAAATACCTGCTTGTTAGTCAATCTAGAATCAACAAGATATCCATCAGTACACAATATTTCTGGATCCTTAAGGCATCGTTCCCGAACCCAATCCTGATTACAGATTTGCTTTAGAACATGTTTTGCAAAGTCGCTTAATCCAGCAGTTTCAATTCCTGTGCAAAATGGACGAGAAACCGGTGCCCTAAATTAACAAAACCTTAGACAAATGCGCTAAGTAAAATTAAATAAAAATCACAGTCGTACCCAATTCCCATTTCAATATCTGAATCGTAATTTGTTCCCAAAATATCACTAATGCTAAGTTCACCAGAATTCATTTTGCTAGGGTCAGTTTTGGATTTTGTTTCTCCTACCGAGGTATCACCTTAAATTATAGAATAATAACCGTAAAACATACTATTAGATTTAAATTAAATAACAATCTACCAAGAAACAATATTGCTTTCAAAGCAACTAAAACTGCTCCAAACGAAATACTATAGTGAGCCGCAGCTAATAACTGACGATCGCAAGACAATTTAATTGTATAATTCGGCTTCTTTGTTGGAATTGGTCCCGGTGATGTACCCAACGAGTAACACTGGGGCTGAGGGAATTCAGCCGTTTTAAATAAACGTAACAATAAATGACACGTTAATCTAGCTCCTGGTTCGGCGTCTTGATCTCTTGTCTCAGCTGCAAATTTACAATTTAAAAAACGTACTTATGGTAAACTTCTATAAGATAACAATTTGTATCCACCTGTAGGAAATGCGGCCATAAGAGAAGGTACAGCAATTTGAACTACGAAATCTTGCAAAGAAAAACAATGCCGAGCAACCAAAATTGACGTGAAAACAGCAAGTGAATCGTGAATTGAAAAATCCACAACCTGAAAATACAACTTAGCATTAAACACTTTACAACTTATATAGATTCCATTCTCATAATTACATCAACTTGTGTTAAAACGTCAATAAATCCGCAACTGTGATTGGAAGAGCAACAGAGAGCCTTGAGAACACCCAGCCATTCGGAACTCAATGAATTACAACAAGCAGTCAGTTCAGCGCACAAAATTGAAATCTCATTCAACCTAGAATAATTAAAAACAGGTACTTTTAACACACACACACACACACATACAATTATAATATTATTTCACTACCGCTCAGCGTCTTGAGCATTACAGATGTTGACCACAGCATTACAGACAAAGCTGTATCGATTAGCTGGAAGTTCATTTAACAATTTAATCACTACAGGATCTATGCGAGTTCTGTAAATAAAATACAAGTTAACAAATGTAGCGTTATGTTATGACTTATAAAAAGCTTAAATTACCGCGGAAGGGCGATATATTCCTTAGGATTATTAATATAATCAATCATATAAGTAGTATTCCACAATAGATTTAATACAGACGGTTGTATAGTTGGATATAGTGCTTGCTTCACTTTGGAGTTGGCTCCTGTACATATTTCCAGATGCTTTGACTATATGCATAAATGACGCTTATAATTATTTTGCTGTACTATGATAATTATAACATAATTACCTTAATAAAACTACAAGATGAAACAAGATCACATATATACGCCCATATGCAACGTTCAGCAGAGGAACAATCTGTTGGATTGCTAATGTGTTTCACTACTTTACACAACCTAAAGTAATTGCAAATACATTATAATTCAAGTTCTGTAACCATTAATCTAACTATTTTACCCTTCTAGCGACGACACGGCTTTGTCTGGCGTCACTAACAGACAACAGTGATATTTTCGTAATAACCCCACCACGTACAACGATAACGATGTCGTATAACAATAAAGTAGGTTTGGAGCCCTAGTAGCCAGCTGAGCGTCGATGTCTGGCAGATCTTTTAACATCTGATAACATTATAAATTAATAAGAATATTATATCACTTATATGTGATTTTTTAAGCGTTACCTGAATACAGAATTCAATTAATCCATGAATATTTAGTGCAATTTGCATGAGATCCAACAAAAATGAGATATGTTCTATAACTGGCAAATAGTTTGAGCTTCCTATTGCAAAACTGTTCAGCATTTCTAACACAGATGATGCACAACTGTGAGTTACATAATGCTGATCAAAGTATGACAACACTTGGAATCTCGCGACAACCGCTTCAAAATTAAATTCGCCTTTACTTTGTTTCTTCACTTTTCCACCTTAACGTTATTCATAAACTTAAATTAAAAGACAAAATCTTAACACCCGTAAAAAGATTTACCTTCACTTGTGTCCATACAGGCTTTTTTACTAAAAATCTTCATGATTTCTTTCATCATTTTTTTCACGGAATGTCGAGCATCATCACGAGCACGACTCACACCAAATAATAAAATATGCCTTTGATTGCAATCATGACTTGCACTATCATCCTAGAAAGACATCAACAATTAAATTTATTTTCTTTTTAAATTAAGGTTTAAATCAGAAATTTACTTGAGGAAGAGGAAAATGCGTAGTGTACAGAAGATGCCTTGAAGGTTTGTACGTTGAGGTTATATCACTTGTTATGGGATTAGTCGATGTAAGAGGAGTTACTGTGAGAGGTGTTGGTTCGCCACCCTTGTCAGACCCAACTGAATCTAAAACCACATAAAATATTTCAAATACGAATTGGCTGAAATCGTAATTTATATCAAAATCCAACCAGGCTGTTCTAAAATTTGCTGTTCTTCTCGAATTTGTAAAAGCAACTTATCCAAATCATCATCAATTTTGGAATCGTCAAGATCTTTAAAATCACCTAGATATCCCTAAACACAAAATAATTCTAAACTATTAACTTACCACTCAAAAACCGATTACTAAACAATAAATAATTCCATACCTCCGCTTTTACTGATCCAGGTTTATTGTCGATTGCATCAAACAATAAAGAGCGGGGTTCACTCAGTATATCCTGCTTCACCGACTCTGGTTTGCTATCACTAAGCAAAAGATCGGGTGTTGGAGGTTTTACTGGTTGATTATTATTTACAGTCAAACTCCCTCTAGATATAAGAGTGCACATGTAAGCGTCATGAGAGAAAACGTCGTTGCGAATCAGTTCGGCAAAAAGAGAAACTAAGTTTTGAAATGCAGCTTTGTTTTCCGGCGTCGGATGATCATCTAAACAGTTTATTAAATAAAAAGTCAATCAAAAACAAAACCCAAGCCATTTATACCTAAAACAGGGGCGTTACAGTCCAGGTACTTCATTAAAAGATTTTGAAATATAGGAACTCCAGGAAGAATCATAGACGTTGATGAAACAGAATCTTTCTCATCCGCTGCATCACTATCAGCATATTTCTACCAAAATATAAACAAATTGACACCTATTGCAAAGCTAAAAGCTTTATGAATAAACTCACTTCAGCTGCCAATTCATTTTGACGCTTTTCTAACAACTTAGCAACGACGAGTGCTCGATGTTCACCAGATCTCTGGACGCACACTGCCCATTCACACAACAGCTGAACAAGTGGCTCATCACCACACGGCTTTATAAATAAATTCATCATGAAATAAAATAAAATTTGCAATAAGTTGAACAGATTTTACCTCTCCATGATCTTTACTGGCATTGGAATTAAATATTTTACTATATAAAGTGTCGACTGAATTGCTGGCTTCGACTTTATCGAAATTATGCCTATCCAGATAATCCAGAGTAGCTAACACCCGATTTGTTACTGTTCCAGCCGCTGATTGTTGCCATTTGTCAGAAGACCATCGCACTTCAGCAGCTTGTCCTCTCATCCGAATTTGTTGTTCACTAACTCGGAGCTTAGCTCTCAGCTATTGTTTAAAAAGTAATAAACTTACTAAAATAATTTTTATTCACAATAAAACAATGATACTAACCTCAGCATTGGCTCTAGACATTGGCAAATTGGATGGAGGACAAGGTAAAATATCTAATGGTGATCCATTAATAAAAATAGAAGCGCCCTTTCCATCGCCTAAATTGTTCCATACTAAAGCACTCGGACACTCTAAAGTTATAACCTAAGAGACAAATACTTAGATTACAATCAACTTCTTTATGAGTATTACAGTGATTAAATTTACTTGTAAAATAGCTGACACACTTAATACTAATGAACGATGATGTGCGCAGGAATTAAACTCGGAAAACATAGGAGCCGAAACATTCGTCGTGACGTTTGGTTGATTAGCACTGCTGGTTACCGGGTTTCTAGTTAATTAAAATAAATTAAAATTTTGTCATTAAAATTAAATTCGGCATTAAGTATTACCCGCCGACTCCAGTTGTAACCAACGGACTTAATGTACGAGGGGAAGAACCATTATTAGATTCATTACATAATTGATTTAGTTTCTTTGCACAAAAAAAGCCTAATCGTCGAGATAAAAGTTCCGAATGAACAAATTCGTCAACATACTAAAAATAAACAAAATATTTAATCAAATAAATTCTAACTAAAAATAACTCAATCTCTCAATATTTATAACCTGGAGAACAAGTGGCATTAATAACTTTAAAATTCCATCGTCACTCATTTTACACTTATCAATCATGTCTAATATAAACGTTAAAAAATCATGCTGGTCCAAAAGTCCCTCCTGTTAATAAAAATATTAATTAAGGTTATTTTGAGATTTCATTGTTAATTTTCTTCAAACTGTATTTACTTCAAACAGATAGCGTGCCAGTTGAGTGCAATAATTCCACTGTTTCAAAGCCAAATCAACCTCCGGTGTAAGATTTCCGCTGCTTGTTACTGGAGTTGTCGTAGTTCCACCAACAGTACCACTTCCAGCAGAAGGCAATTCATTTCCATTACGATAATATTCTGCTACCTTATGTAACTGCTCTCTCAAAAACCTCGTTAAAGTTTGCGTCCACTCTGTAAAAACAAATTCGATGTTTGAAACTTCTCAAAACCTAAAAAGCGAATTAATGTACCTTGCGATGGGTCTGTTAACTGTCGCTTTTTAATTTTAGCTTCAGAAATTGCAACGGTATAAGCTGATGTCATTTTAATAAACCAAGCAGCTCTGATCATCGGCACAGCATATTCAAATAACGTCATAAAAATTTCTTCCTTTTTGTTAAAAATAGGCACCTAAATAGTAAAAGATGTTTGTTGAAATAAAGTTAACGTTATGCTTCGTGTATTACTAACTTTCTTTCCCAAAACTGACAAAGGTTTTCTCCCTGCAAGGTCTTTAAACCAAGCTTCAACAGCAGCCTTTGAGCGAGCAGTTACCTTATTAATAAATAACAATTAAGCCAAACTCAACATCTTTACGAAATTAAAAAAAGTTACCGGCCAGAAATTATCTTTAGCGTTAATCGGTTGTTTCCTACGTCCAGTATCTAGGAATGTGTTAAGCTCATTTTTCTTGGCTATAATAGCGTTAAAATAAGCTCCAAACTAATTTAAAATAAAATACATTTATAGATTTAAAAACAAAACATCCTTACAGTCTATCACGTAATGTCGCATTAGATAAGACGATTTGACAAACCGCTTTAATAAAAATATTTGATCAAAAAAATACAAACCGATGACAATGTAATGTTAGAGTGACGAGCCGATCCATACTATAAAAGTCAACAAAATGATTAATAAAATAATAATAAAAAATTACTAATATAAAATTATTATCTTACTTCATCGCTAATTTGTGTATTATTGGAAAAACCTTGCTTCACATTTATCGATGTCAACTCGTCCTAAATAAAACAATAATATTATAAACATGTTATGCTCAAATATGATTTTATAAAATTAAAAATAACAAAATAACTTTTAGTTAATTGCAAAGCGATTTTCATAGTCATATTTCCCCAACAAACAGGGCATATGACTACATTATATTTGAAGTACGGTAAATCATTATTTAAAAATGTAAATTCTAAATTCAAGTAATTTAAAAATAAATTTTAAGAAAATAATAAATCCTAGATAAACTTACTCATAACGATGTTTATTTGCAATTTAAGAATATTATTTACCTCTCTTTGTTTTGGATCCTGTGGATACACATCAGGAGGACCTAACCGAGGCTTTTTCAAAGGCCACTTTTCATGCGATTGCATTGACATTTCGGCTGCCTTTAAATTAGATCACCAAGGATATCTTCTTAATACATTCACTCAATTGTAAAATCTTAACAACTAAACTAAAGATGCTGCAGTAGTTTTTGATCATCCATAACAACTGTAAGTGTTGGTGCTGTACTAATCAAATTGCAAACGGCAACTACGTAGGCAAAGACGTCAAGCATTACATGCATGTGCAACAGTGAACATTTGCACTTACCAGATCACTTTATTTTGTACAGTTAACAAAATAAATAACTATAATAATTCATTTCAATAGTTGATTTCGGGTTAAAATAAACTAAAGTAAAATTAATATAATGTTACAGCTCGATCTAGACCGGAAAATTGATTTTGGCTTCTGACTCATAAGCGTTATCAAAAACCAAGAATATTCAACTCACCAATAATAATTTCCTTACAATGGTTGCAAGAATTATCTGATTGTCGACAACACCCACAGCTTACGCACATACACGCATGCGCAAATAATGTAGCGACATCTAAAGGTAAAACGGTGTCTTAAAAAAAGGAAGGAATTTCGAATAATATAGGTAAATTTGTAATGATATGTAGTCACAGTAAATTATTAATAACTAATCAATGTTTTTTAAATTTATAATTGTATTAAAAATTATACTATATTATCAGAACAGTATTGAAGCCAAGAACGCAAGCTGACTACTACCTTGCTGGCTTTGGAAACGGCAATACGATAAATTTGGTAAAATCTTTTTTAATAATATGCATTATCAAAAATATAGCAAAATCTCAAAAACATATGATAAATTTAAGTTATTTTATTTAAATAGAATGCACAATTATGTTATATAAGTGATAATCATCATGCTCATTTGCAAGCTATGTTCATTTCGAATACATTTTGGCATTCTAAAGATCTACGCATAAATCCAAAAAAAATTAGCAAAGTATGCCGGCGTTAAACATTATCAAACTTTTCTTAAATAAAGCAATCGGGAAAAGCACTCGTAGTTCGATTTTCCCGTAAAAATTCATACCCAGTAACCAATAAGTTATACAGTACTTTCCCGCGCCTTGTTAAATGATTTGGCGGGATTTATCGAAAGATGTCGCTGAATTTGTAAGCTGCTTTGTGATTGGTTCAACTTTTACGTAAAGTTGTATATTGGGGAATGAGCTGTAAGGAGACTAATGTGTAATGCATATGGGGGCGGCATCTTCATGAGTTGAATGGAAGCAAGGCGGACTGGATTCAGTAGTCATGGCGGCTAAGTGAAGCTGGCTAAATGTATCGCAGATTGGTAGTAGAAAATGGCGGAATCGGGTGGTGGTGTTAAGAGTTCAGTCGTGCGGTGTAACACCGATTTGACAGGAGAGGATTCTTCGGAAAGTGATGGAGAAACGGAGCCGGCAAAATCATTCCACAGGCGGATATCCACCAACAAGGAGATAAAAACTTCAGTAAGTTATATCTGACTTTTTTCATAACATTTAACGAGGGAAATTTGCGGTAAACGTTGCCATTGAGCCCGCGTAGCCCCGCTACCGACACACGGGGTTTTCGAAGTTTATTTGCGATAAGTTTAAACGGTCAGAAAGCAATTTTATCAATCAGAAATGTTAGTTAATATCATGCAGAGCCTATAAAAAACAAAACTTATTGAGATTCTAGCAAATTGTCAATGCAAAAACTGCATTTTTACACTGTGTTGCAACGATTTTGCATTTCTCCAATTACAATTGCACTACAAAAAGTATATTTTTTGAGCAAATATTTAGTGCAAACACAAAAAATTATACAATGTTATAGAGTATAGACTGGCAGATATATATATCGATTTTGTCGGTAAGATTTATTTCCACCACTATTGAGGTGTCTAGCTTTTTTTTCTCCCCCTGGCAGCGTAGTAAAGTTGAATGATCACCGTGGAGCGGCGGGGATGGTTGGAAGAGAGGGGGAGCGACGACTGAATGTCGCTTTGGGAGTAGCCGAGGAGGGTGCGTCTTTCTCCGATATGCTCATGTGTTTTTTTACGTCGACGAGTAGTATGGGCGTGCGTTGCTTTCACGAAAAGGGATTTAACGTGAGCGACACCTGTGGATTTTTCATGGTCATTGCTTTCCTTTGCTCACAACAGCATCGATTGATTACAAAATAAACAAACATCTTCAAAATACAGTACTGTAAAAAAAAACCTTGATTTAAAAGATTATATTGCACACTATCGACTGTAAAACCAAACTTGTCATAAATTTGACAGTTCTAAATTGTAATTGAAGTTTTTCTCGTTAGTGTAATCAGTGCTTGTTTCTAAATAACATTTGTAAAATTTCAATTTTGCATAACGTTTTATGGATTTAAGCCATAAAATAATTTATATATTTGTGTATGTGGTATTAATTTTTACATACATTTAAGTGGCTAGTTTGCAGATGAAGTTTAGGTAAACCGATCACTTCATAAGAAACTCTGCTCACTTCTCGAAAGAAACGATACTAAATTGCGTTGGTTTAAATTCAGATTTGTCTCGTTTCTTAATTATTGTTATTCAAAGAATCGTAACTAAGCTTAGCCCAATTTTTATTGACAATAATACAGCTTTTAAAATTATTTTACCAAATCTTTAAGATCGAGAGTGCAGTATCATATAAGAATCCCCCATTTGATAAAGCACATTTCAGCAGCTCTGAAGTGACGGTTTTATCATTTTGAATTAATCTTGGTTAATGGTGTGTGTTAATACTTATGTAATATTTATATCATAGGTGTGTATTTACGGGTTATATTATGCATTGTGGAGATAATACCATATTTGAGAGTGTGTTAAAATAATGGCAAGAGAGTATTATAATATGTTAAATTTGAATTTTGGTTTTTTATTTCTCTCTGGGGAACTTGCCTGAATAATTCAAATACCAAACTGATGTGCACTAGCTGCGTCGTGTATATATGAGGAATTTTTTTTTACAGTATAACATTATACTTGTAACGTTGGATAATTATGTGGTTAAAATTATAACAGTTTTTATAGCAACATCGACAGGTACTGCCCAACTTCATAAGTTAGTAGTTAGTACAAGTATATTGCCATTTTCAGCAGGTCATATATTTATAAGTAATTATCTTCAATAACTTTTAGCCGAATTAAACCGTGATTTACTATTTTCTTAATACATAATTTCATGATTAATTTGACAAGTACTGAGTCTGTAGATGTTTTCTTACATACCTAACTTATTCGTGTCACTATTGGTTTCCAAATTACTTTTATTGTTTCATAATTAGGCATTTATTATGCAGTACGGTACACATTTTGCATATTTTTTAATGACTTACGATATATTGAGGTTATTTGAATACTGTTGGTACTTTGATTATGATGTGAGATAAACAAAAATTGTTATGGAAATGAAAATTTGAACAGCTGCAAAAAATAAAGCAGGAAATGTAAACGTAGGTGGAAAGTTTCACGCGGTGTGTAGTTAAGGGTCGTCGGCCAGAAGGCTTTTGTTGACGGCAGTCGAAGTGCAGTCTGTCGTTGTTGTGGTTGTCTACGTTGCTGATTATTGACCTCCTATTTTGGTTAATAGGTCGTCGCCATTGAGCGAGTAAGCTTGACATTATGTAACGAAATAAGGACAATCTTTAGTTAGAGCTTTAGACAGTGAAAAAAGTAAGGGGAAAAAATAAAATAAAAACAAAAACTCGTTCAGTTGCCAAACTAACTTATAATTTATAAACAGTGTTGATTTATGCATACTTGACTGAATTGACACCAATTATTACAGTACACTCAATGTGACATTGTTAAGCAAAATTTTAACTCTGTCATTGCCAAAATATAATTATTTTTAATAATAAGACCCGGCTATTACTGTATATTAAATTGTCAATCTCCTTGACATGATTTATTATGGTTTATGACTAGTAATTTAATAAGATGATCGACTTTTCATATTTACAGATTCATATTGCTTCAGAAATTGCATAAATTTCAAGTTGTGGTTTATAACTTTGTTTTGCCACCTGTTGCATTAGAGCATTTGATCAAATATTGGCCAATTGTTTATTTTTGGTATGTAGGCCAAACGTTATTTGCTGATTTTGGTCATCGTAGTTAGCTATTTTTGGACATAACAGTGTTTAATACACGTTTTAGGATTTGTAATTGAGGTCGATATGGCATTTACTTGTTTTACATTTTCAATGGACTTAATACACAACTATCGATACCTATTTGAGGTTTAGTGATGTCATTATACGCTATTAATGGCATAATTCTGTACGTGCGGTTTTAAAGCGCTTGTTTAAATATTTTAAAAATTATCAATAAACTCGTACAATTACGATGGAACCGTTGTAATCCGACATGTTCATTCTACCATTTTGAAAGAAGATTTTTGCTTCTATTTTTCTCTAACAATAACAATAATTTAGTTACTGTAGTTATAAACGAATTAGTAGTTGACTAAAATTGTTTTAATGGATGTTCATATTTGATTTTGGGTTTTACTCATAGTGATTAGTAATTCAGTAACGTCATTCATTTTAGCAGTTTGTTTTTGTAGTTGGAATTTAAACTAATGTATGAATTTATCTGTCGAGTCACTAAAATGTCGTATTTTTAGTGTTGTGGACGTGGCTACAGTGTTTGTGTCAGCTTTCGAGTGCTTATCTTGTTGCATTCATTCAATATTTTATTGAAAATACTGTATTTTGGTCATTGAATCTTTACTTTAGTATTCAAGTACAGTATTGCATTGTGTTGTAGGTCAACATATTCAAACTTTATGCACGGAAACTTTTAAGATTTAGTTTGTTGTTCAATTTGAGTTTTAAATTTATTTTAGATAATATTCTTTGAGACTTTGCAATAAGTAATCTATCAAAGTATGTCATATCCATGGTTTGCATCTTGAATTAACTTAGATGACATTTCTTTGGCTATACATGTAACGATGACATGAGAGATTTCGAATTTTACGTGTTTGTGATTGCTTTTTCATTGTCTTTTCTGGAATTTGTTTCTTTGCTATTAAGTTGATACAATGTCCTAGATTATTCATCATTTTTTCTCTCTTATTTTTACATGCCATTTTATAACGCTCTCGTCTAAGCTTTTAGCCCAAAATGGGTCAACATAAAAAAGCAACTAGTTTTTGTGCGCAAAATTTTTAACTCGTTTGCAACTTTACTGTTGTGGTAAAACACGATATTTTCGCTCAATTGACTGAATTACGAAGAAATTGCGTCTGAGTGAACAATTCGAGCTGTTCCCAAAATTGGCAACAAAGTAGCATATTAACCCCACTGTTTTCTTAAATCAGCAGTCGTTACGTTTGCTTTTATATTTTTCTGCATTGGCATACATTCTTATTTAATATTTCTTAAAGCAATTACTGAGAGACGTCATGGAGTGTTTATGTGCAGAAAACGACTGTACTTGCTAGCATTTTCGGATTTTATTGCTTAATTAAGCACTTAGTTATCGCTTCACAAGCAGCATTAATCAGCTGTTATAAATGTAGAAAAGTATGGTGAGAACATATTTATTCAACCTATGACTCGTGAGAATGTTTAAAAACTAGACAAATCTAGTTTAACGTTTCTTAATTTAAAAACAAATGGTGCGTTTATACAGTATATTTAAACCAGTTTAATAAGTTACCGCATGTCATCTCAATATAATGTGACAATTATACTTCAGTGAGTCAGAATAATTTGCATATTATGATTATAGGGTGCTGTAACTTGTATTGACATCCTTGTGTATACCGGTAACTAGTAAGTCGTTTATGTTTAATTAACATTTCTTAAAGTTTACAAAATCTTTACATACGCCTAATTCCTAATTTATTAAACTACGATAGACCGATGAATTATTGACTTAAAAGTTATCTTAACGTAATTAAAAGTATACATTCAGTATATTTGTTATGCGATGTCCATTTTTTAATATCTTCAATTATTGGACCAAATTTGTCGTTTAGTGTTTTATGGGTTGCATAATCTCAGTTCGATGCACTTGTAAAGCAACAAGAATTTCGATTACCGGTACTGTGAGTTTTATTTGTTGTCAGTGATTTGTTTGTCGACGTCAATACTCAATAGATTGGGTATGCATAATGTATGCCTATTGCAGAATTTTGTGTATTTTTTATGTTAGATTTGTTTGGTTTAAGTAGCCCATATAGGAGCAACGTTTCCCAGAATATTTGGTTGCCTAAGTGACACTATTTGATATGCGACTTCGATCAAACACTGTCAATTTGATCTGGAAAATGGAAATTGTTAATTCTGTAATGTTTGTGTTAGTTAAATTTAGTGAAGTTTTAAGCAAATACTGTAATTGCTTATTTTTTTTTGTTATCTTACACGGTTAATGGAAATTAGTTTTACCAAATTACTGGTGACCATATGTATCAAGATGATAAAGTACACATTTCTATGTACACTGTTCAATAAGTGATTCATTAATAACTTGAAATTGGATAATGATTGATAATGTTTATGCCAGTTTAACTTTACACTGCTTATACAATATTTTAACGGTTACTGTAACTAATGGAGTCATGATAATGGACAAATTCATGGTGTTTGAAACACTGGAAAGAACAACTTTAAATTTAGTTATCACAGCAATATTAACTGTAAAATAAGAATAGAAGTTGTTGTTTAAGAAATGCCATTTTGTGCCAAATAAGAAAAGCAAAATTTTATTGCTGAAATCAAAAGTAATAGGATCAGCTAATTTTTTTATTAACATCATAGTTAATTATGGTTCCTAATACTTAATAAAATTCAAGATATAAAATAAATTAGTTATTTTTAGAGTTTTAAACAGGTTATTTGTTACTGAAGCACTTCATTATGAAGTTATGAACTGAGCACTTAGCAGAATAGACTTCTAACTGGAATTAAGTTAGTAATTGTATCAAATAAAACGACGTAATCGTCAAATTGCGTGACTTGGACAATAGATTTACTGGTCGATATAACTGATTATACAGTATTTTACCATATTTTATCATATGGTGGTCAGAACAGTAAAAAATATGATAGTCAAGGGAATAAGCAACTGGTCTATAAAATGAAAGTATTGCAATTTTAAAATCCAACTAAAATGGTTAAAAAATGCCAAATGAATGAAAACATTAATTAAATCGACTTTCATAAATTAACATTAACTTAAATTGGTTAAAGACAATAGAACCGGATTATAGTCGATCAAATACCGGTAGTACTGCAGTGGCCAAAGAAGTATTTCAAGTATCCAATTTTCGATGACAACATTTTTGGTTCTTTAGAAAAGCTAATAACACCATTGACAAATATATTTTTGAGTTTAATTTGCATGTTATTGGGCGAGGTTTTTTCTGTATTGTTTGGCAATTTCATAACCAGATTGCGGTGTAACTGTTTTGTTTTCTATTTAACTCGTAACTTTCGGTACATTTAAGCGTCTCTCAGCAGCTGTTGGCCAACTTCCAAGCTCGTTCAGCACTAGTTTGTTGCATGTTTTAATATATGACTGTAATAATAAGCTCATAATAATTATGAAATGAACAATTATGTGAGGGGATTTTGCAATTGCAACAACTTTTCTCTCAACGACTTTACGGAAACGCTTTACTCGAACAGTAATTGTGGTGGAAAAATTGCTCACTTTGGTAAACATATCGAGTTGAAAAATGAATGGAAAGAAGAGAGATAAGTGGCAATTAGTCAAGTGCTCATGCTGTGAAGAGTTGGTTTGAATTTTTATTTTGACGATGCTTTATGCAAAAATTCGGCGATTGAACGAGAACGACGATAAGTGGTATGTTCTGGTTAATAATATCATCTTATGGAGTTTCTAAATTGGAACTCTAAAACACAAGACAAATTGCTATTGTAACTGATAAGATTCAGTCTCTTTTCTTTATTTGCAATTGTTTTGCCAGTGCCAAAAAAGAAACGGGAAAAATTGTCATTGAAACTGATAACATTTTTGCCTCTTTGTTTGATTGGTTTCTGTATAAAGCTGCGTCCCAACTTAGAAAATAACCCGGTTTATTGTTTTGCAACCGAGATTTGTGTACGTCTGACTTCAACTTTAAAATTATTTGGTAAAATTGAATTTTTTTGGTGGAGTTTTATTTAGCTTAAGTGTCTGTTGCATTGGTTGTCGTAGTGTTGTCATGGACTCAACTTGTCTTGTATCCGCCTATTGTGCTTTTGAAAGCTTGGAAGTTTATCGAAAGGGCCTTTGTCAATTTTTATTTTTGTTGGTAGGATATCCGATTTTTATGTTATGCGGTTAACTTCATTTTTGAACTTGTGGTTTAAGTACTATACAGTGCATGTACGGTACACTCTCGTGTTTTGAAAATTGAGTGATGAAAATTTTTATAGCTTGTTATTCGATATCGCCGATTGATGGACCTACATAATCTTGCAAGATGTGCAGCTTGATTTCTTTGGCCTCGCAATGCAAACTACCGTAACTTGCAGTTTCGCATTTCATAATAAGCAGATGGAGAAATTACAGAATGTCGAGTATAGTGTAACACAGGAGTCATTGCTTGCTTATCTGAAATACCGTAGTTTCGTCTGACAAGGTTATAAGATATCTCGCTTAATATGGCACGGATTGACATGATAAATTATTAATGTACTTTATTTCTAAATGTAATTATGGTAATGCAAATTAGTGCATATTAAGAAAGTTCTTTTCATACGATTTTGAAATCACGAAACAAATATTTTAAAATCTTTCGTAACATGTTGGTTTTTAAAGTTTCGACATATAATTGATGTAAATTTTATGAAATTGCAAACACAGAATTTGCAAATTTGCACTTAAGATTATATGCCGGTTAATAAGTAAAGTGAAATCTGGTTAATACGAATTCTCTTAATACTAAACAACATTGCAGTTCCGAACTAAGGTGTAGGAATTTTTATTCATTTGTTTTCCGTTAATACAAAACAAAACCTGTTTAATACGAAAAAAGGTTTACTCTTTTTGTGCACTGTTTTCTTGAATTTCATACGAAGTTTAAATCAGCTTATAAAAATCAGTTTAATTGGTCTAATTAATTAAAACACAGGGCGATTTGTTTATGATCTATCTAAAGCTTAAGTCTATCGTCATTTGCTGGGTTTATTGGATTTTTATAGCTTTGTGTGTACACTGTACAATTTCGGAGGATTTTATTATGTTGTATTTACATAATGTAGCTATTGGTGGTTAAATGAAAATGGTTGTCATCAAAGCCTACAAAGTATAACTTAGTGTTGAAAATACTTGAGGATTTGGAAAGCGTATTTTGACAACGCAAACTGATTTTCTTTTATTCCGCTGACTCGGCGGATGTGGATTTTGGATGTTTTATCAGGAAGTTATTAGAGTGCTTTCATCTTTCAGTCTTACATAATATAAAGTACTGAAAGTTGAATATGGCTAAAGAAATGCGTTGATTTTTTCTTTACAACTCGACGACTCATAGCAAAACTTTTAATAATAATCCAATAATGATAGCTGTACTGTAGTCAAGTTCGGTTTTATTTTGTTGGCACATCTGAAAATTCTGCTTGGGTTTTAGCACTGATTGCGTTTGTGTATTTGTGGATTTCATTATCCAATCTCAATGTTAAGTTATAATGGTGGATTAAGTGTGTTTGTTTTTACTTTATCACTGAAGGCTTTGGTGCATTGGATTAGTTGTAACGACTTAATAGGGGTGATTAATCAACAGAAACGAGCCTTAATTAATTGAAATGTTAATTTTAGGTTGTTTTTTTTTATTTTTTGTTTTGTTTGTGTGTTATTTGCGCAATGGAGCAATTTTCTTTTGTCTTCTTAATTGAATAGTTTGTGATTTTCATCATTACATGTTTGCTAATTCTTCTATTGTGTAAGTTTTGCTGATTCACTATAGCGGTGAAAAGGTTTAATGAACGTTGGAACTTTTAATTAATTTGAACAATTCTAATTTTGACTTTGCTGGGTAACTGGACTGAACTTTTTCATTGTTTGTTATTTGATCAAGTTTTGTAATTTGTAATGTTGATTGCCTGAACCTGGTGATGATACAGTACTATTGGATAAATTGGGTGAAATTTTATACTGAACTTTTGCAGGGGCTCTTGGCAACTGATTATATGAACTTTAGATTTATTTTGCTTGAACTTTTACAAAATGCACATTTGATATCGAAAATGCAGTAACTTCAAAATCGATGATTTATTTGATTAGTACAGTTGGTATACTGTATATGTATGGCTTCAATTTTTTTAAAATAGCAATGTCAGTATAACTTCCAAAAAGAAAATCTGACATTCTATAGTTTTCGTTGATCATATTTGCAAAATGTTAAGTTACAGCAATTTTGTTGACTCGAAAAAGCTTAATCTACTTGAATTATCTTAAAATAGGCCAAGTTGACTTTCAGGTAACAACTGATTATTTACTGTACAGTATTGTAAATGGTTTGAAATTTAAAGTAATCAAAGCCATGTTAGTCTACGTCATCTAAGTCTATTTGATGCTTAATTATTTGAAATTATCTTAACGTATACGTGGGATCGAAATGTTTAAAGCGTTTTTTTTTAAGCGTAAATAATTATTGAGACTACATTAAGCTTTCATAGTCATTACACTAACACAGTGGTTTTTATTTTTATGTAATACTGTATGTAACAAGACTGCATAATTGTTCTGTAGGTTGTTTACTAAGAATGTGATCAACCTAATTTAAGCTAGGTCATTAATCTTTTTCTCCATAGTTTTTATCCAGCAGCACAAAAATATTTCTCAAAGCAAACCCGCTGAGTTATTTCCCCATCATTAAAAGTAATATCGCTATTGTTGCGTTTTTAATGGCCAAACGAAACCAGGTTCACGTATCTGACATTTTGGAGTTGAACTAATTTTTTTTGGTTTTTTATTTGTAGAAGTCTTTGTCAAGGTGCGTTTTAGATGAAAGTGATTTTTTTTGGGGTTGAAGTTTTTTTTTATCCAATTAGACAAATTCTACTTCGGTTTTTGAGGACTAAATAATTGTACACAGTTAAATAGTTGCACTATACCATTTTGGATTTGCACTTACAGTTGGCAACAGTTGACCATTTTAAACTGCTGATTGCACATTCATTGGATCCGTGTTTATTGATCAAAGAATAAACAGAAAATGTTTCGTCAATTGACATAAGCCGTTGGCATTGAACGAATTTGCTAAACATTTTAAATCCATGTAGACTAAATTATAGTCATTTTTTTTCTTTGTGTAATTTTGGTTTTTTTGTTTATATAATTCAAATTTATTCTTACAAGTTGCCTGTGATTTTTACGGGGCTAAAAATGTATTTTCACTGTTTACATAGTTGTCTTTTCGTGTTAAATGTTAAATGCCACTTTATTTACACAGCTGAAGTGAATACATTTTGCAATGTAAGTTTAGTCTAACCATTTCTAAAAATTACTAAGTATGCTAGGATGTAGTTTTGGAATTTTTTTTTGGCTTGTTTAAAATGTCATTAATTATTGCTACTTGCTAATACAGTATAGCAATAGGATTAGAATAGTCAAGATATCAAATGATTTTCAAGAGTTAATATTATAATATCTAGAAAGTACTTCTTTACTGCAGGTAAATCCAGTAATTAACGCTAATCGCTGGATTTGTAATCCGTATTTAATGGCAAAGTATTTAAACACAGTACTTCTTATAATCATAAACTCGATGCATTGTTATAAACTGCTGAATCGTTGTACTGTATTTGGTTTTCATTATTAAGAACTTACCTAGTGGGCAAAAATGTTAAGTGGCCAGGGCACTAATTCTGTGTACGTGACAAAATAATTTAAATTTACCCGGTACATCTGAATTCTTAACACCGGTCTGCTAGAAAATTAAAGTAGACCAAGTTTTAGCAATGTAAATGTTTATAAAATTTGATGAGCTTTAAAACCTATAGCGTTACTAGATCTGGTTTTTAATTACATTAACAATATCGATCATTTGGTACTGATAAATATTGTTAATGTAACTGATATTTAGTATTGATCAATTTTACTTATTTTTTGCCAGACTGTGAATAGGTATCTTTTATGAACCAAGAACATAGAAAATGTTAAATACTATAATGTACTGTACCTAGTAATCTAGATGCATTCGAAACTTAATGCCAACTGAGAATGATTTACTTGGCAGTCATGAATCTGAACTTTTGGTCACCTAATATGCTATAACTATAACACTGTATTAGTTAAAGTATCGGTACTACTCCTATAATCCTTTTTACTTAAATTTAATGGTCTATAAATGAAAGCGATAAATCCATTTTGCGAATGTTTATTTGTTTGAGGTTGATTTTTTATTTACATTTTGGCACGGATATTTGAAGTCATTTTTAACGTTTATTATGTAAACGCTGGCTATAAACGTATATTATTATAGTAGGTTAGGTTTTATCGTGTAACTACTGTATACTAAATACGGTTTAGTGTAACCCGATATCTCTTAACGATATCTTCAGTATTATAGTCAATGTATCTTTTTTTTCTTCTTCAGATAGAATGATACGCAGACGTTATCAGATGACTAGAATGTTATTTTGAACTTGTTATTATTGTTATTTATTCAAGTGTATGATGTGTGTATGACATTAGTTAGGTCATCAAACTATAATTTAAGATCTATTTAAAATACGGTATATGCTGTTATGTGTTTGTAAGTACAGTACAAAATTAACAGAGCAAAAAATTTGTTTTACAATTATTTTTATGAGGTTAGTTTTTTTTATACAGGTATTCCTTATCAATGGTTGGTTGTATTTTTTAATGCAAGGAAATTCCTTTTGTTCTTTTAGCATGGCGTGTATAATATTGTATCAAAATAATATTTTTATTGATGGTGAATTCTCTTCAAGTACAGCATAACGTTGATGTGAATTCAATGTTCACCTTGAATTGAGTAGTTTATTTTTTTTTTAAAGTTTGAACGGAATGTTTGTGTATGGCTGATTATTTTTTATTTGTACGTGAGAAACAATTAGCTAACCTTCTAGACAAGTCAGCTTTTAAGTTGATTTGAAATATCTTGAGAACTGAAGTTGGTGTACATTAAGTTGTGAAAAGTTTCAAGTGTTTGCTGCTACACGTTTTCACTTGCAGGGACGTAAACATTGGATTAATATAGGGTTTAGTTCTTAATAGTAAATGCTACAGCTTCAAGTCCAAGAGTTGCAATATTTGGGATTTTATCGTTGAATTTTGGTATCGGTTTTGGTAGTGGATTACCGTTGACTTATCATAATGAAGGTACTGAAAACGTTTCTATACTTACTTTTGGTTTATTTTGAGAAATATTTCTCTATTAAGTGATACAAAAGTTAATGTTGTTTGATTACTATTTTTAATGCAATTGACGGATGTGAAGTTATTTTTAAAATCACATTTCGATTATGATTTCTTCCTGTTTGTAGTATATACAGTATATTCTGCGTTGTAGTTGATTCCATAGTAGTAGCATTAATGAGTGTGTTGTGTGTGTGGTTTTTTTAGCATTTAATTTACTGTATATTGAGGAAGTTGTAAATAGCGATTAGTTTTCTGATTCATCGTAGTGTGTCGTAATATTTATTGGTTGTGACGCGTTTTCATTAAAATAATAAATTATTGGCAATTATTAAGTGCAATTGGCTTTGATTGATTCTGGTGACGCGTTGCCCTTGTAGCGTAGACACTTTTCAGTGAAGAGACTAATGTATTGTACATGTGTGCTGACTGTTGACATGATAATACAATATACAGTACAAGACTTATTGTATGTCTGTTTGCTGGCATTGTGCGTTTCACGTGTTAAACTCGTGTCATGCCAGGAATTAAAAGCAAAGTTGGCGGCAACGGACACAAAATCTCGTTTGTTCCGCGCTAAATTTCCGGTCTGGTTCGTCTGGTAACTGCTTTGTACTGTATGTTTAACGACCTACATTTTGATCTTGCACTTGAATTTTCTTGAAGATAAGTTAGCTGCGACGGTTTTGTATGGTTAATCTTTGAAATTGAATTTGAAGGTGCATTGTTCACTTAATTTTTAAGCTGATTTTCTTCAATGAAAATAGACGTCGTTTTTGAATATACTGTAGTACGGTAGCTATTATAAGATTTTATAATTGACGTTTTAAACCACAGTACACTAATAGCACAAATACAGTGGTAAATTTACTTTGATTTATTTGATAAAATTCAGGCATCATAAGCACAAGGGAGTAGGGATTTCCCATTTATTAAAAGTGCTTAACCATTAAATTCAATTAAAAAAAATTACTGTAAATAGTTCGAAGTTGTTCTAATTTTTCCAAGACGTTAAATCAAAATAATTAATTGAGGTCAGTGGTTTTTTATTTCACACAACAAAATTTAATTTACGGTAAATTTTAATTTAAATGGCATTGGTGGTTTGTTATTGAAAATCACATTCTATTTCCACCTTCATGTTGCCATGGGAGTATTCATTGTATTGGTTGTTTATAATTATAATTTATTTTTTTGGTCTTAATGAAATTTTCTAGTCACTAAATATTCATTAACTTCATCTAAAGCTGTAGCATTAAGTTTACCTGTTTAATGTTGAGGTTGTATTAGATCTAATAGAATAGCATCATTTTCAAATAACGATATTCCGTAGTAATATACAGTTAATGTGCTATATTTTAGTGGATACTGTAGTAGTGAAGTAGTGGTATGATCAATACCAGACGATGGTTTTGATTATAGTTATGTTTGTCGTTTTCTGTTAAAATTTGAAGTATAAAACGATGTAATCGGTGATTTACTACAAATTTTACGATGAAGATTGGCAGGCGATAACGAAAGGAAAAAATCGAGTAAAAACACATCATTTTTTTTTGACAGTTAAGGTCACTTTAAACCGCTTCTTGTAGTACGAGTAAAATTAATTAGAAATTATTAAAAATTGTTTGAAAGTATCGAATACGCATTTTCATTTCAATAACACATCGTAGATGCAATCTTATATTGGTTTCTGAAAATCGTATTTAGTTACAGAAATTTTATACTGTAAGCTTGTAGCGGTAATTCGGTGCCCTAACAACCTAATGGAACTCTAGATAACTCAAAGTAGCAATAACCTACAAAAAAACAAAGTTTTGCACTATACTCTTGTATTTTTATCAATGAAATTTTATTTTTAGAAAAATGAAACTTATTAATGATATTGGTTAATGGTAAAGTAAATACTGTATTTTTTTTACCAAATAAAATAATCACTATAATTTATTATGTTGTTTAGATTTATTTTTGGATACATGTACTGTAGAATATGAATAGTGTTTAATTATACAAGACCAAATAAACTTGTAAAAATATTTTGCTGTAAATATTAATTTTTTATTTTGTTTATAACAGCAAATTACATGGCGTTATTACAGTACTTGGTTGGGATTTTTTTACTTGCAATTGGAAGTTTAATATATTCTTCGTATAATTTAATTTTATCTTTGTTATTTATTTATTTTTTTTTTTGGGAAAGTCGACCAAGGTTCTCTGGAGTACAATTTCTCCACCTAATTTCATTTAAAACGAATATAAATGACTGTTGTTCACGACATGTGCCACATTTCATAAATAATGGACAAGAGGAAAAAGAGAGATGAGAAAATTAGTTTGAATGGGGGGCTGGGAGGCTGTGGGGGAGGAGGAAAGAGAGAAGGAGACTCAGCCGAATGGGTTATTTGTACGTTGTGTGACGGATACTACTGGATATAAACAAAGATTATATTTGAGGGATGAAACCGTGAAATGCTGTTTTGGGTCACTGCAACTACACTATATTGTTTTGCCATGTCCAAAATGTGCAAGCATCGTTGGTTGCCACAATAGCACACTGAATATTGTTTTGAGAAATGAAAATTGGGTCCATGAGATATTGTTACAAATGGTCAGATGTAAATTAGACGAGATAGGTTCATGGGAGGAATGTGGGGTGTTTGACAGATGTTAAAGGGAGTGTGACGTAATGCTTTAAATACATGTACTGTACTTGGAAATTCAAGGCTGATGTGCAGTAAGTGCACAATTATACAATGTGTACACGCTGAACTTCATACTAATTAGTAAAAATACATACAGTAACTTTGTTTTTTATTTTTTTTTTAAATTTATTTGTTGAATGTACTTGCATTGTACACTTTTATTTATAATTTGCGATTGTTTCCAAGGTCATTTATTATTTTGCTTTTTTTTTTGTTGTTGTTGGGGGTGGAAATGCAAATGCGAACCGTTTGCATACGAACTTACAATTAGGTGCAATTTGCCATGATGAGATTAACTGCATTTGCATAGTTTTATGGTCGACTTTTTGTGTTCAGCCAAGTTTACTAAGCTGATTTATATTTTAGTAAAAGATGTGAATAAGAATTTATGATGAAACATAACAATTAGCGGATGTGAAAAGGATTTTAAGTTGCATGTATTGTCTTTTATTGCGTAAGTTGGAAAGTGAAGTCATCAAGGAATTTTTTTTATAAATAATATGAAATTATAAATTTTCACGGACATAGAAGCGGAAACGACGAAAGTTTGGTTGATATATACAATACATGCATATCTAGTATATCTAGGTTCCGTAATTAAATTCAAAATTGTTCTCAGTACTGTGTAACAAACAGGACTTGAATATTGGTCCTTAGAATCCCAAATGAATATTGTAATACTGTAGTTAAAAAATCGTAATTTTTTAAAAGGGGCACTAAATATCCTTATTAGTTTTGTTAATTAAATATTTGCTTATAGCTTTGAGCGTAGTCATCATTTGCTGTAGTCTCTTTTAGTATGTTTCTATAATTGTTTCTGCATTTAAATATGACTTCCGGGATATTTCCTGTGAGTTGTGACATTTTTCATTACAAGTGCGACAAGTTGCATAAAAAATTAAAACGAAAAAAAATAGAAGAATTAAATTAAATGTAAATAGAGGCAATCAAAAAGCGTAAACTAGGTTAAATGAAGTTAGTCAAGAAAAGTTTTTGCTTGAGGCCCAGTAGTCATAGTTTTCAAACTTTCCTATTGACAATTTAATAGTTAATTGATAAATGGTCAGCAATTAGTGTGATGATCAACTTAGTGTGAATTCAGTCGCTTAGGTTTGAAGTGTTTTTTTTTATTTGCTAAGTGTTTAAAATTATGTAAATTGGGTAGTTGGTACTGCAAATCCGGTTAAGCGGAACTGACTAAATGTGAGTAATTGTGTCTTCAGGTAAATAAAAGTTTGTAGTGATGAAAGTTTTGATGAAGGTTATCGTGACGACGGTTAACTTTTTAGTTTATTTTTTATTTTTTTATCGACCATGCTGTATGTGTTGCATTTTAAATTAAGCAAAAAATAAGTTGTCAAATTGAAATGAATGCGTTTGTCTTGCACGTCTTTTGTTTGTGTATCCTGTTAGTACCATTTTTCCTTGTATTTTACTTTTTACCACCCTTCAACAAGATTTATTACGCCTGTAATAATTAACGTACCTCCAGGGGATTACCCTCTTATAACGGGTGGCGTTTTTCTAAATAAAAGTATTGTATTTACAACTATAGTAAGGCTAGTTTGCAGTTTGTTTAATGTAGAAAAAAGTTAAAAGCAAAAGTGAAGTTTTTTTTTTAAAATAAATTGCGCATATTAAGCTGAAGTGCTTGCATGTGGCAAATGAAAACTTATGGGGCGTACAAATTTTTCTTTAGAAGTGCAGCATTGTACTTGAAAGTTTGCATAATTGAATGTAATTTAAAAAAAAAAAAAACTTTTAATGTCTACATTTTTCACTAAGCAAAATTAGTCGATTGCATTTTCTTTTAATTGAAGTGCTTACATTTGTTGGCATAGAACTTTACTGTAGACTTAATTCAGACGAATGCAGATTATTGTAAAGTTTGTCTTAAATGTAAAAGTACCAGTACTGTATTTAGCTTAGTAACCAGTTGGATATTTGACATTATCTTTCTTAGTTGAAATTCAGTTAAAGTTGTTTTAAAATGTGATTATTTTAACCCAGGGGTTATTTTTAACATTCGGAGCAATGATCTTGAATTTGTGCAACTAATAAAAATAGCAAAGTTTTTATGTAGGTAGGGTGGAGTTTCTAGAGTATTTTAGTATAGAGATTTAGTGATACTGGGGTGTTGTCAGACCCAGTGGCGCAACGGTAGCGCGTCTGACTCCAGATCAGAAGGTTGAGTGTTCGAATCACTTCTGGGTCAAACTTTTTTTTAACATTTTGTTTGTTTTATGTTTTGAGTTTTTCTTACAATGGCATTTCTGATCCTTAAAATTAGTAAGTAATAATGATTCACTAATTGAAGAATCGTGTTTGAGCATTTAGAAATGGGACATGTGATTTTTTTTTGTTTTTGTTTTTATTAATAAATGGAATACAGTACAGTAATAGGATTGCCTTTTGTATGTTGCGGTGGCTCAGTCGCGTCTGCTTTTAGTAAGCTTGGTTATGAAAGTACTGTGTTAACATTACTGCTGTCGAATTAATATTGTGTTCAAGGCACCACTGGGTCGTTGTTTTTTTTTTTAATTTTTGTAATTAAAGTTATAATGATGAAATGTGACTATTATATTAGTATGCATTAATTCAGTGGTACATTTTATTTATTTTAAATATTTTAAAACGAAAAATGCTTTTAATAAATGAATATATAAAAGTGCATTGATATTATATTGACGTTTGTATCATGAAAGCGGTAGATAAGCATAGCTACTCTGTTAAGAGAAGTGTGCTTATGTACAGACCCAGTGGCGCAACGGTAGCGCGTCTGACTCCAGATCAGAAGGCTGAGTGTTCGAATCACTTCTGGGTCAAATTTTTTTTTTTTTAAATTTTAACTTGAACTTAATTTAATTATTTATGTAATAGGCTATGCAAAATGCAAATATATATACTAGATATCTCGGCCTCTGGTTATTTATTTGTTATATAACCCAACTATTACTAAGCTTTCAAATAGTAATCAGTTTTGAAAATTTAAAAAAAAAGTAATAATGCCGACACTCGGGATTGAACCGAGGACCTCTAGATCTTCAGTCTAGCGCTTTCCCATCTGATCTATATCGGCCCTTGATTAATTGCTTGTTACATAACCCGCTTATTATTAAACTTTCAAATCGACAGTAATATATTTTTAAAAAAATTAACTGATAGAGAAGTTGCCGACACTCGGGATTGAACCGAGGACCTCTAGATCTTCAG
>JAAFCF010006596.1:21320206-21508234 GCA_013389785.1 Helicorthomorpha holstii
CGGGATTGAACCGAGGACCTCTAGATCTTCAGTCTAGCGCTCTCCCAACTGAGCTATATCGGCTTCTGGTTAGTTTTGTGATACGTAACCCACTTATTATTAAGCTTTCAAATTAGCAGTGATCAATTTTTAAAAAAAAATGATTTAAAAGTAAAGTTACCGACACGTTTATTTTAATTGTTTAGTTTTGGAGACATATCTTAAAAGATAAACAGCATCATTTTTGTTTTTTTTAGAATTTTTACAGAAGATGTACTTAACTTGTTCATTGTCAGTCACAATACCGTATATCGGTTATTGATCGTAGCAGTGATGTTGCTTTTCTATTGTCATCGCATAGGCATTATAGCATTTTGAAAAGTTTATACGGATGATTAAACTCGTAGAAGGGGAAACAATTATTGATATTATTTATTGTCTTTTTCTTTTCTGCAATGGGATTTTTTTATTGAGTAAACATTTGCTGTTTTCAAAGTCTGAGATATTTTACCATTTGTAACTGTTCTAGTATTGACTATTGACAGAAAAAAGAGCGAAGAAAAATGTGTTTTATGCGATTTTTCTTTTCTTTTTTTTTAGTTTGTTGATATTATATACCGTATAATAAAAACGAATGTTTTTGTAGAGGATTCTTGATGATCTGTAAAAATAATAAAAACCATGTTTGGTTTAGGTTTCTCATAGTTTTTGTTTTTATACATCAATAAGATGTTGTACAACTGGTTAGTGATATGAACCGTTTTATGTTTGGGTCAACATTACTGAGACATATAATTCACTATCACATAAAAGTCAACGTGCCTAACTTCGATAGGAAGTTTTTTTTTTTATATTTATTATAACTGTGGGTGCATATGAGGAAGTAGCACAATGGCTTGTGGGTTTTTATCAGAAACATTAAGGATTTCCCGTTGCAGTCGCAGTTTATGTGTGCCACCCAATTAATTCGATAATTTTGAAGTGTTAAAATGATCAAGATCGAAACAACTGCTAAATTTTAACGTCATTATTAAAATATTTGCACTAAGCGTGACCAAAAAATTTAAAAGGTTATTTTTAAGAGTTTGCAGCGTAACTGATGATATTTCTGATGTTTTGCGACTTCAGCAACACTGAACAATAGTTTTCTACGGTGTAATTTAATTTGCTGAAGTTTATTATGCGCATTGTTTGTAATTGCTGTATCGTAATACAATTATATAAGAAATTTACCAGTGCACTTGTGAAACTAAAACATTCAGTTTTATAGTTCTGTTGAAACTTTACTTTTTATTTTGCTTTAATGCATTCAAATGACACACAATTTAAGACGGTTAACACGTTTGAATGATTGTTATTGTCTTTGGTAAAGAATAGCGAGGTCAATTTTATTATTAAAATTGTATTGTTTCAGTTAAAGAAATAAAAAAAGTATACTAGGGGATTTTCTAAATTGTAACACTGTTTTCGCTGACGAGAAAGAAACCGTACAAATCGCCATTTGAACTTGTGAGATTTGGTCTCGTTTCTCCTATTAGCACTTTTGTTACAACAGCAAAAAAGAAGTGGGACAAATAGTCATTGGAAATGATGAGATTTAGTCTCATTTCTTTATTGCTTTTGTAAAAATGCAGTAATAATACATTTTATAATAATTATTGAGAGTTTTATTGGTCCAGGTGATATAATGTATCCATTGTAATTTGACATTAGTCAATTTAATTTACTACCCTGTAGTAGTACACAATCTGCATAGTACACATTTTATGGACAAATACTTTAATTAAAGTTTAAATGTGACTTGGAATTTTTATTTGTAATCTACTTAACTGCTAGTTTTAATCGTATTTGAAGTACTGTAGTTAATTTGAATGCTTTTTTGGTGTCTTATTTTGATGTCTAGACTAAAGACCGCTTTATATTGTAGTTACATTATCGAAGTTTTTATTATTTTACGAGCTATCTAGTCGCTATTTTCGGTTGTTTAGGAATTTAGGTTACTTTAATGTTTTGGTCACTGTTTGATGTTTTGATGTTATGGATCATTTATTGTATAGGTCACTCCATTAAGATTTTAGATGGTGGTTTTTTTTGTTGCTTTCGTCATTTTATTTGGTGCTTATGAATCCTACATTTACGCTATTTTGGTCTACTGTATCATGGTTCTTTTTATTTGGTATGTAGGCCACTGCGTTTAGTGTTTAGGTCAATGTATATTTGACTCGTTTTTAGATGTTAAATAACGATTTTTTGAAAGTTGATAGCTTTTCACATTGAGAGCGAATTTTGAACTAAAGAAATTGAAGTACACATTAGTTGAAAGCCGTATAATATACTGAATTTTTTTCTGTGTTTATTTATTTTCACACACAGTGAGATTGACGTCACTGGGAAGTAATCGGATCTAATATTAGAGTTTTTTTGTGTTTATAAACTAAATTCGTATTTAAGTAATTGGCCTTTTTTACTAAACAATTTTAGATATACTGTACTGTTAGTAACTAAATATACATCTTTGTGTATTTTTTTTTTCATTTTAAGTTATTTTGAAAGAAAAAGTACCGTGAAATTTAAGGGAAAAAAAACCTGAAAAACTATTTTTGTTTTAAACGTGTTGAATACTTGAAAATAGACTGACGTGTTTGTTGATGTTGTATGGTTTATTTGTAGATTAACGATGTGCTGAATTACACTGTATGCAGGGATTGTTTTTTGTAGGTTATTGATCCCGACATACACATGGTATAGTCGGTTATCCCTGATTTGTCATCATCAAAACGCGCACTTACATTTCTCACATGTAAACTCAATTCTACACTAATTTTGAGCTTATATTGATAATGACAAAAAATTAATTGAAAAATAGAAAGATTAAATTTAGAAGTTGTTCATCTGATTAGTTAATCTGAGGGATAGTTTAAATGTACGCAAATTTGAAATTTCAGTATTTAAAAAACTTTATAAATGAGTTACATGTACAGTATTATCTTTTAATTTTGTAACTATCTAATTTAGGCAGCAGAAACTAAATTTTATGTTCTAAATGACGATTTGGAAGATAGTGGTGTGGCTTCTTAAATAAAATTCAGATTTTTAGCTATCTTACTGCTGAAATATGTCATTTAAATAGAATTTTTTTTTGTAATTTGTGAACTTTTGTCTAATTATGTACCATATTTACTATAAAAAACTATATAATAAGATTCTGAAAAATTTTAATTTAGAACTAAAATGTTCTCATAAGAATATTTTATACACGAGAAGTGTTTGCATCGTTTCTGTAGTTGATTATTGGTATCTCACGCTGGGTTACTTTAGGATTTAGTGATTCAGTTGGAACTGTGTGATAAAATTCTGTGCACCGTATAAGTAAGTTTATAACTGAAGTCAACGCGCAATTATTATCATATGGCAAAGTGACAAGGAAATGAACTGCCATTTCATTTTTGCTCTGTATACTGTACCTGTATATGGGTTTATTTTTGGGAGAATTTTTATATTTATTTTTGGAAAGCAGATGGGTTTCAGTTTTAAGTGTTTCCATTTTAAAACTAAATCAACGACAGTACCTCCAAATACGCTCTACTGTAGAAAGTTATGTACAGTATGCATTTTTTTTTTTTTTGCTATCTTAGTCAAGCTGTCTGGATGAAAACCAATGACTGTTTTTATGACATGCATTTAGGTAGCAGTGCACTGATATCGACCTCAAGAAATCACTTTTTCTATTTTTTTTTTTTTAAGATTGTAAAACTAGCATCCTAACCTCTTTTTTTTCTATAATAAATAATCAACTTAAGTGAAAGCTCCAATGACAAACAGCATAGTAAAAGTGGCTGATGCTTCTCGGTCGATGTCACTTCCGTTGTGATACAATAACTACTCAATGAAAAGTTGGAATTAACGGTCAATCGCACGCAAACACTTTAGTTAAGTACTTCTTCCGCTTTTGAGTTAAAATGAGCCAGATGATCAGATCGATCAACCATGTAAAAACAAATGGGAATAACGTCTCTGTAGTTGGCGTTTATAAATCAACGATTATGGGCTGTTTTTAGTTTGATTAAATAGTTTACTAGTTAAACAAAGTTAAACTTAATAGTTTTAACGATTTTTAACATTTAATCATCAAAGTAATTGCTTTTTTTTTGCAAGTGGCTTTTAGAATTTATTGGATATTTTTTATGCAAAGTTCAACGCATTTATTGGATTTAATTGTCAACATGTAGATTATTTGCTGACCATATTTGTTGTTGGTTTTACGCATTGGCTTATACCCGGGTGATTTTCTAAATGGAAGTTATTTATAGAATTTTTGAAGAATTTTCAGTTCCAATGGTGATTTGTCTCAGTTTGTTTCCCAATTTTGAAAATCACCCGGTATATTAGTTAGGCTTTAGTGATTATGTACTTTTGGTCACATAATTTGATATCGTTGTTATTAAATTACGAGTTTTAGTTGGGAGTTTGTAATTAAATGAAGGTGGCTCTGTATATCCATCTAAAAGGTTCATGTACCGGTGCTATGACACTGGTGAAAATAGTCTGGTAAATGGCCATCTTGAATCCTTGATGCGTTGTGGTGTCCTTGACAGTTCTGAAAGCAAAGCTGGATATGGGGTATGTGCAAATATCAAGTATCTCCATTATAATGACGGGTTTTAACCCTTGTTTGATTACTCCTGTAGGACTAATTTGGCATATTTGGTAGGATAATGCACCACATTACATTTGCACATTGACTTAAAATTACTTGGGTATTAAGTAGTGCTTAGTGAACGCTTGGGGAATAAATAAGTAAGATTATATTATTATTTTTTAAATAAAAATGCGGTACTTGCAGCATTATAACAAAGAATTACACATTGCAACTTATAATCTATGAAGTTAAAAGTTACTTTGCAACTTGGACTTTAATTAGAAATTTTATTTGTTAATGGTCAACGAGGGCCAGTTAACAAAAATATGACTTTGGATATGACTGGAATTTAATCAATTTATGTACTATGAAATCTCTTGCGATTTTTATAGAATCAGAATCACAATTTTGGAAAATTGCCATATTATCTCGTTTAGGGCCAACAATTTGCAGTACTAAACAATGTTAAAAGAATAGTTTTTCTTAGATTAAATAACTTTACAGGAACTTTTACTAAACAGTTAAACTGTTAGATTCATCAACTTAATTTATTTCCTGGTTACTACTATCCCCTAGCTCGAAATGTTAGTTGTGCTATTAGTAGATTGCATTATCATTTATTATAATGATGTTCTGTACATTGTTTACCGAGCTAATGTTTGTTTAGTTATTTTTTTTTTATCATTTTTTTGCAGCCGGCTATGGACCTCCACCCAAGGGTCATAGCTCTAAAATACACTCAGTCAAAAGTTGTATATTGTTTATTTTTTTTACTACAGTACTAACGCAAACGGAACTACTGTGAACTTGTACATAAACCATTTGTTACTTATTTTTTAAATTTAGAAACCGACATTGTGATATTATAAATTAATATTTCAATTTATCAAAAGCAAATACGGTAAAGTATAGTATACGAGAGCTTCAGACGTGGTTTTCATGCTATTTTTGGAAAAGCTATATTTGTTGTTGGTGGTTTTTAAAATTGATGGGTTCAAGCTAAAAATAGCTATTAAGAGTAAACTAAAAATAAGTTTTGACACTTTATAGACAGTGATGGAAATGAATTATGAAGTGGTTATTACCGTGTATACTCGTATATATACTACAATTCGTTTTCAAGATTTAATGGCAATCTTTTCGATCAGCTTCACAATGCAGTTGACATGTCATTAAACATGTCATATGTACAGTATAAGACATGGAAAGCATGTCTAATGCCTTGGGCATTACTTAAATTGGAAAAATTTGGCTTTTAAAGCATTAAAACGTCTGAAATTGTTTGGTTTCCGGCGACTACATTTTCCGTAAAGCGATTTTATTTGGCTCTGAAGGACCAAAAGTTCGTTATAGTGTGCTTCAGAGTGAAATACCGGCAACGTACGGTAGTGAAATAATTTTTGCTTAAAAAAAATCACAATTATTTTAGTAGTTTATGGAGTTGTGGAATGTGAGTTTCAATGAACGATATTAAAACTACTGTATAGTCATTGGAGTTCTAAAAAAAGAAAAAAAAAATGTTTTGACCCAGAAGTGATTTGAACACTCAACCTTCTGATCTGGAGTCAGACGCGCTACCGTTGCGCCACTGAGTCATTGTGTTGGTTTGGTATAGTGAACATAACCTTGCAAATAATGATTAGTTAATTGTTGTTCAATTCTATTATCGGTACATGAATTCATTATACTTTTTACTCATAGAAATCAATGTAAAGGACTTGGATATTTTATTCGAGTAAATAGATTCAGAACAGTACTTAAAAAAATGGCAAAAAAAAGTTTTGTTTAGATCCAGGGGTGACTCGAGCACCCAACCTTCTAACAACAATGTTGACAGTAAAGTCAAAGTCGTCAGACGCGCTACCATTGCGCCACTGGACCAACCGGTCACCTCACTCTCAGTTAATAATGCCATTGATAACGTTGACTCGTACAAGACCGTTAAATTTAAATGTTAAGAATGATTTTAAATGCTGACCCAGAAGTGATTTAAGTCGGATATGGAGTCAAACGGGCTATCTCTGAATTTTGATAATTGAAAAGGCATCTGTTTTTGGAACTGTCAGGAATCACCGTTAATTAATGGGATCGATACCAATTTAACGAGACCATTTCGTGGTTTCAGATCTACCACAAATAGCACAAAACTACTGTAGAAGACTTTCTTTCATTGTTTTATTGCAAGTTCATTATTTTTTTTGTTGTTGTGAGGGTTACACAATTGATCGGTCTAGTGGTGTTGCAATTAAATTACGTGGTTAGGTCATTGCGACCATGATCGTGGGGTTTACTATCCTTATGCTGTCTTTAAAGTCACTATGCCAAGAATTGGTGATTTTAGTTTATTTCTCAGGAAGGATAAGAATGGGTTTCTGGAAATGTAAAATTTTGAGAGAAATTAGTAAAATTGAAATATGCTGTAGTATTGTTTAGTGGTTTATTGTACGATATTATGCACTCAATTCTCACCGAAATTTAATTTATTGATAATTAAGTTAATTGCGTTGCGTAATTGCTGACTTGTAATTAGTTTCCATCGTTGTTTACCGCGTCATATTTTGACAGATGGCTTTGCTTAATTAGATAGTAACATTGCTAATTTATTTAAATACCAAGAGAATAATTTAACGAACAATAAAAGCGTATCAAATTGCAAAGTTTTATTTTGGCTAATTAATTAGATTGTTAATGATTGAAGCAATTAAATTAAATTAGGATTTTGGGACAAAACAGGGAAGTTTTTTAATTTGGTTAAACAAAGTTATACCGGTACTGTATACATTTGAAATAAAACTATATAAATAAATTCTATATATTAAAAATGATATTAAAAACTTGGGTTTTAAAAAAAATTTTATTTGCGATTTGACTTTTTAAGGGTAATTTTTACTATTTTAGTGTTTTGGGTATGTTTGAAAGGAGAATCTGTGTGTAAAAGAAAGGAATTTATTAAATAGTTTTTTTTTTGGTTTTTAGTTTCCTATTTTTATTCTTGAATGTTGAAGGCGTTTTTCTGATGAATGAACGTACTTGTGTATTGTGCATTGAATGAACAAACGTACACGTGGCTGGCAAAGCAAAAGAAGTAAATTGCCAGACGTATACAAATACAAGTTACGACTAAATAGGTTGCTAATGTTAACAACTGTTTTACTTATGTGCGTGTGCGTAAAACAACTAACGAGGAAGTTCAGGTACCGCTTTGGTAAACTTCAGGGTTTATTCACCTCGTAAAGCACCACAATATATGCCAAAAACGGCTGCTGAACTATGTTCGGTTGCTCAATACTCAAATAAGTGTAGGCCAACAAAAATTACAACAAAAAAAAACATACTGTATTTATGTAAGCTGACACCCAGATTTACAAAGCTGGTATAAACTTACTAATATCACAGCAGTTTCAAATAATTTTAAAAATTTGTAGGTAGAAAACATGATTATGGAATGAGGATTTGATGTTTCCGTATTTTCTGTTTATCTGGGCGAAACATCTGATTTTTAGGCTACCTCACATTTTATAGTCTAATTTAAGTAACTGGACTTATTTTGCTACTGGATTAGGTTATTTAATTATTATTTGTCTATCTATTATTATTTGACTATTATTGCTTGCTGTTTATATGGTTTTATATTTGTATATCAACGAGACAACTTTACATAGAAACAGATCTAAATAATAAACAGATAGCAATCTCGTCTCGTTATGAAACGAGACGAATTGGTATTGAAACCTATGAGATTTAGTCTCGTTTCTTTATTGATTATTCGAGAAGCTTTTCTCGAGAAGTTTTCTTTTTAAGTCTACGTATATTTATTTTTGTTATGATTGGCTATAATTTATAACGAATTAAATTTGACTAAGGTACTGTAGTCACGTTCATGATTTGGGCACTAGATTGAAGACTTTGTCCAAAATTTGTAGTAACTTTATTTTATTGTTTATGTTTGGTTTTGCATTCCAGTTACTTGTCTTCGACGTTTTAAGTAGTATTTTCCACATTTATTTGGTTGATTGGCTACAAAAATGAAGGGGTTTGGACACTGTGGTTATTTTAGGCCAAGTAAACAGCTTCCTGCTGTTCATACAATTTCGGCTTGTAAGCTTTAATATTTAAGCTTTCTGTTTACCGTATTTCGGGCTAAACATTTTCGCAACTGAAGAATAAACGCACGGTGATGCCAAACTGTCATTTTTATTATACGCTCAAAAGTCTCTTATAACGCGATTCCAGCGGGTGTTTTGTAAGAAAACAAGAATGAAACCGATCCAGGGCGAATTTTATTTTTATTTAGGACATAAACGCGCATTAGGCAGCACCGAAACTGTAATTTGAAATTGTGATAAAAAAAAGAGAAGAAAATGTACTGTTTTGAATTGAATGTTAGCGTTCATTATTCAGTAAATGTGAGCAGATGGACCAAAGCGGAATTTCGTATTTAGGTGAAAGTGAGAAAAAAAAGAGGAAAAAATAAGAGAAAAATACTGTAATAAAAAAATAAAATGTTATTTTAAATTCCGGTCACGTACTGTAACAGCAGTCTATTTCTACCGCTAGGGACTAGTACAACGCCACATTATTATAAAAGGCTATGTATGTTTTTTTTCTCTATGTTTTCTCTAAATTCCACAGTTTGTATGTACAGTATGTGTGCAGATGTTACTTTTGATATGGAAAAAGTGTGTCGGATAAAAAAGAATCTAGAAAAAAGTTTTTTTTATTTAAAACATTGGACGACTTTTTAAAACAACAACTTGAGAAATAACTTTTTTACTGTTATTTTTGTTGACTTATTTTTTTATATTGTCTTTTTTTTTTGTGAAGGATCATTTTTCAAATGTTTACTTTGTTTTGTGACTTTAACGATACTTTTACGTTGACATTCTTGTAGAGAAAAGTAATTGCGATGATAAAATTTATTTTCGTCTTTTAACTTTTTGTGATATTTGATAAGTTTTTATAATTGAAACAACAATGTCTCATAATTGGCTGCTGTCTGGATGAATGGGTGGAAGATTTTGTATCTTGTAAACAAACTTGTTTTGGATAATATGAGTTTTTGCCAAATTTAGAGTACAATTTATGCATTATGCAGTACTGCAGTATTTCATTTAATTTAGCGCCAGTGTACTTTGTTTTTGACATTTTGGATTTTTTGTTAACTTTTGTAGATTTTTGTAGATATTGACATTGTGAATATTTGTGCACTAGTTTAAGAGATAG
Organism: Helicorthomorpha holstii; assembly: GCA_013389785.1. Taxonomy (NCBI): domain Eukaryota; kingdom Metazoa; phylum Arthropoda; class Diplopoda; order Polydesmida; family Paradoxosomatidae; genus Helicorthomorpha; species Helicorthomorpha holstii. The sequence continues at coordinate 21,330,048 of JAAFCF010006596.1, forward strand.
GGTTCTATTTAGTATTGTATTTTTAGCTCACTAATTTTTTTGCTACATTTCTAGTTTACAAATTTAAGCTGTAATTTTAGTTCACTACTTTTAAAGCAGTTACAGTATGTTTTCTACATTTTGTACATTAATTTTTATTACATTTCAACGGGCTTATTCTTACTTTATTTGGCACTAATGGCTTACATTTTAACGCCTCAATTTTTATTAACTTGCATTTTAACGCGCTAATTTTTACTACATTTTAACGCATTTACTTTTACTACATTTTAACGCATTTACTTTTACTACATTTTCACGTATTAATTTTTAATAAATTTTAGTTTACTAGTACCAGTTTTATTTCTGTCTTTTAGTTTACTAAATTTGACTTTATTACACAATTATATTAAAAAATTCACTCTATTGCGTTAATTTTTAAGAATTAATAAAGTACGTCACCAATTCATTGAACTAAAAATAATAATTAGATAATTATGTTTAGATAAGAATTTTTTTGTTGAAATTTTATCTTTTAAAACAGCTTACATCGTGTATGACAAAGAATAAAATTCAAATGATCATAAAGTGAACGCAAACGTTAATATTGCGGCTTTTTTATTTTTATAATTCATGCTTTTCTTAAGTAAAGTAGAAAAAGAAGTCTTTATTATCTCAAGTTCAACGCATTTAAATGCTCTATCTTGATTAAGCTGCATATAGTTCTATCTAATGCTAGGATGTATTTCTGTACGTACTTTTATTCGAGAAGATTTTAGGCTTTGAAAACAAGATTAGAATTTCTCATTTTGCTTCGGTTACTTCAACAACTATTTTGTAACCAAGACGACAAGTGCTTCTTCTTTTCCACTTTTTTCTTTTAATTTTTTTCTTCTTCGATATCTTTTTGTCTGCATATTGTAGCAACTTTTTAAGATGATGTTTTTTTTTCTTTCTTTCTACAAATGCATTTTATAAGTTCATCATCGTGTCAAATGGCTTTTACGAGTGCATAAACTTTGCTTCATTATTATCGTATGGTAAAAAAACTAAAAAACAAACTCAGAATCAAATGTAGTTTCGGATTTTTTAATGGATTGAATTACAATTCTTTTAATTTTAGACAGTTTATTTTTTTTTGTTTTAAATATTAACCAAAATGTTAATGGAGACCTTGAGTACTTTCATAGCCCGATCTAATGTTAGCAATTTAATTTAGTTGATTTACGTTTATTAAGTGAAAATACATGTTTTAATCCACGGTGTAATATACAGTATATTTAGTTTATCTTACAAGTGTATATTGTGTTGTGTTTCTATAAATAGAAGTCAGCTCCTGCTTAATTCCAGGGGTTTTAAACCTCATACATGATAAATGTGTTTTAAGCTAAGCTTACACGGAATCTCATTCCATCCATCTTTCTGTCTGCTCTTTCTCTCTTGAATAAATATCCGATGTTATGAAAATACACTATGAAGCTCGTTTATATATCTTTTTTTTTTTTTTTTGTAATACAGTCGACCGGGTGATTTTAGAAATGATATCACTGTCTTTTTCCATAGCAAAGAAAGAAATGAGAGTAAATCTGTATAGGTTCCAAGGGCAATTTATCTCGTTTTTTTAGTTTTTAAAAAATATTCCTTTTTAGATATCAGCCGGTTTGCTGAAGTAGATAGTGTTTTTTTTTTTTCGTTTTGCTTTTGCGCCGTCGACTATCACGATAAATACGATCAATCAAGGTGATAAAAGATAAGAGTTTTGCTATTCTTATCAAAACAATCGCCGAAAATTGCTTCAAATTTTTAAGAGTTCAAGTTTTTGTGTGCATATTTGATAAGGTTTATTACAGTGCCGAGTTTTTTTTTGTGTAAGAAGTGTTTTTACGCCGTACTTGACAAATTTGCATTACTTTGTTTACGTATGAAAGCAGTTCTTATTAACTTATTTTCTATAAGCATTAGATAAATTATTGTGGCTATTAATTTGGCTATTAATTTCAGTCATAGCTCATATATTCGTGTTATTATACTATTAATAATTTAAAAATAACTAATAGTGGTTGGTTACTGTCTTGTAAATTGACGAGTTCGCCGTAATTTAAGAGTTTATTGTCATAAAAAGCACTCAAAATTTAAGTTACTTTTACCTGTTTTTTTGGTAGCAAAATATTCGTCAAAATATTTGAAAGCCAAATATGCTGCAATTCAAGTACAAAAGATTCCATAAATATTTTAAAATGATCTTTATACGTTATATTTATGCAGAGGGTATTCAAATAACTAGAGGGGTCTTTGTATCTGGATTACTGTATTGTACAATTCAATGGCAAAAGTTTGTAAAAGAATTTATGTAAAGAAATGTTTTTATTAACAAAAGAAAGTTCTTAAAAATAGGGAACAAAATAGCATCATTCTTTAAATATGCAAAAAAAAAAAAAAATAATACATCTTTCATAGTTCCAATTCGCTGTTTAGAGTCTGATTCACTTGCTCGACATTACACTTTGTCTTATTTATTACAAAACCCGTGTCACCTGTTGAAGTACCTGTCGGTCAAGTGATTGGTTTCATTGCATACTATCACAAAAAAATTGCCATGGTATAACATACAAATCTTGACCTTAGTAATTACAGTTAGAAAAACTAGATCCATATACTGTACTGTGTTTTTTATTAAATGATTTTATTTATTACCGAAATTCAAATTTTTTAAGATTGCAAATACGGTGCTGTCTAAAAAGCTATGATAAAGTGTTTATATTTTTCAGTAAAAGGTTGTATTGTGAAATACATGTTAAATATCTTATAGTATTTTTACAAATTGCATCGTTTGGTTTTTATTGAGCTGTGAAATGTTTTTACAACTTCTATCTTTTTTGTAAATCTAAATCTCACCAGAGACTCTTATAACGAATGGATTTTTATCTTTATTGTTGTTTTGGGTTGTTTATTGTGTTGTTTTTTCTACAACATGTTCATGTGAAATTTAAACGTAGACGATGAGAGAAAAATATATCCAATATAAGTTAACATAATACTGCATTTTATATGGCGTCAATGGCTTCTTTTATAAACATTAAAACTCAAATGCTGGTAACATGTTTTGGTGAATCTTTTTTTTTTTTTTTTTGTTAGTTTATTTTGAATAACGATAATAATTACGTTTTTGTGGTTGTATTTTTTATTATTATGCCGGTACTTCCTCTTTCTCTCGTGTTTGTTGTTTTTCTCCATTCACTTTCAGTATTTTACTTAGGAATGAAAATGTTAATACTTATGGGATTTAAAATGACACGCGATATGCCTGGGCTTACATATAAAAAGGAAATTAAGTGGTGTTATGACGCTTTTAATAAAGTGTTTATCGATCAATACGAAAGTGTATTGACATTAGGTGCTGTATATTATTTCGTATATTGATATACTGTACTGTAGTAGATCGAGTGTATATGTGTGTGTATACTCTTACGAATGTGACATGTTTATTAACTCGTATAGTGCACTACAAAAGTTATTACTTGTTTTCTGACAGCTCATTTCTTCAGATAATATATTTATCAAACTTTTTTTTTAATTTTTAACATGGCTTTATAATTACAGAATGTCACGGTATGTATAATATACTGTAAATACCGATCAATCAAGTATTGTATTAGGTTCTCATTAAAGCTGTGGTTCTTTACTTTTTTATGGTGTTTTGTAAAGGTTTTCCTAATTTACTAAAAGTTAAACTATAACTAGACTAGAGTTACCAGTTTTTTTGATAGTTAAATTTAACAGCATAAAACTTAATTGCGAACATGAACATTACAGGTTTTATTGGATTAAATGTTGCACCAATTATTTATTTATTTATTAATGCTATTGAATCCAGTCTAAAAAAATACGAATCACAAAATTTCCAACAGGTTGACATTTAACTTATTTAATTCGTCAACAAAAAGACCATATCTTGGTTTTGGTCTTCAACAAAACAGTGTAAATCTGAACATACTCAAGCTTAAACAATTCCACAGTCTTCGAAAATCAGTAAATTGTTTGTAGTCGCAAACTACATTTTCGGTTGGTCTTTTTGTAGGGAGTCAAAATCATGGGATTTCTACAGGAAGGCAATCTGGAACTTGTGAGATTTTAGGGTGGTGTGTTCTGACCCTTTACTGAACTTGTTTTTATTGCAAATCATAAGGGAGTTTGATGATTTTGTGGGTGAATGGTGTCATCCTACTAGTGTTTTATGTTTATTGATTTGAATTTTTATTTTCTTATAAATTATTTAACGATTTTATAAGCACCCTGTATGAAAGTTGAAAGCGAAACCTACAGAAATTTTGCAACTATTTTATTTATTTTTTTATTTTATCTAAATATAAAAAGGTTTTGTGCACTTAGTATTTTTTTTTTGGAAAGACTGAGATTTTGTTTCAGAGAAATGCAGTGATCAAACGCAACCGATTTTTTTTTATTTTGCGTTTATTATTATTATTATTGTATTATGGTATTTTAGATGCACATTTTCACTCTACTTGTTTTAGATTGAAAAGATATGAGCTCTCCTGCGTGTAAACCGTTGTGTATGTGTACTGTATGTGTTTGTTTGTTTTGAACGTGTCAACTCCCAGCAGATAAAGCAGCTATTTATAATCTTAATAAATGCGATTTAGACGTTTCACTTTTAAAAGAAAATTGTTTCCCAGAAACAGTAGCTGCACAATTGATTAGATATTTCTGGTGAAATAAGCAATTTACAATGCGAAAAGAAAAAAAAAAGAAAATCTAAATTAAATTGCAAATTTATACACATTCACTCGACCAACCAACCAAAGCGCAATTGCAATTTACGAATTCCCAGTCCACAGTAGTAAAATTGTAAAATGAAGCTGAAATTTTTTCATAAAAAAAAATAATTATTTATTGAAATTATTATGAAAATAGCGAGAATTCATTTGAAAGCTGTCGGTAATTGTCAATTTTAAGAAAAGTTGTCCAAAAAACCATAAATAAATGTGATAATTTGATGGTTTACCGTTCTACAGTATTATTAAGCCAATCTAATAATAATTAATTGATAGTAATTTTTTTTAAATATGTTTAATGCAATAAATTTAGCTTCTTAAAACAACCTTAGAAGTATTTCGTCATTTTGTTTAGTAGCTTAACTAGATCAAATGAGTTTCTAAATTTAAGGCAAGAAAGAAGCAGGATAAATCACTATTGGATCAATAAGATTTAGTCTCGTTTCGTTATTGACACTTTTACACCATGAAAAATCGCTTTTGTAATATTAGAAAATCACATCTTATGTTTTAATTTTCTAAATACTGTATATTACTGTATTCTTAATTATTTGCTTAATGGAAGTTATTAAGTGGTTAATCAAAATTTCCGTGGATGTATTGATCCAGTGGCGCAATGGTAGCGCGTCTGACTCCAGTAATTACTGAAAGCTAATTAGTTATCAGGCGGTTGGGTGTTCGAGTCACTACTGGGTTATTTACTTTTATAGTTTTTATTTTCGGTGAAATAAAAAACTTACAGTTTATCTAAAGGGTAATCCATAGACTTCTGAAATAAAACGAAATCTGTACTGTACCGTAAATTTTTGTTCAATCAAAAATAATGAAAAATTGAGTCCTGGGCTAGTCAGGGAATAAATTGAGAAAGTTAATTAAAACTGGAATTGATGTATTGATCCAGTGGCGCAATGGTAGCGCGTCTGACTCCAGCATATGAGATGTTTAGTTATCAGGCGGTTGGGTGTTCGAGTCACTCCTGGGTCATTTTTTGTGGTTTTTTGCGGTTTATTTTTGGTATAAAATTGAAGTTTCAGTGTGTCTCTAGAGTAATCCATCGAATTTGAAGTAAAACTAAATCGGTACAGTATCGTAAATATTTGTTAAATAAAAATATGAAATAGTGAGTTGTACACTAGCCAGTAGCCAGGGAATAAATGCAGGAATTAATAGTTTCAGTTTTAAGTTTTTTAACTCATTTCGTAGGTTACGCTATAACATAAATTTCGTATTATGGAAAAATACAATCTCTTGAGGTGCAACGCCATAATAACTGTGAAGTTTAGTATAGTACTTTAGCAATAATGGAAAGTTTTGCTCAAAGTAAAAGAATTGACCCAGGAGTGACTCGAACACCCAACCGCCTGATAACTATTGCTTATTACACTGGAGTCAGACGCGCTACCATTGCGCCACTGGATCAACTTGTGCTATGCAATTTTAATTAACAAATTTATTAAAAAATAATTTAATTAATGAAGCCTGAGAGGTGTCTTAAAAAAGCTACCGGTACTGCAACTTTACAAAATCACATATTATCTTTCTAATTCTGAGTATTTTAATATTTTTTTATTATCTAAATGGTAGTTATTAATTGCATGATTAATTAAAAACCGTATTTGTGCATTGATCCAGTGGCGCAATGGTAGCGCGTCTGACTCCAGTAATTACTGAAACTTAATTAGTTATCAGGCGGTTGGGTGTTCGAGTCACTCCTGGGTCAACTGAAATTTTTAGCAATAGTTTTTATTTTTACTACGTTATTATACTAATATTTGGTGTCAAAAAGTAGTGTGTAAGAGACAGTAGTGTGTAAATGTTACTATAGAAACGTAATAAAAACAAGAAGTTTGACTTAAACAAAAGGTGTGACCCAGGAGTGACTCGAACACCCAACCGCCTGATAACTATTGCTTGTTACACTGGAGTCAGACGCGCTACCATTGCGCCACTGGATCAACACAACAGTAGGGTTTTCAATTAACAAATTTATTAAGTTAACATTAATAAGGCTGAAGACATTTCCTACCACCAATTCAGGCATGGTAACTACTTATAAAAACTAAGGGAAAAACCTGTCTTTATTTTTTAGAATAATTAATGATCATACGGGATCGGCTTTTGGGTATCTGTTCCTCCTTATTAATTAGAGATCCAGAACTTATAACGATCCAGTGGCGCAATGGTAGCGCGTCTGACTCCAGTACAGTATTAGCATCACTTGTTATCAGGCGGTTGGGTGTTCGAGTCACTCCTGGGTCACTTCTTTTATTGTTAGTCAAACTTTTCATTACTACAGGATTACTATACACAACTTATAATTATAATGAGACAATAATTACCGTGAATCGCGTTAATCCGGCCCCTGGCTAACATGCGGAAGTTGTTTTCTTTACATATAAAATAGAATGAGATTTTTAAGTGCAAAGAATGCGAATATGCTAACCTTTTTGACATCCTAATTGCAATATTAATTTCGTTAATTGCTTTATTGTTAGAAACGATTACATGTTTGACTAAATTATTTAATTGGTTAGTGCCAGGCAGTGCCACTGTTACTGTCACGTAAGTTTTAATAACACGTGTTTTCAGCTGTTACCTAAAACTTGCTTATTAAGTTTTATTCTTGGTTAATTGTCTATTGTTATCCTAATTAGTAATGTTTAGCAACGCGAAAATAATGCATATTTCATGAAGTTTTAATTTAGTAATGCTTTATCATTACTTCATGAAGTTTATTGTATTAATTTTATGTTAAAAAGTGTTGCAATTGATGCTGATACAAGATTTAGTTTAAATCTAATCTACAAGTTTAAGAAATACAGTTTTTTTTAATAATCAAATTTTAATGAGCAAAATTAAACAACTATTGAAGTTAGAGTGTTGCGCAATATCGAGCTATTTTGAAGTTGGAACATATTTTCTTCATAAATAAACCGAAACTTTTTTATTGCCATAGCAAATAGTGTTCCAAAATAGAAAATCACCCTATATGCAGTATTACGAGTACAATACATTGTTTTTAGTCTAAAATTATTCAAATGCAAGCGATCATAGAAAATAGAAATCGCACATTAATATTTATGGAATTGAAATTGAATTGTATTTTTAGAAAATTTAAAACAACACTACGTAATACCGTGGAAATATTGGATTCGTGACAATTTATTTTTTTATTTTGTAACTTGCAATCGATTTCACTTTTTTATTTGCTATTTTGTTTAATGGTATTTTGTGGATATTTATACTCGTAAGGAGCTAACTACGTGGCCAACCCATTGTAGTTTTAATTTGCGGTCTGTTTGAGTGTTTGGAGTCTCAGTTCCGGTCGGCTGACCTCAATTTCTTTTGAGTTCACTAAGGATTACTAAGTACCCGGTAGCTACTTCATCAATGTTTAAATTTTCATTTTTACATGATACTGTGTTTTTCAGTGCAAACTGCAAAATTGTTGTGGTCACGTCAGCTTGACTATTTTGACGGGCTTTCTTTCTTTATTTTTTTGGGAGATGAAACATTTATTTTATGTGTAAATAATAAATGGTATTACGCTTTTTAAAGGTAAATATTGCTGCTGGTTAAAGTGCTGAACATCGCAAGTTTGCAAGTGCTTCGCTTGACTTGCCAATGTAAACAATAGAAATTAATTGGAAAGGCGTTGTGTTTGGGTTACAGAAACATCAGAATTCAGCACTGTGACTTTGGGTTTCCAGTTGGAACCCTTCAGGAAAAAAAAATTTAGTTTTTTTTTTCTTCTTCTTAGTTTCCAGCAATCTTGTGTTTACTCTACTGTGACAACAAAAACTCGAGAGTATTTTCACTTTAAAGACTAAAATATAACTTTAAAAAGCTTTTGTTTTGTATTTTTAATGCGCAGAAGTCTTTTTTTGTGGTTATTGTGGCACATAAACAGGAAAATATTGACGTCAAATACGCATACTTTAAAAATTTAATCTTTCATGTCGTTATTTTACGCAATACTTTTGCTAAAATTTTTGTATAAAGTCAAGTGCTTTTCTTTGATGTTCAATACACATTTGATATGCTTTATTCTGAGATAGATATTATAATTAAATATATAACTATAGAAAATACCATAAAACCGGTCAGTCAGTGTGGTGCGTGTATCTGGAATACATGGCGTTCCATACATGGGACTTTTTTCATTTTTTTAATTTTCTTTTTGTATGCAATCTATGGCGTAACCAATAAAATCATAAGCGCGTGCTTGTTTTTATTTTATTAGAACTTGGGATTATTTTTACTATTTAACCTCGGATTTGATCCACTTCATGTCGATTTTTTATTTGTTTTATTTTTTTCTTGGATTACGTGCCACTTGAGGAGGTTGACTGATAAGTAAGCGTAAATTCCGACGTTTTTCAACGTCAAAAAGACGGCCTATTGAGTATCGACTTCTAGAACTATATAAAAACCTCATGTGGAAGTTGCCAGTCTTTGATTTAGTTATTATTAAATCGATAGAGTATTTGTTTCCATTGCGTGTACAGTAGTGTGTCGCTGATATCGATCACTTAGCCATGAAAGTTGTTATTGTTGTTGTCTGAATAATGTCAGGAAGTGGCATGTGTCATTCAACTACGCGTTTTTCCTCTCATTCAACATCGATCGCTTATCAATCAATCAATCTACAACTTCAAGATAAGAACAACAACAACTCTTGACTTTGAAAAGCGACTTGGAAATTTAATTAATTACAGTTGAATGGTGCCATTGAGTGTCATTTGGTAACGGGACATTATCCTGCGAATGACATTGGAACTATTAAATGTTGTCAACAGGTTCCTTCAACTTTTTCTTATTATATTTCGCAAACATGCACAAGGTATAACTACTGTATAAGCACACTGTTTGCAATATGCTTATACAGTAAACAGCAAAGCGTAATTCAGTAAACAAATAGACGTTAATTTACTTTCATCGTTAAGTGCATATAATCATGAAAAAAACCTTCTCATAAACACGAAATTTAATCAGGTTTTGTGCATAGTTTGTTTTTTTACTATAAATAACTGGGAAATTTTAACTAATATTTTAGCTTACTTTTTACGTCGTTTGATACATTTCAAACTTGAAGATATACTTTGGCTTTCAGTTCAACAATTTCATGCTTTTTGCTATAAATTAATTATAGAACTACGACTTTCTTTAGATTAGATGTCGAAGTAAACAAAAATATAAAATTTTGAAATGTTTATGGGCCAAGTGGATTGTTGAGAAAGTTTACCGTATGGGTAAATGTACTGTGCAATTTTGAAATGTATTTAAAAACAAGTTTTTATGATTTTCTAAAATTAGATACTGTGTGGCTTTTGGGGGACTCTGTACCCTGATCCCTTACTAAGAAATCGGTTCTCTGGACCTTTGCTTAGGTTTTATCCAGATCTCTATGTGTACTGTATGGCATGCAGTGTGTAACTTACTACAGTGCGAACTGCAAAATTGTTTACAATTAAGTGAATAAAAACATAATAAACGTCCACAATGAGTTCATTGCTATTGTACTTGACACATATTGTGTTTTGGTCTTCCAATAACTGCTAAAATTTGAATTGCGATCCTTGGATTACTAGAAATTAGAAAGCCCTTAAAGGTTATCGTTAGTCAAATCAAGTTTTAAGCTCATTTTCACATTTCATATCACTTTAAGCCAATATGGCTTTAAGAGGTTGTTAATGAGTGCTAAATTTCGAATTTAATCTTATGTTTGAAAATTTTAACCGGTTTTTCACTAAGCAACGTTGAGTAATCTTCTAGTATTGCATGTAAAACTGATTGAGTAAGAGTAAAATATACCGAGACAGTTAAATTAGTACAGTATACTGTATATAGGTTTAGCAGTGCTGTTTTAATGTGATACAGTATATATCGGTAGTGATGAAATGTAGCAATCTAGATTACTTTGTCGGTGAATTTTTCTTACATTATTAACGAATAACATTACAAGTAATCAGCATGTTGTGCTGAGAAAGGAGATTGAATTGACAAGTTAAGCGCACTTGGCTTACAAGTACACACACATACACCGAGTCACATGAATGTCTTCCTGCTCCATGCTACACTGTAGATTCACTTGCAATCCAATCAGCTCTTCAGCTTTAATCTAATCAGTTTTTGTTTTGTGTGTTGAACAACTGAATGTCACGCAACTTAAACAATAAATAAACATAGTTTTAGCGTGCTGTTGAATAATTATAACGTGTGTGTGTGTGTCTATTTTGTTCAATAGAAGCAATAAAAATACCTTATTATTATAATATACGTGTTTTACAGTTAAATTTTAATAGTTGCATGTTATTATACATGTAGTGTAGCGGTTTATGGTATTGATTTTTGGTATTATTTTCAAACCAAATATTTAGACTAGATATCATAACTCTGAATCCGACTGTGCCTATGAGCGACATAACTTAGTCTTTATTGATTTCGATGGGAAAAATGTAATGTACTTAAAATTATTACAGTTTACAATTTTCTTAGTTTAAGAAAACGTTGATTTATATCGGATTATACGATATTCAATTAAATCTTAGCTGGAAACTTGGTAAGTTGGTTGGGGTTCATCTTACCAATCAGAACTTGCAGTGGCTGTTGTTAATTTTTACGGTTGCTATGGTAACCAATTCTACGTCTGCTAATTTGTATCAAGGGCTTGCGAATTTTAATTACATTAAGTTGTATGCAGTACCGATTCAAACAAATTTCATTATTTTTACCCAATGTGGGCTGAAATCCGTTATTTATCTTAAAAAAAAAGTATCAGCATTTCCGTGTTTTAAATTAAATCGTTAATATCAAAGTTATTCTACTAAGTTATCAACTTAAAGCAATAGAAAAATAGTGAATTTTTAAATTAGATTTAGTTGAATATACAGGCTGATTTGATAAATTGGTACACGAGACGAGACGAAATCGGATTGGTTCCAATGAGGATTTGTCCCGTTTTATTTTTTTGACATGAGAAAATAAGTTTTCCAATTTAAAAACCAGCCGGTAATCGGTTTCATTTTTTTAATATAAAAATACGGTTGCTTAAGCTTATATAAAGACGAGACTTTGAATAGTGTTTTTATCTGAACTTAAAAAAAAAAATACAGTAAGTGTTTGAATTGCGGTTAATATTTTGTCGATTATTTATTTATTTTTAAATATTTATTCTATTATGGTAGTACTTACTGTACTGTTAGCAACTCGGATCAAGAAAAAATGTTTTTTTTTTTTTTTTGGAGGAGAAATATTAAGGTTATAATCTTAACGTTATATTTTATGAAAAGAAAATTGTTGCCAATAGAAGCTGCAGTACATGTCTGGTATCTTTTCATAATAGAGAAAAGTTAATGCTCTTTAGTTATTTCACGAACGCAATTTCAACTTGCGAGTTTGTATGGCTTTATTATGAAATTAATCACATAACTTGTGTATGGGTCATTGTGAGCTGAGATATGGCGGATTAAATTGTATAGATAATATTTAAAAGTAATATTATTATAAATGATTATTTTTAACTATGGTCGGATTAGTACACTAATGGAGCTTAAAATAAAAACGGAAATACAGTATTAAACAGTGTTATTTTCATAAACAGTGAAATGTTCAAAGCTGATTTTTAAGGGGTTAGTTGCTAAAAGTAATCTATTTAATGCTTTTAACGGTCAATTAGAATTTTAATTGTTGTGAAAGGATCTAGAATAAAGCGGCTGCTATTTTAAACTATGATAAAGTGTCACTTTGTGACTAAAATACGTAAATTTATGACAAAAGCATAAATGTTTGATTGAAGCTACTAAAATGGTGATGCAAATGTCTTACTGAAACATGCAGATGTGTTGCTAAAACATGGAGATGTTTTACTGAGACATGCCAATGTGTTACTGAGACATGCAGATGTGTTACTGAAACATGCAGATGTGTTACTGAAACATGCTAATGAGGTACTGAAACATGCTAATGAGGTACTGAAACATGCAGATGTGTTACTGAAACATGCAAATGTGTTACTGAAACATGCAAATGTGTTACTGAAACATGTACAGTTGTGACTAAAGCATGCAAATTTGTGCTAAAGCTTAAATGCCAATTAGTGACTTAAATATCCAAAAAATATTGTGTTGATTTGTGCTTGAATCTACTGTACATGCAACTTAAACGAAAATTTCTCCAAGATGTTAACAAAAAATTAGTTCTGCACTGTAATAAGATTTTCAGAACAAATGCGATTAATTTGTAAAAAAAACAAACTTAAATTACCGATATTTCTTTAAAAAATAATAAATTTAATTAAAAGTAAGAGGGATGTATGCAAAATAACGATTAAGCAGATGAGTCTCCTTGTTTCAATCAAATCAGATTTTTTTTATTGTTTTCAAGCAAGTGAAAATTCTTAATGTGCTGTAGTTAAGGTATCTAATCAGCCTGTTGCTTATAGTTTAATTAATTCATCACTATTTAAATTAACGGTGCAATTTTTTCATTTCCCTTGGGTTATTTACTCATTCATTTGCAATTTTGTGAGTAAAGTTGGTGTTTATAACGTAATGTAAGTTTAATTGACAAGCGAATGTCCTTGTATTATGTGGTTGACTTATTTATAGATGGGATTTCCGTTGACTGTTTTGTTTTGTTTGTAATGCTTCCGGACTTTGTTCATCGCAGCTCAGGAACTATTTTCTTATAATTATTTATTTATTAACATTTTTGCAACGAGAAGAAATGAAATTATTTTTTTCTTCTTCGTTTTCGTTCTTTGTTTTATTAGTTTGATGTGTAACCAAAGTCCGGTTAATGCGTTCAAACAAGCGGAAACGGATTAATTTTGAGTCTTAGACTATACCCTAGTTAGCAGTTGTCCAAACGGCGATAATTGAATTTTTTAGTGTTTGTAAAGGATTTTCTGCTTGCCACGATTGCTTCTATAACTGCTAATTTAGTTTGTTTTACAATAACCAACAATGCACGCATTAGTTTTATTGATGGACCAATCATACTTAAGCCATTTTGGAATTATTGTTGCATGTTGGATATTATGCTTCTTTGGGCTGAATCTTATAGGATTATGGTAAGTTAAGAGTTAGTCACACATAAAAGGATCAATGCATTTTTTTTTGTTTTGTTTTATGTTACTTAATACTTACGCACGAAAATCTCTGGCTCTTAACGTTACGCTATATCTGAGCTTCTACTTAAAATAATAAACAACTAAAGTACATGTTTCAATCCGTTTATCAAAGTCAGTGCGCGTAAATCTAAGATCAATTCATTACACTGTAATAATTACAGTACATCAAGTTATGGTCTTTCAGTAATCTATGGTTAGTAATCTTTTAATAATGTGTGTACAGTATATCTACGGGTAGTAATCTTTTATATTTAATTTACAGAATAGAGATTGTTTTCAACAATTAATTCTGTATATCGGATGATTTTATAAAGTGAAACGCATTTTTCATCATTGCAAGAAAAAACTGGAAAAATTAGCTTTTGGAATTCGTAAAATTTAATCTGGCAATGTCAAAAACAGTGTTCTACTTTAGAAAATCACCCTATTTGCAGGATTGGACTGTGTGCATTACTGTATTTTGATGACTTTACAAATATAATGATACTACAGTATCTGATTAATGCAGATATCAATAGGTGACCTTTATACTGTATTTGTTTCTTAACCACAATTAATTATGATATTATCACTTTTTCCAACATGGATTATCTTTTAGAATAATTTCAAGGGCAGTGAGTCAATAATGTATTAAATTTTTCATTTTGTTTTGTTGGGAAGGAAACTGATTGAAAAGATACTATTGTGGCAAATTAAATTATGCAAATTACATTTGTGTATATTATAGCAGTTCTGTAGGTTTATAATGATAAATAACGAATTTTAAATAAGTTAATTATACTGTAATTAAAATTGGCTGCCATCTGAATCTTGATTTCGGTTGTTTTTACAGTATATGACGCATCTGTTGTAATCTGTCATTAGATCTGTTTTAATTGAAGCATTTACAATTGTTTTAATGACTGCTACTGTAAATTATACGCAATAATAATCGTGTCATAAATAAGATGCTTTACAACCCTATTGTACTTTGTACTTGTTACGTCGTACAGTACGTGTATTTGGATGAATTTCAAGGTCCACTATTTTACCTCTGTAAACAATTGATATACTGTAAATACATTAGTTGTCAGACTAATCGAAGCTTAAGCATTGCTTAATGGATTAACTAATGCATAAATATTATTGATGCTTACTTATCTACGCGTCAGCTGACGTTTTACACACTATTGTCATTTCCCAAATCCTAAGGGCAAAACGGCTTAAACACTCGTTTTTACTTTACCGTAAGTCGCTGTATTTGAACGACAATGTCAAAGGAAATAATCGTTATTGTATCCTAAAATTAGTGCGAAAAATGTTTTTAATGTTTGGTTCGGTTCAGTTCTGTTTGAGCTTGATTAATTGAGTGAAATTAGTGCAAAAGTAACTACAGTATTAAGAAAGAAATGGTTGGTTTTACAAGATAACCAATTATTTGCCAATAAAAAATGAGGCTAAATTGAATGTATTTTAACTCAGATTTGTATTGGTTCTTTACTATTAAATTAACAAGATGAAATAACGTTAGTGTAAATGGCGATTTGTCTCGTTTATTGATTGTTCGTAAAGTAATGAGACTAAATTATGTTGATTTTAATTGGTATTTGTCTCGTTTGATTATTAGGAAAATGATGAGACTAAAGTATATTAGTTTTGTCTGGTTTATTATTTGATTCGATAATGGAGTTGCAAGTTTTTCTTATGAAACTCATGAAACACTGTAAATAAAAATTTAAACGAAATAGTTTTCTTTGAAAAAAAATTAAAAATTCGGTGTTTAGGATGACCTATGGTTAACGGTATGAGTCATGGTTGTTTCATTAGTGTTCGGCCGTTTGCTTTCTATTGAATTACTGTGTGTTGTGCATCAATTTCACTGGTGGTTTTTTCCTCTTTAGGCATTGGACAACATTTTATTTCATTCATTATTAATCATGGTTAAAACATTGGAGGTAAACTGGCGCTTGCTTCATATTTAAATCATCGATTTTCTCCATACGTTTTTTTTACGCTTTTGCTTTTATTTACTGTATCTTGTTTAAAAGGGGTGCAATCGAGTTAAAAGTTTATTTGAAAAATGTTTTGGCGTACATTTAACTTAGACTACAGTATTTTAAATTATTTGTGGAATTCTATTATACAGTGTGTTTTTGTTTTGGTTTCAGTAGTGGTCAAAGTCGTAGTGACTTACGTTTTATTTATATTAAAGGAAGGCCACCACATCACGTTGATTTGGTCAAATTCCTCAAGGAAGTTCCTTGATATTTTATTTAAAATAAGAAATTAGTCTTTGCGCAGCCATTTTGAGTTTTAAAAATTGAAATGCATTCCTGCTCTTCTGGAATATAAAATGTTTTGGTAATCGCTCTGGTAAGTTGTAACATACCGTACATTAAATAACCAGTATCAGTAAATCAGAAATAACCTTCATAAATAACTAAAATCAAGTCTGAAAGGGTAATTAAGTTTAAAGGAGGCCCAGATTATGAATTTGTGAGGCTGTAAAGACTTGCTGTAAGACATAAAAATTCGCAATTTTGAAAATGTTTTATTTAAGGCTGTAAAATTTTATATTTCAATGGAAGAGATTAAATTTAAACTAAATTATGCAGATAATCAAATGCTAAACTAAAATTTCTCATTATTTTGACCTAATTACAAGTTTTAACTAATGAGCAGTAGATAAAATAACTAAGTTACGTTGTTAAAATACTTGTTTTGAAAAATTCTTTGATTTTAATTTTGAGGAAACTTGTGTTCATGCTTTTCTATTGATTCCAAATTTATTTCTTGCTTTGATTTTTTTTTGATTGCATTAAAGCAATTACTTAATTGGATGCTTCTTTTATTTGAAATGTGCACAGTAATGCATCTCCGGCGGTTTTTATGGTCTTTTATAAAATTTATAATTAGCAGCATTTCCTAGTTGCCATCAATAATTATTGTTACTAATTAGCAATGTCATTATTTATTAAATTGTAAGAATTTTGTTTTTAAAAAATATGCAAAGTTATGTTGGTATTTCCACGTTATCATCGTTATCATGGTTTTTTAGCATTAAATTGGACATGTTTATAACTTTGTACGCATTAATTTAAACTAAATTTACAATATTGCAATTTATAAAGATTTTTTTAAAAAATTAGATACTTTGTAAAAATCGATTTACACTTTGTGGTTAATGTTTGAGTCCTTTTGTATTGTAAATTTCATTGTTATTGTAAATTTTCTATTGTTATTTCTTTATACAGTATAGTAGCTTAACATTTACTTTTTTAAATTAAAAAAAGTTTAATTTTAGTGTTATTCAATCCCTTGTATCGAGGTTTTGCCATTTCACAGAATAGAAGTTTCTTTTTTTATTGAATTAGAAGTTTGTTGTTGAACTGTATTCAATTCTCAGATATTAGTAAAAAAAACTTTTAGGTTTTACAAGTAATGTCATTGTTGCTGTAATGTCGCATTTTATTTTCTGTTTGTTGTCGTTTAAATTGAGATAGCATATGAATAAGTACCGGTAACAACAACTTTATTTTTTTTTTTGAATATAAATGGACAAAATAATGAATTTCTATGTAGATTTTAATGTCAGTATTTTTTTAGTATCTTTTATTTTTTATTTGAACATTATGCAGTAACTTTTTTACATGGAGTTTTTATGTATTTTTTATGGTTCAATGTAAAACAAATTGCAAGAGAAACTAATTGCTATGCATGTAATGGTATTATAATAATTATTGAACAAAACGATTCACTTGCAAGTTGTAATCGAGTTATTGGTATCTTTATATAGATTTTTTCATACTGTGGTTGATTTACGCGTAATTTTATTGCATTACAATGGCTTGGCGTATATTTTATACGCAGCGTAACATTATAAGTAAGCTTAAACGTTTAGCGTAAAGTGAGCATCGAGGGAATAATTAATTTAAATATTTTGCACGTTTCTATATTCCATAAACCATATTGTAGAATGTAGATTGTATGGGATAAAAAGACTTTTAAAAACAATTGGTCCCTATAAAGATTTGGGGCTGCAATTTCGAGCATACTGTATTTACGCAAAATATTTGGTATAGACAGTTGAGTTGAACATGAAATTGTAATAAGTAGCAGTAATTCAGGGAAAATGTTCAGTAAATTACTGAATTATAAAAACGCTTAATTATTTTATTTTTTGAAATTGCAATTTTATTAACACAATTTTTAATTTGGATGTTTTGGAATTTGAGGTTTTACAACCAACATTTAATTACAATATTTTGCATCAGTATTTTAGTGGTTTAAGAACAATTATTTTGGGCCCAAATTTTCTCTTATTTTATCTATGGCTTTATTTAGGACGGTTAGATGTCATCAAATGACTACATTTTGTGGGCTTCATAATAAAGCCCATTATTCGTCATTAAAGAAACGAGACTAAATCTGGCTGATATTAATGAAGTTTTGTCTCGTTTTTTTATTATTAAAAAAATGAGATTAAATTTGCTTCGTTTCAATGAAGATTTTTTTAGAAACGCGACTGAACGATATGGGTAGCAAAGACAATTTCATTTTTTTATTTGTTTTTAAAAAAGCAGGTCTAAATTGCACTGGTTGAATGGAGATTTTTCTTGTTTATTAATTGACGTATAACGACGTTACGAGTTTTTCTTATGAATTCAACGATTTGGGAAACACAGTGAGCTTTGTCATTGTTAAGATTTTTCATATTGATGTATTCAACATCGCTGTTCCAGATAATCAATAGAAAATAAAATTTCTGTACTTTGCATAATTCAGTTCTTGGAAAGTGCAGTGTTGTAGTGTAGTGATGTTTTTCTTTTCCATTGTGCTTTCTTCAACGACAAATTGAGCGTCTTGTCGTAGAGTGGCACTGCATGTACTGCATTATTTTCTTTATACGAAATCCATTGTTTGTAGGCTTTTGCCATCTGGTGGTGAATGCTGTAAACTTTGAGGATGCCATCATGCTGGTGTAGCAACGGTTGCTAAGCACTATTATCGACTGAACATCAAATGTCGTAGTGTTACCATTAATCATTTGTTAGCTGCTGTTTCACTTTTTTCATCTTGTTATCTGCGCTTGAGGTCCCTGAAAATTATCGATTTTTTGTACTTCTGTTCACTCCTTTTCTTCATCCACCCCTTCTACTCAACTCATTTGACAGTCTTGAATTTCTGAAAATAATTCGCTAAGGCGATTAATCAATGCTCTGATGTAACTTATTCTTTCAACTAACTTAATTTAGCTTCCAACAGAGACTAATGTGTACTAGGAGAAATTTAACAAAAGACTTTTACATATATTTAAATTATTTATAGATTACTGTAATTGAATTTCTAAAGATGTACTATATGTTTGTTTTCACTATTGTTGGTGGCAATAACTTAATAAAATAATTTTTTTTGATAGACGATAGCGTAAACACCGAACAGTTGTACAAATATATTTAAATATTTTTTGAATTATAAAATTATCAAAAAAGTCTTATTTTTAGAATAACCTAGATTAGTCGTTAAAGTACAGTATATCTAAATAATTTATTGACATTTTAATTGAATTTTGACATAATACAAAGTGCTTCCGGTACATTCTTTTATGCAACTAAAGGGCTCTCATTGGCAACTTTTTATCAAATTTTTTTTACTAAAGCGACTTAATGTATTTAACTGAATTTTAAAGTGTGTATTTATGAATACTTTATTGGTTTTAAGTAATTGTGATTTTTTGTTGTATTTTGCAGGCATGTGTGAAAGAAGGCTACCTCATGAAACAAACCAACTCATTCCAGGTCAGTAAAGCTCCACATTCCTCAGATTCGTTGGTGATTTATCATCTATCTAACCGTGTGTAATTATTTTCTGTACAGAGATGGAGAAAACGTTATTTTAAACTTAAAGGCCGAAAACTTTACTATGCAAAAGATACTAAGGTAAGAAAAAGGTTTTTATTATTAAGTATTTAGTTAAAAACATCTGACATGCGCCAAGTGCTCGTTTTCACTTTTAAGGTAAAATACCGTCGATTTAACGATTATGCGATTAAACGCGTTCGTAGAGGCGTTGCAATGTACTGTACGTGTTTTGTTTTCTATATCTCATCAATAATTTCGACTTAAAGTACTAAACTACTTACTTACAATTGAAATTGTCAGGAGAGATTAAGGATTAATATTATAAATTATGTTATTATACTGTTCGCGACGTATTTTAAAAGTTCTGTTAAGGTGTATCTGCATTTTAGCTGTGAATGACAATATGATGCTTTATGCGTCTTGACTTCCATTGAAAAGGTTCTCATTAGTTGGCATTTCTAACTGAACATTTGCTGCTATTTTTATAAAAATCAGTAATGAGAGAGTAATTTTTTTTTATCGAGATTTCATCTTCATTATATAGTGAATGCTTTTTAATTAAATGTTGTAAGCTTATTGAAATTAAAACTTGTGACTGAAACGCTTAATTAATCTTTTGATGAATGCATTAAAAGAAATTTTATTTTTTTGCAACATTACAAGATCGGTTTTAGTGATCCCATTAAGGATTTTAATAAAAATGTAAATTTTAATGGATTTCAAGTGTGTGGCATTTCAGTGGTCTTAAAACTACCAATGGAGAATAATGGGTTTCAAATGGCGTTAAAAATATATTACATAACTTTTTTTAACCTTGAAAACTTGAAAGCGACCATAAATACAAAATTAATTAGTTTGTGACAATTTTTTAATGCTTTGTAAACCGGCTTCATTATTACGTATCTAAACGGTCTGTAATTTTTCATGCCGTGTTCGGTACGAACGCTGCCGGCAACGGAAAAAGTTATTGGAGGGGTGAGATTGAACGCGATTTTGGAATTATGTAAATTATGAGTTGCTCATTAGTTTCTTAATTATGGTAAGAAAAAGAAGACATGTTTGTGTTTGTTAGTGAGCTAATCTTTCTGGGGTGTCCTTTAAATCGAGGCAGTTTACCGTTATCTTATTTTGTCCTTGTGAAATATTTGTTGTTAAATGAAATGTAGGTCATTTAATTTCGATTTTTAAGCCTTTTTTGTTTTTGTTATTGAGTTTTTTTTTTTTGAGACAAAATATTTTTTAAAAATAAATTCTTTTTCTGTTTTCCCTCGACTCCAAGGAAATGACTGATAAACCCAAACAACTTTCAGCTATTTTTTTTTTCTTGTTGATTTATTTTTTAAAGATCTGTATTTGTCTTTAAGTGAGGAAAATTGGCAACAGTCTGTAGACAATAAATTGGAGTGCGTTGTACGACTTTGTTGACATACAGTAGAGCGTTGACATTGCATTGACATTATAATTCAACACCGAGTATAATTTGATCGATTTATACGAGTTTTATTAAAATATTATACTGTAAGATTTGTTGCTTTGGTGTCCAACAAGGGAAGTGTACAGTTACAATTATTATATAATGGACGGTTGCTATTTGATACGTTTCATCTGGTTTTACGTTACAAGAGTGACGGAGGTTTTGTTTCTTGTACTTGTTAATCTTAATGAGTAGATTGTAACTTAACTAAGTATTGGGTTTATTGGGGAGTAAATTTAGTAACTGTTGTGGTTAGGGTGTCGTGTGTTGTGGTAATGATGATCTTTATTTTATGAAAGGTCGGTGTTTATAATTATACGATATTTTGCGCATCCGAATCAAATGTTTACTTAGGGCGTCATTTGACATGTCACATGCCCAAACGATCACAATATAATAATATTGTTAAGCTCGATTGCGCAAAATGTCGCAATATGATTGAAATGACATAATTTTGCCAACAACGTAATTGTCACGTTTTTCTATTAAATTGTAAAGTTGATGACAGTATGTCTGAAAACTTAAAACGATAAAGTTGTTACTGTTCAAGTTTATTGAAATTCAATGCTGGCACTTAAAATGGAATTAAAAAACAACATAAAACGTTGTAAGATCATTATGTACAAGTTTGTAAACTGTTTTAGCTAAAATAGTTTTTGAATTTCTAATCTCGATTGTAGCTCGAATTTAATTTAATTTTGCCCTACTTAAAAAAAAAGAAAGCAAAACAAAGTAGTAAATTGCCCTACATTTATGATAGTGTCTTAAGTTGTCAAGAAACAATATAAATACCAAAACAATGTCATAAACTCATAAAGCTGACAAAGTTTGTCAAGAAGCTGTCGAAACACGCCATAAAAAACGTCAAAACATTAAATTATAATTCCCCAAACATGTTAAAGAATTTACAAAACATGTCAAGAAATTGCCAAACTTTTTTTAATGTTAAAAAAATTTAAAACTGTCCTACATATTTGTACAGAATAGGTTTTCTCTAAAGTTTCTTGAATCTTAATTTATATATAAAATAATTGATCGATTTTAGATACAGTATATTTAAAACTTAAAAGTTTACGTTAAGATCTATATTTAATGCCCTGTTGTGTTTATTTTAAGCAATAAAGTGTAGAATATTAACGGATTTGAAACCGAAATCTGAACATTTCTTGAGAAAAACATAGATTGATTTTCTTTTAATATTACAAAGAAACCGTTGAAGAATCAGATCCTTTATGTCAATATTGTAATGACTTTTAGTGAAGAAAGTTTTCATTATACTATTGCGTGTATCGGCTGCTGTATGTTATTGCTTTATATGCCCTATGGCCTTTCTTCCTTATACAACAGCAGTAAATGCCGCATGACTGTTTATTTGTGTGTATGAAATTTTATACTTTTCTTGGGAATTAAATACAGTACCACGCGCATATAAAGATGACAATGATGTTGATGATGGTGGAGAGAAATACTGTAAAAGATGAAGAAAAAAAAGGGGTATATACAGTACAATGTGATAAGGGGATTGAGTAATTCAATCCACTGTCATAGTTTTGTGGCGTGTGTTAATGCCATAAATTTTTACTACTGTATATACTATTGGATGTCGTAACTCTTTCTCTCCAGCTGCTTGGGTGGGTTCTTTTAACACTGGATCAGTTTCATGGTAGAGAAGTTCTAACAACGCCTGCAAAATACTTTTACCACTCTTTTACTACTGTAATAGCTATTTCTATTTTATTTGTTTTTCTTCTTTTTAAACGACGGGATTTTTATTATATTTTTATATAGCCATTTTCTGTTTGGTTGATACTAGTTTGTTGATTTTTGATATTTAAAGCAAGAATTGGTATGCCACGAACTTGTAGATTATTTAAGAAACGTTGTAATGCATAATTATAATTGAATTGTTGAAGATTTTTGAGAATGTTTGCAAATTTTTGGTTCAGTAGATTAAAGGAATATGGTTAAATTCTTATACTGGTTTTTTTAAAGAAAAGTTTTTGCAAAATTATTTTTTTTTAAATTCTGTAAGTCAATTTTTTTCATTTGGACTAGTGTCAGTGCATTTACTTTAGGGCATTTTATTTGTGTTCAAAATGAATTTTTTTTTATAAATTAGCATAATTAAAATTTTATAGCACGTTTTTAATGTATATATTATTTTTTTAACAGTATATGTTGACAAATTCAGTAAATCATTGCCTTATGTGTTAGGGTTTACTTGACTACTCCGTTAATGAGGTTCCATGTATTTTCAATGCACATGGAATTGCATTGCTCTTCAGAGACTCTTGTGGTTAGGTTTGATGTGGCATTGATAATAGACTTGTAGTGCTAAGTTGATACTATATCGTCATAGAAGTTAGATATAATTTGTTTATTTTATATATTGTATAAAAGTTTCTGTCTGAATGTTTTCTAAATCTAGGAATAATTTTTGAACTAAATTGAATAATAATTTCACCAGAAGTACTGTGTACGAGTCTTGATATGAAGTATTGGCATTATCAATATATTGGGAAGTTATTCACCCGGTTCAATATTAATTTACTATTAAAGCGACATTTACTATTAACAGTTACGAACTAGCATTTGAAATAGTGAATTGCCATCATTTCATTAACAAAGTGGTATTTGTTCACATTATTTTATCAGTTTGAACAGGTGTTCTATAAGCAGCATTGTAAACATTACTGAAAAAAGTGGGTCAAAAAAACATTTATTTAGCAATTTCATTCATGTATCCATGTTTTATTCAACACTTTTATTTTCATTCAGTTCAATTTATCCAATCCTACAATCACAACAACACAATAGCAGGTATATTTTTGGCCCATTCGTTCATTTTACTTTTAAAAACTGGCGTAAACATTTTTAATTTTTAACGTAACGGGTTGTGACATATCGAAAATTTTATTGCTTTGCCCGTCAAAAAGCAATAATAACTTAGTGCGTATAATATTATACGTGAATACGATTTCATCAAGCGTAATAATAGAAATTCCCAAATGGAATTTTTTTCTCTTATCAACTTCAAATAACGTTCATATAACGCTCAAATATAGGTGTGTGTGTATACAGAGCTGCAAATATTAAAGTAGTTTAAGCGTCAAATGTTATCTGTATTTTGTTCACCATATCACCCACTTTCTCTTCCGAAATGCCAGTGTGTGTGTGTGTGTGTGTGTGAACGAGTGTATTATGGTAAATGCAATGGATGTCCCTGACATGGCAAAGTCTGTTATTATAAAACGGCTGAGTTAATATATGGAAAAATTCTTCAACAACTTGTACGGCAGCTGACGTTGCATTTTGTTCAGTTGGGAAAAGAGCCAGGTGCAAATGGAAATTAGACAGACGCTGATATTATACGACAGAGTGCAAGTATATGTGCGCTATTGTCAACGTAAAATGTCACATCAAACGCAAAAATAAACGATATTTTAATTTTATATCAGCTGTCAAATGGCTCCGAATTTTATTAGCACCTTTAATAGCTTTTGCTTTCTACGATGCAATGATACTATTGTCAGTTAAGAGTCAATGTTCTCGTTTTTAAAACAATTAACCAAATAAATTTTAGATGTAACATTGTTTTAAGTAAAAGAACAACATTTGGACATTTGGATAGTAGATAATTAATGATGAAATACAGTGTTAGATTGTGCCATGTATTCGTATTTATTTAATGATGTTTGCAGGAACAGCAACTATGTGTAATTTCAATAAGAAGCTTCGCAGTGACGTTTAATATTTTCTTCCGGCCGCGTTCGTACTTATCGCGGCATAAATTTACAAATGTCGTCGGTAGAAGGATGAAGCTATGCAGTGAATCTTTTTTTGTTTATATTAGCTTCTCATTGAATTAACACGTATTTGCTGCCCCTGTAAAATTAATAGTCAATATACATTAATTATGATGCAAAAAGGAAAAATGATACTAAATTAAGTAGAGTATATTACACTTTACTAAATATATTTTATTAAGAACTTTTTTTAAAATAAATTTACTTTTTGCCCTAAGGCCAAGTATATACGGTTTCAGTAGTTGGGGCTTCCAACCAACAAAAAAATTCTTGTAAAGAAATTTTATATATGCAAATTTTGCAGTGATTTGATAAAATCTATCGCTTTGAGCATTTGCAAGCTGAGTCGAAATAAAAATTCTTCGGAGAATGTTTACCAACTCAACTCCTGTCGCTTCTTATTCGACACATTTGCATAAATCTAATAAATAACGGTGAGAAGGCTTGCACATGAATAGAAAAAATACGCAATTTCTTTGTCTCCCTCTCTGTAGTTGTCCTGTATATGCGCATCGTTGCCGTTTGCGGAATAAATTACGTCGAGCTAAAACAGCAGCAGCCGCATGCAACTACGGCGACACAGATTTGCAAAATGTTAATTTGGATCCAACAACAAGTCCCACCAGAGCCACCATTTACACTTAACACAATTACATTTACAATTCCCAACAATTTTCATAAAAATTATAATTATCTATTTTTTTACTTTTTTTTGTTTTGCTGTTCATCGCAATTAGATTTGCCAGAATGAACATTAAAAATAAAAGCGACAAAAAAGTCCTATGAGGTTTTTAACAGTTATTTTAATTGTTTAAATAATTAACTTCCTGCTTTAGAGCTTTTACAAAATGGCAAAATAAACATGACAAAAAAATTGTTTTTATTTTGCTGGAAATGTAATCACGTGACACAGACCTGCAGGTTAATTCACATTAAATTTTGCGAAATAATAAAAACGAGAAAGTTAATTTTTAAACATCAATTATTACTAAGGCATAAATAGTGTCCAAAAGGAATATAAGTTATAGGACATTGAGTACATGGCACTTGTGTAGAAGTGTTTGAAGCCCTGGGCGGTGTTCCTATATAGAATGGTTCTAACACCGGTATATATTCCAATTACTCTTTAAAATTGAAATTAATGATGTCTTAATATCGGGATTTTTGTATTGTAATTGTGTAATGTGCAAGTCAAGATTTTGGTTGATTAGTTTTAAGTCAATAATCCGTTTATTTTGGTTGCATGGTTGAAATAACAAAATAAGACCGTTTTCAAAGTCTAATGTGCCACTTGTGAGTTCCCCTTCAGTTTTTTTTAAATGCAATATAAGTTAGCAGACTTGCAACGTAATTTAATAGGATTTCGATTTTTCGACTACAGTATGTTGTCGTCTGCCATTCACCATTCTTCACATTCCAATCGAACTTCTAGGCCGAAGAATTTGTTCTTATTCAGCCTAAAGGCACTCACTGACTTTCTTCCATGTCTTATACTCGAATAATTAAAATCGAAAAGACTTAACGTTAATTAAGCTTTTCTTCCTCAAGAATGCGCAATATCCTTTCTTCCTCTCTCCCTCAGCAAAACCTTAAAAGAAAAATATTAAATGGAAAATTCCTTTTATATGTAATAATGATGAAATTAGATTTCGTCTTAGATTTTTATTAATTAGCAATAAGAATACAGTGCAGTGGAACAGGTTGAGATCACCGTTTCTTTAATAAGCAATAAAATATGGGAAATTTTTATCTTTATGCTGAGACTGGGTCATATTATTATAAATTATTATGCAATGATGATGCTATAAGCAGAAGTCAAGACACTCTTAATATTTAATAATAAAACTTTAAATTAAAAATTATTGCTAATAAATGTTTTGTTTATAGATGATCTTGCAGGTTAAGTAGGAAAACTATAAAATAAAAATGATGGAAATTTTGTTATCACATTTTTATTTGTTTACGTTGTAAACGAGATTGCGTTACACGTTTATAGATGAAATTTATGCCCGTGTTTGTGATCGATTGTTTGGGTGTGAGTTATCAATAGGTAGCTTGGGCTTGAAACGCTAAATCTAAAAATAGAAAGCTCAACCTATTTTTTAAAAGATAAAAAAAAAATAATGAGAGTATATATGCATACAACACTATACCCAGTATAGGATATATACACACATATATGTTTTTAAACTATAAATAGACCCAGAAATAGAAATACAAGTTGTAATGACATGACATGAGCAAAACAGGTGATAAAGGGCGTTTCTGCTGTATAATGTATGTACATGGCCTCCATACCTATCCAGCTATTTCGAAATTTAGACACACGGCTAAGGTCATCTGCAATCTAAATAACATATAATAAAGTGCACTGTCACACACACACATGCAGTATACTTGTACTATAGCTTAGCTTATGCAGATAAATCATATCGACTTTAATGGAGATGAAAATTGATGTTGTTATCTAGTGCCAGATTACAATGGCAATCGACACGGACAAATGGATATGGTGTAGTGACATGAAGGATTAATTAACAGACGTTATCATTTGATGGAAGAAGGACGCATAGCCTTGCAGCACTAAAAATACGATCGATTTCAACCATTGTATTAGTATGCAAGTTTTGATTGCTTTGACTTTATTGGGTTGATCTGATTTGGGTACTGTGGTGAATGTTTTGTATGGCAGATAAATTGTAAGTAAATTCTTATAATTTATGTGTAGTGTTTGACCTATGGAATTGTGAAATCTGCTTACAGCAAAATATAAGTGACAAAAAAAGTTAATTAGATTTTGATATAAACGAAACATGAAAAACCTTTGTGTTTTAAATTGTTATAAACAACATTATGACTTTGTGGCTTATTGTAAACCATAATTTAATTTACTTTTTACATTAGAAATGATTGACCGATTTTTTTAACTTAATTCGATTTATTTCATTGAAGTCTGTTTATTAATTTTAGAATAAGGAGGCAATTTCAAGTTCGGATTTACGATTTTACAAGAAAAATCGAAAGAATTGCATTAAATTTTAGTATAATGAAATAATGAAAAATACATTTTTTTAGATCTTAATAAAAATATTATTAAATCCGTTAATCAGCTTTGAGTATAACATTTAACTGAATGGCTGGTCAACTAAAGACGTGAAGGAAACTTTGCTATAGGTGTTTATGGTCAGTCAATATCTATTATTTTAAAAGAAATTATTGTAATTTAATTTGCTTTTTTTATGGTTGCAGCAATTTATTTTGAATTAAAACATATAAGAGTTTGTTTCACGATAAATCTTCATTTTCGCTACTAGGTACAGTATTTCTGTAGCAATAACTTCTTCCGGTTCTTGGGAGTACTCCCATCTTAAGCACACGCATTTTATGCCGTGGGAAGAGTAATTTGTTTCTGGGTCTGTAGTTTGCTCAGTGCTCGTCTATTATTATCTATAACTTAATATAATAATTAGTCTTTTATGTGTATCTTGCACGTGAAGTTTCCACGTCTTTTTATTAATCTTCAGGGGTAAATTCATGCATGCAATTTAAGTCCCAGTTGAGGATGATGATAGATATAGAAGCTATTTGGTCAGTAGTACCCTGGATTCTTTCAAACTTTCTTATTAACTTGTGAGTCACTGCAGCAAATCGGCTTATTGCTGCATCTTTGTTAGTTTAATAGTTTGGTTGCAACTCCCTCCATCTATTTGAAGAAAATGTGAAATTTTGTGGCTTGAGCTGCCAAATTTAAGCATGTCACTACTAAACCAATCTTGGCAGTAAAAAATAGGAATTCTAAATTGTGTGTGTGTGTGGGATATTTGCGGGAATAATAGTTCGCAGCAAGTTGGCAGTTATAGCAGTTTGAATGGCGTCATTTTTCAATTAGTTTCTTCTTCGTCTTAGACTTTATAACTTTATAATTAGTTTTTTTTCTTCTCATCGTATTAATAGACTGTAGAAATCAATATAGACATTGGAGCACGTAGTTGATGGTTTGGCATGTGGAAAGGCAGTTTAGCTGAATTTTGTGTCTTTATTTTATGGAAATTTTATGGCGACCGCAACATTAGATGTAGGCGGAGATCAAATTGATCGTCTGCTCTTGATTACCTGCATATTAATTTTATTCAATAAAAGTACTTGGTGCCGTTAAAAGAAACGTTTTTCTAATGCTTAAACGCCTACAATTTGTTCACCCAATAAAGTTGTACGGATATAACAAAATTAATAAAATTCATTTTTTTTTATCATAGAGATTTTTAATTGTTAGACAGTTCTGATTTGCAATATTTTATTTAATTTAGCCTGCTAAATTTATTTTGGACATTTTTATTGCCTGATTAGATTCACATTTGAGACATTTTATGCACTTTTCAAATGGTATTATGAATTTTTAACGTTTTAATAAGATTTTTAATTTATTAGTTATATAAAGTATTATGTTTTAGCGTAATATAGTACGTTTTAACGTTTTGGGTGGTATTTCACCTTTCTACAGGAAGAATTAGCGTTCTAGATTACGTTTTAGCGTTTAGTTTATTCTTTTGAGTCGTAGAAAATGTCTTAGCGTCTAATATTACAGTTTATATTACATTTTAACGTCTCAGATTACATTTCAGCGTCTTAGATAATGGTTTTGCATCTTGGAGTGTGTTGTAGTAATATACATTGTAATTTAGCGTCCAATATTACGTCTTAGACATTTTATGCTATTTAAATATATTTTTAAACTTTTAAGACTAGACTTGTTAAATATTCGATAAGATACAATAAAAATGAACGATCACTGTGTGTTTTTATTTGGGTATTTTAATGCTGAAATAATTTTTTCTTAATATTTGCTAGTGTATCTTATACTCTTACTTTGTGAGTTGTGAAATAGTCGTTTTATAACTTTCTAAAAAAATCTAAAAGTAGTATTAGTAGTGTACGTTTAAATCGATGAACCTGCAATGTTTCGCTAGTAAAATTCTAAGTCCAACGCCATCACTATTGCGCTTTAATATTGTTATTTCGATTTGAGTTGTTTCGTAAATCGTAAACCGTTATCATTAAATACACGTGTTTGTTTTTTCTTTTCATGCGTAAACTGCTAGCATGCAGTGTGGCAGCAGGGATTCTCAGTATTTAATGTATTTTTCCACCTTTGTGAATTTTTTTGTTTCGTTGAAAGTATATTATGAGAAAAGCCCACGCTTTGTTTACGTGTTTTTCCACTGAACTCTAAAAGATTGAATGTGCAAGTGAAGTACAGCAAGTTAAAAAAATAAGGAAATGATTTTGCTAATGTTTTCATATACAAGTACAATATTTTCTTTCTTCGGCTTATTTGGGTGCTCGGCTTTTTTCCGAGAATTAAAGTGAAGGGGAGAAAAAACGTCTAACTTGTTGAGTTTCGACGTCAATGTAAACAGGATTAAAAGAAAAAAAAGAAGAAATTTAATTTACAACCAAAACATTGTAATGATGTACATGTACTGTATTTCTTCATCTGAAACAGGATTCAGCAGATTTTGAGTTACCCTGATATTTTTATTTAGGAAGTCTCTTAGCAGTCATACTGGCTGCGAAAAGTACATTTGTAGACGCTTAGCACTTAACAGACCGTGGAAACCTAATCTTTAAATTTCAATGAGAAAAATATGCAACTGCAATGTTATTACTGTTACAGCATCAATTTTTGTCAAGTAACGGTTGAATATCATTGCCAAATTTTCAAGGCTACAAAATATTGCATTTTCAGACTTTTTTTTTAGTATACACGATTGAGTATGCAGTATATTACATCCCAAATTTGTATTTTACGGTTTTACGTGCATTTTTTAGTATAAGGCACACTTAATGATAAGTCTATGCCATTGATTTTAGCTTTAAGCCCCCTATAATAGGCCGCCGTATGGCAGTGCGCACTAATATTACGATTACTCAGTGGATTATTTATTATCGATTTCAGAAAATGTATGAAATTTGACTTTAAGTAATTTAAAATGATTTTGTGTTACTGGTTCATATTTTAGACTTATTTAATGAATATTTTTTAAGTTATTTCATTGACGATTCTATTTTTTCTTATAAAATTTGTGTTTTTACTGTTTTGTATAACATTTTTGTTACATTTAATAGATAAAGCAAATTGGTTTTCTTAGTTTTACGTCATAAAATTAGCTCGATATCTGACGTTTTTGACAATTAGTTTGAAGGGCAATTTGTGTGCTAATTTTGTATATTCCCTCAACTTAACGTATGGCATTGACATGCAAATTGAACCAGTTCGTGTATATTACACTGTAGCTTAGTAAATGGGCCACTTTTTTTTACTCATTGTAATTACATGCATTATATTTACAGTGCATTATACCGGTATACTGTACCTCGAAAGCAAATAACTTTCAAGTCTTTTAACTTTATTGCAGTTGAGCACTGCGTCGGTTATATGGGAAATCGATCACTTGAGAGAGTAGAAAATGAAATATTAATGGTAATGGTCACTTTCCATGTTAAAACACAATGCACTCAAAAAAAAATAGTTGGTAGCTTTCGTTTAGCAAAATATGTTGCTTATATAATGGTCATTTAATAATGTAAATTTGTAATTTAAATTAGACCACAAATTAAAGGTCCACTGTGACTACATTTTCGACCAGTTAGATGATGCTTTTCTAAAAACTAAAACTAATTATTTTTGTTTACTTAAAATTTACGTATGTTGTAGTCATAGCAAATGAAAAACAAGAATTGTTGTGTATTTAAGACGTGTACTCTATTGTCAAGTTACCCGTCTTGTTTAATATTTAGCCGTTTGACATTTTGAATTCTCATTGTTGCTGTTGTTTGTGTCCCTGACTACAATAAAGACAGCGTTTGATGATAGACGCTTTTGGTCCTTTTATCTGCAAAGGGGGTGGCAGATAAAATTGGAAAGGATGAAACTTGTATATTGTCAATCAAAAATGTATTCAACGTTGTCTTTCTTACTTTACAGTATATTTAGCTTTCTTTTATTAAAAGAAAAATTTCTTGAATGTGCATTTGACGCATTTAATTTTCACTTTGATAAATATTAAATTGTAAAAACAGGAAATAATTTATGAAATTCCCGATTGAATTTGAATTATTTTGACAATTTTGTTTTTTTTAAGCCTAAATTTAGTCGTTAAGAAACTTGGCTTTATGTCAACATTTGTACTTTTAATATGCGAAATGTAATTCTGGCTAAATTTTAATTTTTTAAGTAAGTGCTTAGAAGTTATGTAAATTTTTTATCTTATTATTTTCGTACTTAATTGTAAAATGGCGTGAAAAGACCATTGCTTTTGTGTGCATTGTACTTGATACAACTGAATAATTCAGAACTAAATTAGGAAGTTGAGAACTTGCACATTTTCTTATCAGAATTAAAAATGCGTTGTTTTAGTTATTTTTGTATAGTCAAGTGGGTAATTTATTTAACGCCAATATATTTTTTTTACGTTTTATGACAGTTTAGTCCGTGGGAGTGAAACGTTGAGCATCATATTATTTGGGTGGAGTAAATTTCGGTGAAGTGTGGAATAGTGCATTATATTATTTATATTGTACATGCTCGTGCAGTATCTTTTGATGTTTGATGTCTTCGCTTTTTAATGCACCTAATGCATTATTACACCGTAAGTTTGTTTTATTGATGGTTTTGTGTGGTTTGGAGCTTTGGATTGGCCGAAAGCTCTCTAGCAACATTTATTAAAGAGTCTGTAGGTAAACTTGTAGTCTTCTATAGCATTTTTTTATTCTTTTTTATATATACCTGTCTACATTACAGTACACTCGTCTATTTACCATGTGCTTGATGTTGACATAAGACTCGATACTATGTACTGTAAGCCAGTTTCTATATACCACTATTATGAATGTTTTCGACGGGGCGAAACGCAAATTTTCAACCGTCTTTCAGAAGTCTATAACTAATATCAGCCATTTTTATCAGTCGGCTAAAGCTGTTTACTATTGGGTGGTATATTATGTGTAAGAAAAATACATAAGGAAATTTATGTGTCGATTCCATAGAAATTCAATCATAATTCACAACACGACGACAAGCAAGTGAACACAGTCTTGTACAGTTTTAGAAAATTTATGAAGCTATGTCCAATGCAATTGGGATAGTTTAAGGCTTTGTGTTTATAAAAATGACCAACAATACATCTCAAACTTTTGAGACATAAAATTTTAAAAAAGGATTTGGAATTTAGTAGTGTAATATATTAAACTTTTTGCACAAACTTTGGTACATTTTACCTTAGTTCAGTTTATTTTGTAAAAATATTATATATTTTCACGAATTTTGTTTTATTTGCAATGTAGATAAGAAATTCTTTATATTATAAGCATTCTGTACAACAGTAAGGAGTGCCGATTTTTCTTATCCATTGACCAAGTTACAAAAACTTTACAAACAATAACACTTTCATATGCATAAATGAACAGACTATACGATTACAGTTTCTAAAGTGGTGTTTTATACATTTTGTTTTTTGTTTAATTCTAGTGCATTATACCGGGTGTAAAGTTTGCAAAGGAAAACCAAATTGTTTTTAAAAATTGCTCTGCGTATTTTCAGTGTTTTCAGTTGTTTCGCTACTCTGCACTGCTATAGAACGCTATGTAAGAAATTAAGGGACGATTCCCATAAGCAAAATTATTTTTTTTTTCAAATCTATTAAAAATGAAGAAATGATTATTTGAACATTGTATGGTCCTATTTAATAGCTACAGTATATATTTCTAAATAACGTTTTATCCTTCCATTTCCGTGTTTGAGAAAAATGTCTTTTCCTTTGTTAATTTTACACTCGGTATTACAGTATGTATTGTTTAATGCAAAAATGGATGGTGTGGTTGCCAATAGCAATTGATTGTTAAGCGATGCGTTACTTGCTTTTTGTGTACTTTTGTAAATGGAAAGAGTTACAATTTTCTTTTTCTTAACACAATGGTGTATTCATTCGTCGTATACGGTTTGCTTATTTTACTTTATTTCTCCTCGACTGTGCGTAATCAAGCGGAAAGTTTATGGACTTCTTCTTTTTTCTCTATCCATGGATATCGATACCGTTATGCTTTATGTACTGTACTAGTTCTACCAACGGAAAATTGCTATTTCCTTAAGTGTTTGCTGAAAAAACCACATAAACAGTCGTAGATAATGATTCAGAATAGTAATTTGTCGTTACATAATGTTGATGAATGTCATTTTTGTTTAGTTTTAATGGTGATGCAATTACTTGTAAGAAAAGATGGAATTTGGCATACTTTTAGTTAGAGTGAACCAATTATTTTGCTGAAAATGATCGGAAACGTATCACATTCCATTATAAAAGTGAAATTATTATAAAAATCTCGATGTTGAATTTTATCATAACCCTTCATTTAGTACTATTAAATTTGTCCATTAATAAAATTGGTTTTTTGAATATTTTTTTTGTTGGTAGTTACTGGAAATCCAGAAATGTTTGATAGAAATAATTGATATGAAATTGGTTTTGTAAAGCTGTCAACAGTATGATAAATGAGCTTTCAATTTCGAATTTGATCTCATGTGTACCTACTACTGTGTACACAGTTATACGTTTTCAATCAGATATCTCTCTTAAAGTTAAACCACTTTTATAACATGGACATAGAAAGTTAAGGGGGAAAGTAAGTTAAAGAAAAGTTAGATCAAAACCGACATTCAGTGAAATCCGTTTAACGCAAACACGCTTAACACAAATCACCATTGAGGCCCCGATTAAAGAATAGGCAATTCCATACATTATTTTCTTTTAACACGAAACAAAATTCGCTTAACACAAAAAAATAGTTTTTTCGGATAAACAAAATGCAAAATCTGATGATGAAAATCTAGAAAAAATCAATTTTTTATCAGTTTTAAAGATGAAATAAAAAACCAATACATTTTTTGCTTGTTTTATAAAAGTTTTTTTTTAAAATGCATTCATGAATATTTATGTTTGTACAAAATGTATAATAATTTTGAAATGTTAATCGTGTATCTATTATGATTCAAAGATGTACTCTTAAGAAATGTGATTTTGGTGAAAATATTTTTGTTTTTGTATGTTTCGTTTAAAACAATTTTTTTAACACGAAAAAATCTTTTGGTTTTTATCGTTTTGTGTTAAATGGGTTTCACTGAAAACCCCTTCAAACATCATTTAACTTTTTAGTGAGTACTATATTGTAGATGGCGGAAGAGATTTAACTTCTAGATTGGAGCAGAATTACCGAGAACCATTACTATTCCAAACATGGACAAATAGCATTGTCGTAAATGTAACACCATTATGTTACTTTACATCGTGTATTGTTATTGAATTGGGAAGCGATAACAATGTAAATTATACTATAAAATTCGTCCATGTCTTTCTCTTACATGAAAAGACGAAGGGGAACTAAGTTATGAGTGCTTATACTGGGGGCCAAGTAATAGGCGACCACCGAGTCTGTAACGCGCAATGGCTTTCGAATGTTCCTTTAAAATACATTGCGCGCTGTAGAGTCAATGCTTGCCTATAATTTGGTCCCGAGTAAACATGTCTTGGATTCAGAGCTGCAAAATATACAAATAAAAGTTACCAAAAAATCTTTAAAAGCAGTTTACGATGCGCAAATTGTCGTCGTCGATTCCCGAATCAATAAAAATAAATATAAAACTGTGTCTTAAGCATTTTATTATACGAATCTAGAAAGCCCTTGTTGTTGTACTTTTCTCTCTCCACTCCCTGCTTTCCGTTCTCAACACACTCAATTCATCATGTCCCCTGAAGATTACTTAAATTAATCCTTTTTGAGAAATTCTACAATGCCATTAAACGTGTTTTGAATATTATGTTTACGAAAAATGTTGAAAACACTGTGATTTGCAGTCATCTGTAAATGTCGAATTTATGTATTAAATTGCCATTAGTGCGTGTGGGTGCGTGCTAATTAATTCGAGCCTT
Source organism: Helicorthomorpha holstii (assembly GCA_013389785.1). Lineage (NCBI taxonomy): Eukaryota > Metazoa > Arthropoda > Diplopoda > Polydesmida > Paradoxosomatidae > Helicorthomorpha > Helicorthomorpha holstii. The sequence continues at coordinate 21,366,055 of JAAFCF010006596.1, forward strand.
TGGGAATTAATAAAAATGTAATCCAGATTAGTTTAAAGCTTACATGTACATACAGTAAATAATAATCGTATTACAGGGTGATCTAATGATATGTGTTCACATATAGATGCAGGCAAAAAGAAAAAAAAGAAACGGAAATCAATTGCATTATTTACAATAGTTATTTGTCTCATTTTTTTGTCAGCAAGAATTATTATCAAAGAAATGGAAATAAAAAGTATTGCATACAATAAGTATTGGTCTTTTTTTATTAGGCAAAATTATCAATAAAGAAACGGGAATAAATTGCATTGCTTACAATGGATATTTGTTTCGTTTAGTTGTTGGCTAAATTACCAATAAAAAAGTGGGAGTAAATTGAATGGCTAACTTTATATATTTTAATCGTTTGTTTATTTTGTCAGTATATACAGTATATTTAAGTGAAGAATTATCTTATGACCATCCTATAGAATCACCGACTTTTAATTATGTTTTTGTACAGAGGTGAAAAGCAGTTTTGGAAGTTCCGGAAGCAAGTTTATGATGGAGAAATAATTTGTATTTTTATTTTGGTCAGTGTTTGATTTTGAGACATGTTACATGCATTTGAATGTGTGGGTTTAAAATTACGTTTTCTTGGTTTACTTTTATTATTTTGTCTCAAAAGTTCTGGCGGTTTTGCCATCCAATTTTCTTTCAGAAAAACCGAACGAGTTTATGAGACAACGTAATAATGTGCTAGCCAATAACAGTAAACCTGTACAGTATGTTATGGAGGTATTTTATGATTTTTTAATTTTTTTTATTGCTTTTTCGTTTTTGTTTGGATTTTACGCCGAGTTTTTGGGAATACAGTACTGGGTTTAATGCTGCGAATTGTATCAGATATGTCTCTCTAAGGATATTTGCCGGATGATTGGGAGAGAATGCAATATGTCGTTTGATATTTTATTTTCATGGTTGAAGTGTAAATTGTGGCTGTAAGCTAATACGAGCATCAAGGCATAGCCAATTTTTATTTACCGGTACACGAATGAATGGTATACCATTCTGAATCATATGATATCTGAAAGGCTTTTTTATTTTAGACAGAACTAGGTTAAATTAATATTCTTTGCTTTTGTACGGTATATTGTACGGATTTAATTTTAAAAAAGAACCCTACATTTTAAATAACATCCCATTTCTGTATTTATTTTTAAAATGTTTTTTACTGAGAGATTTTTTATTGTTGCATATTTTTTCATGGCAAGGAAAAATACGGGACAAATCGTTATTGTGGCTGATGAGATTTAGTCTCGTTATTTTATTTACATTTTTTTATGGGAAGAAAAAGCGAGATAAATCGCCATTGAACCTGATGTGATTAAGTCTCATTTATTTATTAACAAACTTTTAGTTCCGATTATTATTACAGTTTAGATCGTTATTATATTTTTAATGACCAGAAAAAATGGAATTGAATCTGATTATTCTCAATAGCGATTTGTTTTTTTATTGCCACTGTAAATAATAGTGTTCCTGTTTAGAAAATCACCCGAAATAGTAATGCAATATTAAAGCAAACAATTATAAGGCTGTAATAATGTTTTGAAATGCTTAAAAATTGGATAAATTAAAGGATTATAAATTTATAAATCGGTTGATCTGACGAATATAATAGCAATGTTCATTAGATCAATCTAAAAAAATATTCAACTTAAACATTTGAAATTTTATCCAACGCCAAACAGTCATTGCTTTGATTTTAATGATGCTTTCTTAACGATTATTCATGTTACAGATTAATGCTAAATTGTATGGAAGAAGTCATTTTTCTCCAGAAACGTCATAGTTGGGTGTCGATTTTCACATTTAAAGCATGAAAATACAGCACATGTGCGTCATAAGATAATAACTTGATGTTCTTTTGTTAATGATTTCTTTACTCGTTAATATTAATATTTTAAGTTTTATCAATAAAAGACAAAAAGTCAAAGGATTTTGATTTATTGTTTTGTTACGTAGTTTCTTGCTTTTGTTATTTAGTGTAAATTTGTAAAACGCTTTTGTATTGAAAGTCTTTTGTTACACGACACCGTAGTTCATACTGATTGCTTGATTACAAGGGGGTTTATTGGGTGGGAGAAGGAGAAAGTAAAAGAGAAAAGTCACGGCTGTTTAACGCCTATTATACGCTTAAATGACGTCGTTGTAACGTCACTTTATCAGCATAATAGTAGTGTATACCACATCGATCCCTGTGCAATCAATCGATCTTTTAGGTTTCTGAGAAATTGTTAAGATTCTTCTTACGTCTTCTTTGCTTTTGTTTGAGATAAATTGCGTTGACGTTTCCCTTGCAGCGCTTGCTATTTACGCCGTTTTATTTGACGTTGCATTGCTTGACTGTTTGGCGTTTTTTACGTTTAGTGTGTTTTGTTTCGTTGGTTTATTATTAGGGTTTTACTAAGCCAACCAGGCCTGAAATTGGCAATGGAAAGTTTTGTGACAAGCGGAAATGAAGGATCCAAAAGTTTTTCTAACTGTTGTAATTCCAATATTTTCTGTATTATTTTTTTTTGTGTGTGCAATGTTTGCTATTGGGGTTTTGTGCAGCTGATGCGCGTTGAATGGGACCTTTGGGATTTGTAAGTTTATAGCAAACATGAGGAAATTTTGTAACGTTATTTATCATTTAAGTTCAGCTGATGTACTGTTTATGACATTATAAACAATAGTGTATTTCAAGGGGAAAAAAAAGTAAAGCTTAGTAAATTGAATTACTACATGAAGTTTAGTTAGAATTTACTTTAGTGATAAATTTCTATAGTTTTACACCAAATTTAGGCATTCACGAGTAATTTAGGAAAATAACATTTAGTCCCATAGCGAATTTTAACTCTGAATTTAATTAAAATCTAAGCTCCTTTAGCAGGTTTTTTTGACAGTTTTATGTTTAACTAATAGTTGGTATTTAAGAACTAAATTGGTTAATTTGAGTACTTAATTTAAATATTTAACATCGAATTTAAACACCATGTTTTTATTTTTTAGGCAATCATTTTTTGTGCTTTAGTTTTAAGTTTATTTACATGCATTTAAAATTAAATTTAGCTACTTTAGCATTAAAGTTTGTTCATATTAACGCTATTTTAGTTTTACTCTAATATTTAGTCACAGGAAAACTAAATTTATTGAGTGCACATTAAAGCTGTTTTTAAGAAAATGTCATTCATTGTATTTGAAATCGATACCAATAGGTATTTAATAAAAATTAAAATTAGTAGTCTATTAATTTAAGATCTATTAAGATCTAATTATGTCGTAAAGTAACTTTTTAATGTCTATTATTATTAAGCTTACTTTAAATAACTTAGTAGTGTACTGTAAATGATGGTTATTTATCAGAATAAACACGTCATTAAAACGGATATAATTAGCGTGCATATTTTATCTGCATAATTAATGCTTAGCTTACTGTCATTATAAACTTTTTCTATTAATTTTCATAATATTTTCCGTGCATGTATGAGTATAACTTATTTAACTGTTGAGTATATTTGTTAAATTTTATTTTTATACTTCGTGATATACAGTTTCCAAAGTTGTATGTAGAAAAATGGAAACTGTTTTGTTTTATAGCTTAAATAAAATAAAAGTAGGCCATATGTAACATTTCGGATATGATGATGATTGCTGAAATTATTTAAAAGCAATTTAACCGCAAAATGGCAATATTATTTTTTTGACCCATATTTTATTCCGGATTGCTGTAAAAATGTTTTTAACAGAAGTGAAATTGTTGAAAGGGATTATTTATTTTGGTGCGTAAAAATACGCTTTGAAATTGACGTTAACCGTTTGCTAAAAGTGTTGAGTTGTGATTTCATGCAAACGAAAAGCAAACATTGTCACAGCAATTTAGCAGCAACTCTGTTTTATCACATCGTGTAATTAAATAGAAATAGGAAACGGTTGACGTTACTCTGCAAATTTACGTTGGTATAACGTAGTTTCAACATCGATATGTTTGCAGACAGGAGCTACTTTAAGAAACTCTGCTTAAGGCGGCGACGTACTTTTAATTATTAATTTTGTGAAACTTGTAAACAACTTGTTAATTTTATGTTGTGTAATTTTTTACGTCATTTAGTTGAGATATTAAAACAGTATATAAAGAAAAATGTTTAATGATTAAAAATGCAGCCTTAAGAAAAATTTTCAAACTTAAAAATTTTATTATTAAAATGTAGCTCATACACAATACCAAAGTTTAGTTCTTGCACTATTAAGATTTAGGTTTTGTAGTACCAAAATGTAGTTTTTGCAATATTAAAATGTAGTTACTGCAGTACTAAATTGTGGTTTTTGCAATACCAAAATGTAGTTTTTGCATTACTAAAATGTAGTTGCTGCAGCACCAAAATGTTGTTTTTGCAATACTAAAGTGTAGTTTTTCCAGTGCCAAATTGTAGCTTTTGCAGTTCCAAAATGTAGCTTTTACAGTGCCAAAAAGTAGTTTTTGCAGTGTCAAAATTTACTGTCTGTAATATTAAATGTAGTTTTTACTAATTCGATTAGCTTTATACAGTTTTCCACTTAGTTATATGATGTTAATCTTAATATACTGTTAAATAAATAGTTGCTTTAATAAATAACAAAGTGCTCAGTATTACAATATTACAAGTGTATAACAAGATGCTTACCATTAAATTCTCGATATGCATCCTAGCCGATTTGAGCCATTAATTTTATTATTAAATTACCGGTACTGAATTTTCAAATAAAGCTACGGATAGTGTACAGCATCGTTTAATTAAAATGTTTAATATACCGTAAAGGTACGACGTTTGATAAAAATGTAAACAAATTTTAATAAGTTTAATGTTAAAAGCATTCATTAACTTTTCTCCTGTAATTAATATAAGCTGATTCGATAACAGCATGTAGTACTTAATCTTGTACTTGTACTATAGGGATGTAACGTAAATTACAAAGACGGAATTATATAGTATATAATATTAGTTAACTAGAAAATGTTAATGAACGTTGTCTGCTAATCTGCAAGTAAACAGATTTGTTGACGTAAATTCGTTAAATACGTTTTTCTGAAAACAAGCACTCTAACGAATTAATTTAAAACACAGTACAATAATTAAAATGATTATAATTAGCAGTAATAATTAGTCATTATAACCGTTTTATGTCATTGGGTGAAATTTTGGGACAATAATATTGCATTGCTGTGGGTCCTTCCTTGACAAAATGGCGTTCCCGAATTGTAGGGATTTGATAGTTTATGAAGTTTTTTCTGAGATGCTTTATTTAGTAAAATGATACTGATTCCTATGAGCAAATTTATCGATACTGAATGTGGACTTTATTTGTCTTGTTTTATGCAAATGTTTTGATTCACTGATGCGCTTGATGACCTAAGACCTAAGCGATGGCTTGCTTAAGTAGATGTATGTCAAATGCACGTTGAGCATGTAAAATTAGCGGAGTACAGTGAGCTGGTAAACAAGTCAAATGATGCTGAAAAATAGTGCGTGACGTATTGTCATTGGGCCCATTGTTATCGCTCAACCTCTGACCTATTTTTAACCGACAAATGGCGCCTCAAATCTTAAATAGCTGCCTTTTAAAACTATGACCTACAAAGATTTCTCCACTTGCTACTTAAACGTGTCTATCCCAATTTATTTTCCGGAAACAAATTTTTCGTCTGAGAAATGCTCAACCGTAAACAGGAAGGTTAGTGTCGTGAAACCGACGTCACAAAACGTCCCAACTAAAATAAATTAATAAATAAAAATGAAATTGTCGTGTCGCAGAGTACGTAAAAATTTAGTCTTAAATCAAGATCAGATAGTAAATTGTAGAGAGAGGAGTTGCAAGGCCCTTGAACATTTTATTAGTACTACAATTGAAATAGAAAGCGGCAGGAAAAAGTAGGTTACGAGACGTTACGCTGTGGACATTTCGGCCAGAATGATGCTAAAGAGAGAAGTAATAAAAAAAAGTGAATCACGCGGCATTGAGTAACGGGGGAAACTCTTTAAGCTATAATACGGCTTTAAAAAAATGAATAGATGATTGTAATAATATAAAAGGAAAAGTATTATACTTGGCCATTTTTTGATAACTTTTCTATTACAGCTGTTAGAAATTTAAGTTCGCTAAGTAAAGCCTTGATTAAATAAAGAAAATGCAGAAACTGTGAACAATAGTTTGAAACCATTTTAAATCGCATTCAAAAGAGTGGCAAACCCAAAGTCAGGAAAAGAATGACGTCATTATCTAGAATAAAAATCCATGACTCAAAAGAAGACGATAAAAGTAGGTCGACAATAAGTTACGTCAAGAATTTTTGCTACTTGTCTAATTCGGCTATTGAAAGTACTGTACACTAGTCCTTACTGTAGCACTCAGTGAAAAAAAATAAAAGAAACGATAAAAACCACCGTGAAGATGGACTAAAAGAAGACATACACTGATGCAGCAATGTATTAGGCACATTTTGTTGCTGAAATTTGAAAACTCTTAGTTGATTATCGAAAGTTTAATAAATTGTCTGCTAAGTGTAATATACAATGCGTTTTGAGTCACTTTTCTTTTCCATTATTCCATAAATGCAAACAAAAGAATTTGATCGAAATTGTCAGAAATAAAGACAATTTTAACAGTGGAAGTAAATGTATAATAAAAAAATAATAAGCAACGATAATCAAAAGCGGAAGAGTAAAATAAATGGCAAAAGCATGAGGAAAAGAGTTACAGTTGGTGTCATCAAGGCTGAAGTGGCCTACATTTTAACTTTGATGGCCCATACCGTTAACATTAAATAAAAAGTCAAATTCAGTTCATTGACGTACAGTACTGTGTTGTTTCAAATAAGTCTGAAGCAAAAATATAAATAAAAAAAACAGTTGAGTAAAAAAATTAATTCAGCCTTGTACTATTTGGAGAATGGGGAACACTACCCGAAAAAATTGATTTTTTTTTTCAGTAACAAAAGTTTAAAAAAACATTTTTTTTTTGGTTTGGAGTGTGTAAACAGAAATCAAAGACAAGCCGCAACATAAACCGTAGAAAATAAAAATAAATAAAAAATATGGAAAAGATTCAAATGACAATTTCTTCTACACTCAAAACCAAACAACGCTTTAAATAAATAAACAAAACAAAATTTAAATAATTTTGTGGGGATCAAAAGGGAGGGGGGAAATGACGACATATGTGACGACAAAAAGTGATTCAGTTACAGTTGTCATGGTTACAATCTTTTTTGTAATGTTTAAAAAAATTTTCTGCTTGTTATATGTAATAATGTAATTTAAAGCTAAGGAAAAAATGTCGCTTGTTTAGTTGTTTAGCTTATGATTATTTAATGCAGCAGAAATACAAATACAACACGTTTATGTGCGTTTTCATTGTGGATATAAGTTACATTAGAGCGGTGGAAGACAATGAGCTTGAAAAATAATTACAAAATTCTTTACAGATCATTTAGTAAAAGCAGGCAAATTTTTTATTATGAATCAAATAATGGGGAGCTCCGGTACAGTGTTGCATGCTAAGAGAACGTTGACTAATAAAAAGTAACGGCGTTGTTGTTATTTTTTGGCAGGGAATTAATTGAATTGCATGGCCGAATCACTTTTTCAAGTTACCATGTAGGATGAATACTAAGTACTGCATTACTAAGAGTTGATTTTTGAAAATACAATTACTTCTACGCTAAATTTTAGACGACTTTAGTCAAGTATTCATTATTTTTATTGCTAAGTAGAAAGTACAATGATGCACTCGTAGAATTAAATTGCCTACTTTAGAAATACGGTAATGTTAAATGGATGAGTGTAGTGATTCTCAAACAATGCTATATAATTATATCAATAAAAATTAAATTTTAATGTGCTGTGTATTTAAATACGTGTACACATAAAAACGACTAAGGTAATAATATTAATTCAGGTTAAAATATTTATATAAAGTGTAAATACAGTATAACCAGGAAAAACAATTTTTTCTCTAAGACGACAATAAATGAGAAAAAATTGAAACTATTGAATGGATTCATCTTTTATTCGAGTGTTTATTTTATTTTTAATGGGTTTTGTTTTAAAAAAAGTTTAAAATGTCAATTTTTGTTATATAAGCTGTCCTTTTAGTAAAGTTACACTGCAATACGTGTATGTATAAAGCTAAAAAGGCAATTAGGTGCAGCGAATATTTGTGTATTGCAAAGAAGCTGCGTGAAAAAGCAATTTCTATAGAAAAAAATAAACCAAAAAACAATAAATTCTTAGAAAAACATGAAGTCATTAAAACGACAAAAACATAGGCAATTAATTACAGAATGTAATCCCAAAATAATGCTAAACGTTAAATTTTCTAAGAGGTAAACAAGCCTATAAAACTCCATAAAAGTACCAATAAACTGCGCTTAATTGGGGCCACCGGTTAACCGAAAGCTTAAGCATTTGAATCTGATTATTAATTAAATTTAAAAATGTTAATCGAATTTTTTTAAAGTGTTATAGAGTCTTTTAGTTGTAGATTAGACAGGGTCGTTTTAATGAGTTTGTCTTATACTCACACGTGTCATCAAATCACGTAAATAGTCTTTCTGAATTTGCCAACTTACAATTCGGTTCGTTAATTGAGATTACTTTGAAAAACGTTTGCATTAGCTTAATTGCATTGTTATAATACTAGAATACAGTACTCATGTTAGTGTAGCTTACATATAAAATGTAAAACCGAAAATTTACGGCGAATGTACATTAATGTAGGGATTTAACGCCGAGTATGTGTAAAGTGGAAGAAAGAGAGTTTCAGACGTTATGAGAAGATTAAGTTGGGAAATTGTTTTGAATAAATTTGCTTTTCGCAACAGTTTCTAATGCGATGTTTGTTTAGATTGTTTTTTTTTTGGAAAGAATGAGAAACAAAAGGTATTACGGATCAATCGAGTATCTCAATTTTGTTTACAGCTGCAATTCTCACGCTTAAACAGCCACTGCTATTTTTAATACACATCTAGAAAAGCATGTATAACAGTACTGTATAAGATGTTTGGGATGTTCACTATACCGAGTGATTTTCGAAATTGGAACATTGGTCTTTTTTAACTTACAAATAAAGAAAAGAGACTGAATCTTATTAGGTTTTTTTTACTTTATTACTGTTTTGTTTATTAACCTTTAACAGGGATTCGTGAAATTTCACTAACTTAACAATATTATTATACAGTATATAAGTTAATTTCAACATTTGCTTCATATTTTCCAAGCATCTTAAGGTATTCAAGTTCCGTTTTCTACCATTCAAATAAATTTATTTCATGAACTAACAGGGGCTTTGGTTCCTACTTCAATTTTTGATTCCGACATGGCGCTACATAAAAATCTAATTTGCTTGGGTCCTATGGAGCGCTTCAACTTTACCTCTAAATACTGTATCTCGAAATCACTTTTATGTGACTTAGTCCACTTTGCTGTTACCAATGGACAAATGTTTGTTGTGCTGAAAGATATTAATTTTTGTGAGTTGTAAAGGGCTATCAGTGATTTTATTGGAACATCTAATTTTGTATTGTTGTTTTTCAAATCATAATACAATTGTAATGGAATATTGAGACGATATATTTTTTAATTGTAAATCTTATTAGTTCCAATAGTGACTTGTCCTGTTTTTTGCAAATGAGAAAGTAAATCAATATTGAAAAGAGATTACAATATTCTTAGCTTCATAAAATATTCTTAGCGATTTATCCTGTTCATTTCTTGCCAAAGGAAATTAAAAAGAACATTTTAAAAAATGGGAATAAATCTTATCTGTATCAATTTCTATTTGTCTTTTTGTTTTTTACTATTTAAAAAAAAGGGTTTGAAATTTGGAAAAACATCCGGCATAACAAAAGTATTAACTTCTAAATGAACTGTATAATGCTGATTAGCCCATCCTTGAATAGCGATTTAAAATGTTTCGCAATGTCATGGTCGCTAAGCCATTGCTGAGACGTCGAAAATTTTAATTTCTATTTTATTGGTGTTTTTAGTTAAAAATACGGTGCAAGTTGTTTACTGCAAATAATCAAGGTCTTTTTCCAATTAAATTGCTTTTCTTTCTCTCAAAAATCTCATTTGACGCTCAGTCAAATATAAATAAAATTACATGAAGCAAAAATAATTTTCTCTTTTGTCGGGTAAATTTTGTCAAAATAAAAACTTAAATTTAAACGCGTTCCGCTCGATTTTGCTATCGTAATTGCCATCAAACTTCGATCAAATTGTCCATTAATAACGATTTTCTGCTCAATATCCAACTCTGGAAAAGAAACAAAAAAAATTTGAAAAACATGCGCAATACACATACAGTACTGTAGTAGTACAGTATATAGTGCAACTTTCTTCTTCCGTTCTGATGCGGAAGAAACATTTTCCAGAAATCGGCGGTCGATTGGGTTACCTTGGCCGGTGCCATCGATCGCCGATTAAACGTCCTTCATTACACTGCCAATGGGGATTAAAAAATACTAGAAGTCGGCGTAGTTTAATAAAAGAAATAAATATAAAAGCAGCTAATTTAGAAGCAAGTTAGCTTCTCTTGGCGAAATAAAAAATTAAGAAAAGAAAAGAAAAAAAAGAAGTGGTTTTTGAGGAATTCAAGGATAAAAACGACGCGGTATTTACGCCATGAAACAAACTATGCTATTCAATGAATGGCATTTAATAATGCATGGACATCAATGCCACTGAATGGACAATTTATTAGATACACTTTGCCATTACCAGCTCTTTACTTCACTGTACATAATAATTTTATCCAATATCAAAAACAGTGTCTTTACGTCATATATTCTACGGTAGAGCTTGAGTTCTAGCAAAAGCATGTGCTGTATTACATTACGAGAATAAGATATGATGTCAAAATAAATAGCTACAAATATGACACATACTCGTAACCATAACATTAATGTTAGTGATTAACAAGTTTAATTACACTGTTGAATAGATAATTGTCATTACAAATAATGAGTAAGCAGGCGACGATGCCTATCATGTTATTAACTGGTTTTGACAATGTTTAGGCAGTAATTAAATTTTAGTAATTAGTAGTTTGGTTGTTACAAAGTGTAAAGTTTAGAAGTGTTCACGTTCAGTTGAGTTTTGCGTTATCTACTGCATTTAGTATTTTTAAAACTTTAGTTTTTATCCAATTTAATTTTTAATTTTAACTTTCTTTAATTAAGAATTTTTTTTTTACCATTGGGTTTTTTTACGTCGTCTTCTTTCAACATCAATTAATTTATGTTGTTAAACATTTTCTTCTTAAAAGCCGTTGTTAATCTTTAAGCGATTTTTCTTTAAAATCTTCTTTATTTTCTTTCTTAGACTGAAAAGTTTTTTTTTTACCAAAGGTCTTCTGACGTCATTTTACATTGGAAGCGGCAATTTTCAATCATCGAAATTGACATTTGGCTGCTAAGTTATTTTTTTTCTAGTATTTTATTTTGTTTTTACTTATCCATTTAAAACTTCTTCATCAAGGGATTTACTCACCATTTGAAATTAAAATGTAGCATAATTTCTTGTGAAAAAAATCTTGTTTTTCGAAATCTAACTCAAATATTCGAAACCCTTCGAGTTATTACAGTATGTGACGTCATATTTAGTTAACTCGTATTTACGTCATTGTTTACTTACATTTATTGCAATTTGTAAATGTTTATTTTATAATCTTAGTCACTTTTGTGGCAGACTAATGTTCTACAGTGTATCATTGGTATTTGCTTGTGCATTTTATATTCTTATAAGATGTTTGAGTTATATTACTTATTAATATAAGTTTAAGATAATTAGCGCATAAGTTATAGTAATTGGGAAGTAACTTTGGTTGTTGCTACAGGTTAATTATTTTGACCATTTAGAGTCAGTTTTGCTCGTTAAATAATGCAGCTGGGTATCAATAACTGTAAATCTCCATTGTAATTACTGATCACCTTTGAAAATCGACATCTTAACTACAAACGAAATTTCCAACTACTTTCATTGCAAGCAAATTTACTATCATTAAATGCCAAGTCTCTTAATTGAAGCGTTGAGGGGACATAACCTACAACAATACACTTTCCAACATTAACTTTATTTACGCGTCATTTACGTTGCAAAAGACGGGAAGAAGATGCTCATTAGTGATCAGTAAATAAAAAAGCTAATGAAAAAAGCTACAGCGTGAAAAAAGAAGAGTTTTTTGTTAATAATAAAAACCTATTATCCCGTGTAACTCCCACTTTACTTTTGCTATATATAATCGAAACCGCATGATTTTCTAAATTGGAACAATTTTTTTTATAATAAGAAAACAAAAACTGGAACAAACCGTCTTTGAAACTGATGAGATATTGTCTTGTTTCTTTATTAACACTTCTATCCCTTCTTGCAAGAAAAACAAGAAAACTTGTCATTGGAACTCGTACAATTTAGTCTCATTTTTTAATTATCACTATAAAAAATTGTGTTCTTGTTTATAAAATCACCCGGTATGCGAGTGTGAATGTGACGTGAAAGGCATTTTCACTGACAAAAGGCATTTAGTGGTTCAGTAGATACAAATACAATGGTGTCAGTGGTACCTTGGATGCTTAATTGGTTTTGTATAGTGGGTTTTGTATTATCCTTAAGTTATGAGGCGGCCACAGCGTCAATGAGGCGTATGACCTCATCTAAAAACTAAATATCCTATACATTGTACTTGTACGTGGCCCTTAAGACCCATATGGTCTGCTTGATATTGGAAATTGATGGATACGAAGACCGAGAAAGGCTTTGACTGATATTGTTTTTAAAGTGTTTTCTATTCGCATCTTTTGACACAATTTACGGCGTATTTTTTGAATGATTAACAAAGGCTATAAATTGTCTGAAATTTATAGTTATGTTGCTTACAAGTATATGGTGATAGCGGTATTTTGATTCCAGTGTTGTATACAACTACAGTTTGTTTGTGATATGAGTGGTTGGGCTTTTGACTCCAAAACAACGCTAAATTTAGCATTTGCTTTCATTTTCATTTAGCATTTTTACGACTTACCCATAAACGATAAACGAAATTCATCGTTATTAAATTATATTGGCTTGTCTCGCAAGTAATCTCGCTTTTTTCCAGAGAATGTTGGGCAAAAATGCGAACGAACTTTTGAGACAACTTGTGCAATACTGTACATAATTGAAATTTCTACAGCGTAGAAAACAATGAGCTGGTGAACATTGGAATTTTCGGATGAAATTGCGGTCAATGTTGTAGTTTTTGTTTTGCATAATGAGTTTAATCACATCGATACTCTATTTCATTTTTTAGAAGATAATGAGAAACATATAAAACAATGCTTTTCTAATGCAATTCCAAAAGCACGGTTGTCCATACTTTTCTTTATCTTGTCAAAAAAAAAAAAATAGAATTCGGTTTTTTATTAAGTTTTGCATTTAATTTGAAGTCAAACTGAGTTTTTAAAATCCATTTTTCTTAAAGACGATTTTTACTATTGTTAACATGGTTGTTGAATCAAAATGAAAAGTTAGTAACCTTTTATTTGGAATTTTTTTAAAGTGTTTTATTTATTTATATATTTTTTTTGTTGGTTTATTTTTTTTTATTGTATTTCGCTCTTGGTTATCGTTGTCTTTTTCGTTCAATTGTGCAGTAGCACGAAATGGCAGTGCTGTCAGTTTGTGCACACAAGATGTACTGTAGTTTCTACTGACAGCGGATGAGACAGTGTTTAATATCCGGTCTATACGTTTTGCGCTTGCTTTTGTAGATGTTATGGGGTTATGTATATTTCATCGTGAAGGAATACTCTAGACGAGTTAACAATGTAGGAATTTTCGTGTGACACACAGAAATGATAAACAATGCCAGCGTAGTATGTCGTTATTTATTCAGAAAGTTTAAAACGTGCTGTTATTATTTATTGCTCTAGATAAGTAAAAAAAATTCAGTTACGGCGAATATACTGTAACTTGTACTTTATTTTATGTAAAAGAAAGACACAACGCTAACGAAACTAAGTTAATACAGTATTATGAATTTATGACTTTATTGCGGGCAAAATTATACTCAAATTGAAAAAAATATGTTTATGTAATTTCTGACTCGTACTTTGGGGAAATTATTTTAATGATAAGAAATTGATTAAGAATTAGATTTATTATTAATTTCTTTGCATTTATGGTTTTTTTTTTTGAAAATTTGAGATGCGATGAATTAGATATTTGATGATGATCTTTTTATTTACTGCAAACCAAATTGATTAAAAATATTTGCAATAACAGGAAAGGCAATCCAACATTATTATAACTGGAAAAGTAATAGTAAAAAACAAGTTAATGTTGTATAGTATTAGATAAATTTCTAGCGGATGTTGTTAGTTACTGTGTATAAATATACAAATTCGGGATTTACTGTTTGTTTACATTACTGATTCTAACTTATTAAATTGCTTGTAGCTGCTGAGTTGAACATACAGTATGTTTGAGAAACTTAATTACTTTATATGAATTACTGTTGAAAATAATTAAAAGTGTTTATACAGAATTATAAAATACATCAAATTAACGTCTAGGTATTTATCAAAATTACTACTTGACCTGATTTTTCTTTTTGTTTCAAGAACTAGTGCTATAGTTACAGTAATTGAATAGAAATTTAACGTGTGCGTCATCTAATAATTACTATTTGTATAATTTGTGTTGTCTTTAGTGCACTTTGCCATATTATTTAGTATTTATATTTTATTTGAAATAAGGTCACATCTGAAGCTCCTCCATTCATATTAATCAAAAATATATACGAGAAGTCGAAAATATTCATCTTGTATTCTGAACATTTCTGTATAATTAATAAATGAAGCCATGTGTTCCGTGTTAACCGAGGCTATTTCAGTTGAAGAAAATACATTTTGAGAGGGTGATAATCAAGATTTTTATGGCTTTTCTAAAACCTACAATGCCGTATTTGCTGCATTTATTTTTATTGTTATAGCAAAAATATTTTGTTAATGCATTTGGGATTTATACAATTTGGTAGTCAGTGGTTGCGGATATGCAATCTCTTTTATTTGCTGTTAATATCAGCAGTTGCTAAGAATAATTAATTATCATTACTAGCATCACTAAACTGCAATTATCATGTATTTTTTTTTTCTAAAGAGATTTGGCAGTTTATTTAAACATTTTTTCCAATTGCATCTAAAATATTTCTCAGCCTGTAAGTTTTTACTGACATTTTTCACATTTCAAAATATACAAATCGACCATTTTATTGAGATAATATTGATATATGAAGTCGATTGATACACAGTGCAATGGATACCGGTCTTGTGTTTATTTAAACGTCGTATGATATGACGTAGAAATGTCGTTTCCATTCGTTATTGGTCGACTTGTATGACGTTGCATCGCATAAACTATTTATGTATATAAACTCAGTGTCAACTCGCATCCCCAGTTTGCTTTAAGTTGAAATTTACAGTCGGTTTCAGTCTTTTATAATAGTAAAAAGTAAACTTGCATACAGTGTTGTATACTGCAAAGCTTTGTCTATAAGTACAGTATATGTGAAAAAGCGGCTCTGTAGCGCATTTGATGATATGATTAATGGAACCGTGTGAAGGACAAACGGTGATGTTATATGATGGGTGGGAACAAGTATAAGGTATTTAGATGAACAAAAAAAATTAAGTATAGAAGATCAATACTTCAAGCAAGAGCTTCAAAGGTGTCAGAGCTTTTGTGGCTGCGAACCGAACAACACGCAACGCAAACGCCTATCGTTTTCCCCGAGTTTAGTTGATTTTTCCCGGCGAGTAACTCTCAGCAGGGAAGCTGTTAACGGCTGCAGACGCTCTTTTACCGTTAACCTTCGACTGCACCCGGCATTGGCTTTTTCGTTTTTACTCACTCAGCCGTTAACGGTGCAGACGTTAAGTTGTTCCAATTTAACATCTCTCTTATCTAACAAACATGACTTTTACAAACTTAAAACTTAGCCAAAATACTCATAAACTGTTGGTGAATAATCTTGCTACTTAAGATATTTACTGAGTAATATTTACATTTTTGCTGTTGCGTTTTGTTGGAAGTTTTTGATTCTTTTCCCGGTGATAGTGTCGCTCTTGACGGCAGAAGCGGCTTTATAGACGGCGTTGCAACGCGTCGACGATACAGTTTTACTTTGAGTTATAAAAAAAAAAAGTGAAATTGCTGTTTGAAATTTTTTAACTCTTTTAATTTTACCCCAATGTCATCTCCTGTGTCGAAAACGAGCACTAGGCACAAATTGCACAATAAATTTGGTCTTCGCCGTAAGAAACAAAAGACTCAAGGCGCTGTTTCTCGTCTTTTGCAGTCTGTGATCTTCGATGAAATTGACCTGAACGATTTGAGCGTGGCGGAATGCAGTACCAAAAACGTTAATCACAGTTTCCAGGTAAGAACATTTTTTTACATTATTTAAGCTAATTGCATGCCATTGCAATCTTATTTTTTATGTAAATAATTCGAATTTAATTGAGTAATTCACATTGGCGAAATCCTGTTTACGCATTAAAGTTGGCACTAAAAATAATCGCCCAAAAACTTTTTTAAAAATTTCTCAATTATGCCACTTACTGTATATTCTAGGAAGCGACCTGTATTTTACTTTACTGTTTTTTGAAAACGGTTTCAGATACATTTTTGTGGGCTATATCAAGTTACGAGTGCTTTTTAAAGATTTTATTTTGCTAGAAATTGCTATTCCGTCAGAAAAAAATGATTTACAGTAGTTTTGCAGTTTAATTTTTTGGTGATGTGCAAATTGACATTCTGACGTTTTTCTTTTTGCTTTAAAAAATTATTTAATTTTAGCAAGTGATAACATTTGAATTTTCGAAATGTCTAAAAATTTATTTTCCGTAGATTCAACGAAAGAGATATTGCTTTTTTGATTTATTTTTTCCATTGAAAACCTAACTCACTATAAAAACTTAAATTTTATTTATAAATACATATTTTTGAGTTTATTCTTAGAAAAGTATTGAATTTATTTGCACAACAATTATTTGCACAATAAGAAAATATTTACACAACAATACTTACAGTACGTTTGTAATTCAATTTCAATGATTATTTTTTTAGTATTCAGTAAAAACACTAAACAATCCATTTAGGTTTTTTTTTTAGTTTTTATAAGAAAATCTTTCTTCTTTTTCCAATATATAGAAGCTAAATTTGACTTATTATCTTTGCTTTGTTTTTAATGTTTTTGAGGTTCATCATAATTTTACAGCATACTGTAAAAACTTTTTTTATTGAATGAAATTTTACAATCGATTCAATAACTATTACATCATTATTCAAAATTGATTTTGTTTGATAGTTTGTATGTGTGGGATTGAAGTTTAATTTCATTAGGATCATGAGAAATTATTATTAGGCTTGGTTTTTTTTAATATAATACAGTATAATGATGTTTTATTAGGAATTTTTTATATTGTTTGTTGATGTTGTGTCTTACATGCACAAATTATATTTTGCATTTGTTATTTGAGGGCGTGTTCATTCTTCCGATGTGTAGGAGTTTTCATTTTAGCGTTGAATGGCTTTTCAGTTTTATTTACAACCACAAATTCACAAAACTGACGATTGAGTCCATGTTAATTAAAATCTCGGATATGCATTTCATATGACACAAGTTCACATCAAAATTGAAATGTTGTATATCACCATCGCAAGAAAAACCATTAGAGCGTAATTATTACATTGGCATAAACATAATGCAAGTAAAAAATAATGAGCAAAAAAATAATGCTAACTTTTAACGAATTATTTTATTTACAAAAACAAAAAGCGCCGTTTAAACTCATTAAATGACAGTTTTTTGGCCGCAACATAAGGTTAAATTGACTGATTTTATTTTTGGTTTTTTGGCATTGGTTTTACCAAGCAATTGTTAATGTTTAACACAATGATACTGCACTTTTAATTGATGTGGATTTTCGTATAGGATATTTGTTTTTGCCAAATGTTTGTCACAATAATAACTTTTTTTTTTACTTTATATTCTTTAATGCCTGAAAACTTGAAAACCTCCGCATGATGGATCTGACTTGTTTTATTGAGTGATTTTTTATTATGATTTTGGCAGCGTTTCTGGCTTTGACATCTTTTGTTTTGGTTATGCATCTTCTCATGCATGTATTTTCATCTTTTTTGTTTTGCTATGCTGATTTTGGATTTTGTTTATGTTGTGGTGCATAAAATGTTCACTATTTAGATGTTTATGTTATTTTTGAGCATTTGGTTGAGGTTAATTTTGTTTATATGGGTGGTTTAACATTGGTCCCAGACAACTTTTACTGTTATTTTATGTAATGTATATCAGTCTAGGGTACAAGACATAAATAAGTCATAAAATGTGAATTTCTATAGAAAATAGCAAACATTGAAATGGTTTGTTCCTTAAAGTACATTTAGAAATCTGTAGAGCTTCCTTAATTCTAGATGGACGAACGTGGAGCTTATTCGGATTATAAGAAATAAGAATTTGGATTATAAGTAGACTAGTGAGATATTGAAATAATGAACAAAAACAAAATTTTCATCAGTTTAAATTGCTGAAATGGTGCACTTAAATAAAACTCTTCGTGTCTTGTTATTAATTTTTTTAATTACAATAATCTTTAAGAAATTTGTGTATAAAATACCGGAAATGCCACTGTATCGTATAAATTGATGTTGCACTTCAATTTATAACAAACTGAATTTAGTGCCCCAGCGCATTAGCTTTTTGGAACACTTTTTATGTGCTTTTTTATTTTTGAAAAAGCTGAAAATTAAATCTAAAATTTGTTTGTCGTCATTGATATATTGACACTAATCGCATACCCTGTGTAACTCGGACGAATATTTACAGATGACGTCAAGACAGAGCTACGTTTATTAATTTAGTTGCTGTTGACGTTTGCCGTAATGTTTAGTGACATTTTAAAGCAGACGATATGCGGCAGGCTTAGTCTTATAAGGCAAAAACAAAAAAATAAAAAAGTGGCATTGCTAATTTAATTAATAATTTACGGCTGAACACTTGTTTCAAAGTGTTAATTAACTTAAAAGCTTTTGCATAATTTAAATTCACCTCAGTCCACACGCTATTCAGTACATGCAAACATGGGTACACACCAGCTGGCCGAATAATACACAACAAGCGTAATCATAATTGATAGTTGCAATAAAATGTCAATGTTGCATCGTAAAACTAATCGGCACTGTCATATGTCTTTAAGATGAAGGAAAAGAGAGAGAGAAAAAAAAATTGATTTTGATGACGCAAATTACGTGCAGAAACGAAAGTTTCTATTTGCTAATGTATAATATAAAAAGAAGGAAAGTTGAGGAAAAGTTATTTGACATTTACATATTATTACTTGTAGACCCGCATAAAAAAACACAGAAGTGGATTAATGGGCTTACATTCATAATATTCTTAAAAACACATCATGTTTATTTACTATGACGTAATTTGACGTCAGAGATGATGTATCAACGCTTATTTTATTTATAAGATTACCGTTTCAGTATGTTGGATACCGGTATATAAAAAATAAAATACGGAGGCTGCTGGATCTGGATCCAAACTGCTTAGAAAATGTCATTAGCCAATGATTACTTTGCAGGCGGTTCGATCATTTCCGTAATCTCAGCAGCATATATGCCATTAGTTCATCGTTATGGTCTGATAGCCAAATGACCGTTATAGGCAAATGGCCATTGGGTATTTAAAAAAAAAGAAGAGAAAGACGTCATACAGAGTCTATACTGATATTGGGCGTATAGTAATCGGCAAATTAATGTTTAAATGCAATTTGTATTATGCATAGCTCTTCTGATAAGCTGGTTTTGTTGGTAATTTATTTAAAGGTTTAAAATGGGAATTTTTGGAGGAAAAAATTGTTTACGTCATACATTCGATTATTTAATGTAGTTAGACTGTCCACGTTACTAACTTGGGAATGTTGGAGTTTAAATTTAGAAATGAGTAAAGAGTAACTCTTTCATACTATGAATAAAAAGGAATGACTAATACAGTATATTAGCTATGAATACTACTTGATTAATGCGTCACTTGAGTGATGACCAACAATGGATATTACAATTTTGGCGATAGGGGTAACCTGTCCAGTTGACTTATACAAATAAATGCCATTCAATATATGTTTTAAGGCACGAAAAGTGGTCTGCAGCAATTATTGAGTTACAGCGGTTAAAAACAAATTACTCTAGTTTTGAGCATGTACGAAGCGGTACTTCAATTCTACAGTAACTAAAATTAATTTTAACTTCTTATGAAAATAAGATATGGTCCTGGTTGAGTAACATCTTTTGTGATCAAATTTAAGGCATGGGAATTCCATGAGTTTTTGAATATTAAAATACTACATTTAATGCAATGCTGTACTTCAATAGTTGAAAAATAGATAAAAACATTAGTTTGTTAAGTTTAGTAAATAATTTTTTAATGTACAGTATGTTAAACTTTAGATTAAATTTTAAATTTAGTTTGGAATTTTTTTGGAATTTAATTTTTAAAATTTGTTTATTTTTAGATTGATTTTAGTGTTTTTTTGTTATTGGGGGATTAAATTTTTGAATTCTATGACTTGGATTAAATGTTCATGAACATGTTTCTTAATATACAGTATAGTAAGTTAGTCTTTTTTATTGAACATTTTGTGAAATTTAGGTAAGGACACTCCTAGCAAATTAGTTTACGCATGCGTTGATATGTTTACTGTAGTTTTGAAGCTACAAACCTTTTGCTCATCCATTATTAAAAATAACATTTCCATAACGCCAATATTAATTTAGTTGTATTGGTACAGTACACACCTCAATTCTAGTGGCATAAAAACACCTGGTTTTGATTTGCCACGTGACGTACCGGTATGTAGACTTGTACGTTGTACTCGTGAAGGAATAATCAACACAGTAGGACCGGTTAGGAGAAGATCACATGTTTTCATGATTCCCCGTGGAATATCACATTCAGTATTGATTTACCACAAGTACGAGTAACTGTTTTAAATTCTTTTTGTATTGTTTTGTCACTAGATTAGTTGCTAATTAGATTATCTTTTGAGAAATGGGGTAGGGTAGCTACGTTTTCATTCATGTCAATTCTTGAGAATTAAAGTTTTAAAAGAAGCCGGATACAGACTTGCTCAGTCAAGTTTTAAAGATCGTTGTACAAGCTGAACTGTTAATGATTTGAACTTTGCTTGACTTTTTTTAATCGATGAATAGCCTTGGAAAGTCGCGTAAAAAGCACACAAATGTTGAAATGTATATCCGGGTTTGCTAACAATCACGAAGGTTTCTTTTTTACACAAATCTGCAGTCTACAATCTAAATTCGAAAGTACTATATTGTATATTTGATTTAAACTTTAAACTCATTCAAGTTTTTTTTATACTATTAACTGTTAACTTATTTTTACAAACTTCATTCATGTGCGTGAATTTTGAAATGCAAAGTTATATAACTTAATGTATTTATATATTTAATACAGTAAGTTTGCATCATTTTTATTATAAGTGCTATGGATCAAGGATATATTTTTTAAAATCAGTGGGAATATACCGTGTGTCAACCTTGAAGTTTTTAACAACTCCTCAGACGAAAATATTGCTATGAAATTTGCGAAGGTTAGTGTTTCTCCGATTTGTATGTGTAAATTTGAAAAAAAAACTAAACAGCGAATTAATTTATAAAAGATTACGATAATTTAAAGAATTTGTTGTGAGTAAATTAATATGGCGAGTTTGATATACAGTAGTATAACTTAATGTACTGTAAATACTTTAATTGGCTAATGTACAGTAGTTACTGTTATAATTTCATGGTTAATTTTAAAGTTTAACCTACTGTATAAATTTGTTGATTTATGATTTTTTTAGTAAAGTACCGTTAATTGAACTTTTAAAGCGAGATACAGAAATTAACCAACTAGAATAATAAATATTGGCAAGCCGTGAAATACACTTTAAATCTATTACAATTTTTACTTAGTCATTATAGTCTTTTTAACCAGGGTTACTGTACTAATTTTCCAATTAAGTTAATATTCATTGCATTTTTTGATGTAAAAGACCTGCAACGCAAGTTTAAAATAGTCTAATTATCGTGATAATTGCTTTAAAAATTCTGTTAATAATAAAAGAAATAAGCACAAAGTTTGCTTGGGAAATCCACTTTGAATTTTCAGTATTTTGTTAACTTCATGATAATGTTTTTAAGATACTGTAAGTTACAATGACTACATTTGATTATCATACAATTAAGGGCTTTACATGGTTGATAAGTAGACAGTTAAACAATGGCCACCTGATTTATTGAGTTTTAATAACTCATTGAATTTGAAAGTACACGATCACAGTGTATGGAGCCATGCATTTCATTTATAAATGCGAACTTCATAAACTCTCCGATTAATTTAGACGCTCAGTATTTTTAAAATAATGCAACTTACAGAGTATAGATGGAACTTGTACTGTATCTTAATATTATGAAACTACAATGGTACCGGTGAAATTGACTATCAAGAGTATGGCCTATTTTCGTGTTGATATTATTAAATTATTAAAATGGCACTTCAAAAATATTTAAGTAGACATTTATGGGTTTCATAATAAATATTTCTATTATAACGTTCAGCATTTATTTTAAAATTAATGTTAGGTAGTTTTTGTGTAAAAAATAAGTCGATATGAAATGAATTTTAAAAATAAATTTTTTTTTTTTTTCGGATTTAAATTATCTGAATGAAATTTTATTGGTAGTTAAGATAAGCTTATAGAATTGTACTTAGTGATGAACTTTTCATGAATCCATATGCAAAGTACAGTTCAATAAAATACCGTTTAAAGCCTCAAATATTTTTGTTTTTTAATGATTTTGATTTTAAGACCAGCAATTGAGTTATTCTAGCCAATTGCCTACTTGTTCACTCGTAAGTATTGTTTTATTTTTGTGTAGTTGTACAATTGCACAGATTTACCATACGTAGGCTTGAGTTTTACTATTTTTAATACAACAAAAGCAAATTGTTTTTCTTTTCTTATTTTTTCTGTTTTCTTTCTATTTCTGTATTACGGGAAAGAATATTTATTAAGGAGTAGGATGGGAACAGCTGTAGTCAAACACATACACAACGTCCACTTGAATTGAACTGACAATCGTTTTTTGTTTTTTTTTTTTTGCTTTTTTTACTTGAGTGTTACTAAGGCAATACATTCAAATATAGCAATGGTTTTATTTTTTACTTTTTATCTGAACGACAACTGTCGTTATGTAATCTTAAATGTTAGCTTTAAAAATAACTACATAAAACTCTTAAGTAATACGTTTTTAACCATTCTAGTAATCAGCTTCAAATAAATAAGACAGAGCTTTTACTTTAAGCTAGATTAAGTTTCTTTTAAAGTAATAATGGATTGGGCAGTCGAGTTAGTTGTGTAGATTGCATTACAGGTATTGTTAATATTTTAAAAGCTATCAAAGATATTTAGGATCAAGCTGTGAGCGGTTTGACAAAATGCTACTGTTTTATTACATTTTATGGTTGCATTATTTGTTATAGTCATTTTTTGTAGGTTTGGAACAGTTTTGAAGTTATTGAAAAACTTTTATTTTTGGTGCAGGTTGTTTTAATGGTACCGAGTAATTTTTGATTTTGGAACACTGTTCTTTACACTGTCAATAAAGAAAAGGGATCAAATATTGCCAGTTTCAATGGTTATTTTTTATGGAAATACAGTAAAGAAACTATTAAATATTGTCAGTTTCAACGTTGTTTTTTATATTGTCTTGGGGGGGAAAAAATTCTTAATAAAGAAGCGAGATTAAATCATATTTGTTTCAATGGGATATTGTCTCAGGATTTTGTGTCAATGGAAAAAGTGCCAACACTATAACGAGATTCAATCTTGTCAATTAAATTGACTATTTGCATTTTTTTTTGCCATTTGGATAAAAAAAGTTTTGAATTAGAAATTCATTCGATGTGTAGTTTGCACAGAAATAAAAATCTGAAATGTAAGTTTGTCTAAATTCAGCAATGCACCGATGACACAAAGGCCGAATGTATAGTAGCTTAATTTTTATTGAGTGAAAGTAGATTTTTTTCTGGTGGGAGGGAAATTTGGGGTGTGGGAGAAATCGGAAATGTAAGAAAATGAATTACATCATTAATGCGAATACAGTATGTTCTCAAACTTCAGTGTACAAAAACGCTATTTTTGGCAGCAAAATTCTATCTGGCATTGTGTGAACGAGAATAGTGCACGTACTCTAAAAGTAAAACGTAAAAACGAAACATTTATTCCTAAATTTCCATTGTGTACATACACGCAATATGCATCAAACTAAAAGAAAATCTTGTCAGTTATTATTAAATAAAAGAAGAATTTGAACTCCATCTTAACAAGAGACACGACAATGCAATTGATCGTTACATAATGTATTCTTTGCAAAAGTAAAGGAAATTATTTGAAGTATCAACATTGCAACTTGAATGCAAGATAGAAAATGTATTATTATTTTGTCAAATAATACGGACTAATGCATCGCGCATATCTCTTTTTTATGAATTTTGATATAATAAGTTGTCGTTGGTCACAACACAACGCAACTTTACAATTTGAGTTGTGTGTCGATAGACAGTTTTATTGATCGTCGGTCTCAAAATTGCTGAAAGGAAAATTATTATGAAAACGCAAGAGTGATGTATCTAGGGAGAGAATGTACAGTACCACCCATGGCAAACACTAAAATTGAATCTACTGCAGGTCCTATGATCCTAAAAATAAAATATCTGACATCGACCTCGGACGGATCATCATTCTTATAAACGTCGAATTTAAACTTCTCGGAAAATAAATCTGGCTTCTCAGACTTTCAATTTATTTTAAATCACAAAAAGTCAAATCGATTGATTAATAACTACATTTAAAGGGCTGACATACTAATAAATCAATTTGTATACCAATAATTTAATGTTATCACTACAAAACATATGTACAGTATTTTTAAAATTTAGATTGTTACTAGAAACGAGGCTTTAAAATAAAGTATACCCGCGGTAATCTGACAATCGTTTTACAAAACAATGCCGGAGAACCAACTATATCTTCTGAAATCCGGCACTTTTTTTAAAAATGTACCTTTTAATCCAACATATACGTAACAAAATGGTAGAATTGGCATGTCGGATTACCGCGGGTCTACTGTACTTTTATATTCTGTACCACATTGAACCTGAACACAGGGTCTATGATGAGCGATGAGTTTCCAATGCGCATTTGCATTACATTGGACTCCATAGACGTTGGGATCAGGTTGATAAATTACCGGTAATAAATTATATTACTTTGTATTTTTAAAAATTTGTTAACATGCGACACAGAGCACCATCTATTTCAACTGGCAATGAAATTACATGGCGATTCATAGACTCTTGATTGATAGAATTGGTGAAATTGGGTGTAGAAGTGCATGTCAGGATTTAATCATTGGAACCAAAATTTGCTTTACTTGGAGCTGAATTATTTAGCTTATGAACTTTAAAGTCTAAAATAATAGTCGGTGAAAGCCAGTTTTAATTGCTGTATTATAAAATGAATACTCAAGTACCTTAAGGCTACAAATTTTATGGTTACAGGTTCTTTTGGTTAATGTCATGTCTGCTGTAACCTTAGATATAATCAGAGCATCAGAAGGCCTTGTAGCTATGATATTCTTCTGTTTATAAATGCCAAAATGCCATTACGATTACCTTTTTTAAACGAAATTTCGTTCATGCAGTAACACCAGCATCGATAGAGCACATTTTTCTTTTATTTTTTTTGCAATTCTTTATGTAACTTAATGGAAAATCGTTTAAGCAGACTTCCTACTTTCTTTATTTTTCTTTTCTTTTTTTTTTTTTTTTTTGTATTTTGGATGGGTATATACCGTTATTTTATCTGAACTCTCACGCAATGTAATTGTAATGTACTATCTGACAGTGTAATGTTGGACCTTGTTGGAGATTAATGGCGCGTGTGTGTTGTCGTCTGCTGCCATCATACCACAACTGCATGTCGCAAATACCGACACTTTTTTCTCTTATGTAATTGCTAATAAACTCTGTAGCTATATGAAATATTGATCCGCAAACATACTGTACACATTACTGAAACACACACATGCAGTGTAGTATATGCGTTTTATTTTTGTTACTTTAACCATAACCGGTAGCAGAAAGGTAAGCGCAATAAATGATGATGGCAATTCAATACGTAGTTTTTTTGTCTCTTTTTTTTGTTGATTTATTTTTCCTTTTTTGCTCCAAATCTCGCAATTGCTTTATTTGATCTATGCAATGTGCACCTTATAACGACAGAGATGAAGGACAGATTACATTACATTTTGATAACTTTTGTAACAAAGTAAAACATAACAAAAACACTAAACGTAAATACAAATGTAATGATTTTCAATAGGATAAACCGACAGTTACACAACTTCAATGGAGTCGGTTTATTTATTGTGTTATAATACTAGAAAGTTTTATTATTTGAATTTTCTGTTTATAAAATACTATTTTTCTATTTGGAATATTAGTCTCGTTACTTTGCCACTTGGTTTCAATTTAGAAAATCATCCAGTTTTGTAATGATAATTTTCAGATAAATTGTCAGTCTTTACGCTTTATATTAAAATGCTTTGTTTTTGTTAGCTTATAAAATTTGAAACTTAACTTTTAACTTGGAAAGATTTAAGACGTAAAACTTATTTCCTACTGATTTAATCTGGTAATCTAGCACTCTTGATTGCCAATATCTTCAGGTTATTTTCAATCCGCAAATTAGACTAATATTTATTTAGTTTTAAAATTTGTTTGAGTTTGGGTTTTCAAAACTCGTCTTTAAATTTTACCACATGCTTCTAAAACTATTTAATTAGCTAAAGAAGCTCTAAAAATACTTTGATCTGCTCTAAAAATTATTATTCTGGCATAATGATAATAATTACCAATATTTTACGGCGGATCAATTTTTCCTTGACTGAATTTTCCACGTTAATAGGCAAATGCATGTTGTGTTTATTGACGTGATTATCAGTCACTGAACTTGATCTTGCTGTTTATAATGGAAAAATATACAGCATAGTTGACGTTTTAAAGATACCGGTACGTTTATAAATAAATTTTCCAAAAAAAAGTGTATTTTTTAATTACTGTGAATGCTGAAAAAAATCAGGGCTCTAAGCTCTCTTTCTCTGTTAAAGCTTATCGTTGTCAGAGTGCTATTTTTTTTATTTTTTTTTTTTAGTTTTAGTTTTGTATAGCTTGGTTTGCTAAATTAAATCGGTGCCCAGATTATTTTAACGCGGAGTTGTTGCTGCGTCCCTGGGAATGAATGTATTTTCGAAGCAACTGTCGGAGTATACAGTACATAGTACTTTCTAGATTTAATTATGCAAACTTCGATTAATTGATTGATAAAATCCCTCAGGGTAAACACCATCAAGTAAATGCGCAAAATTTCTATAATTGCATGGTAGAAACCGTCGGATTTTTTAACGCAAAAAATAATAATGAAAACGACACATTAAAGATGACATGCTATAAAAATTGTATATTAATACTGTGCACCGTATCGATTCAATGTTGTACAGTTTTGTACTTTATGTTCAATGTTTGGCTTAACTACGTAGTATTTTTATTGTAAAAATCAATAAAGATTTTGGCCACAATTAGGATTTAAATAATGCAATGAAATTGAGACAATTCCTTTGGGACAACAATTTGTGAAACTATGAGAAACAATTTTGTTCAAAATGTCTTGCTTATCGGACTCTTCTTCAAATTATGATTATTTTTTATACTGTATTTAATTATGCAAAGTTTGGTTAATTGACTGGTAAAAATCCCCCAAGGAACTACTGTATCTAGGAGATATGCAAAATTCCAATGCAGTTTTGGCATGATATGAGCAAATCGATTTTTTTAACAAAAAAAATTTAATTATTGAAACAATAAATCAAAGATGACATACAAATTCCAGACATTCATTACTGTATAAGTTTATATGACAGACTGTATCAACTTATTGTTGTTGCTTGACGAGATAATTGAAAGCAATAATACAATATTAATAAACAGTTATAGATATTTCAAAAAAAATTATCAAAATTAAGATTGCACTTCTTAAAATTAAAATGTCTGAGATTTGCAGCAAATTTAGTGCGTAATTATCTTTTTTGTAAATTAAAGATTTTATTAAACATACTGTAGCAATGATTATTTTCAATTACTATTTACGTAAATGAAGCATTCGATGCGGTGGGTTGTTGACTGGCGCAGTAAAGGGACTCTAATTTAATTTTTAGCTATTGAGACTGTTTTAATAAAAGTGGTACAATACATTACTTTGCAAACTAAGGTAATGGATTGTTATTTATAGAACTGCATCCACACTTACTAAGTGTTCTAATCATTTTGTTGATTGAATTTGTTTGATATTTGCATATGGAAATGACCTAAACCCATTAATTTAATGGATTAGCATTTAGCAAGCGCCTTAGTATTTTGTTTTTTACAATTGCTATTTAAAGTGAATGTTTAATGGAATATTTTCGAGTTTCAAATACGCAATAGATTTGTTTTAAATTAAATCTGCACATTCGGAGCTGAAATACTGTAATTTTAATTGACATTTGAAATGTATCAGCACGACAAGTGGTGCTTTTTATAATAGTGAAAAGCTTGTTTAGTTATATCGGCGGGTATTCTTCCTGGTTTTGGGTGTATTTGATTGAATTTGGTGGCGAATAAGCTTATTTAATGTTAACCGAGCTTGTGGTGAGTGTCAATTGTAATTTGATTTGTATTGAAGCGTTGAGTGGACATTTGATAAATTAAATTAAAAGTACGAGTCACACATAGTGGAGGTTTTTTTTTCTTTTTTCGAAATTCGATCAATACTGACAATCTGAGGAAGCTATGGAAGAATTCTACTGGAAAGTTCGGCTTAATTTAAACAGTGTTGCAGCGGAATTTTAAATCATGTTGCCATTTGTGCAAAATGCAAATCTTATGCAGTTAATCAATACAGGGTGATTTTCAAAATAAGCACTGCTCCTAATGTAAACGAAGCTAAATTTCATCTGATGGTGATTTGTCTTTTTTTTTTCTTGTTTTGGTGAATAAAGTGTCAACTAGCCGAGATTTTTACTAGCTTTTAACGAAATTTTGCACGACAATTCTTTTTAATTGTTTTAATATATTCTTTTGACATTTTTCTGACAACTACTGTATTGTATTTTTATTTTTCTTCTCTATGACAATTTATTCCATTATTTTCTGACAACTTCGCGATTTATTCAGACATTTTATGATTACTTTGCGACGGTTTTTCATAATTTATTTGAAAGATTTTACAACCCACGTTTTGACAGATTATTACACCTTTTATTTTTGGCCACCATGTGCTTTGAAAGTGACACCTATTTAAAATGTAGGCCATTTTGCTAAATCAAAATTAGGGTAAGTTTAAATTGGATTCAGGCTAATCTGGGATAGCTAAGTTACTAAAATAACTCGACCAACCAATCAGGAAATACCACCGACTTTATTTTTATCAAAGTTACGTCAAATAACTAATTCAACATAACTTATTTTAACAGACTCTTAAAGCTTTTAAAAGTAACAATTCTCCCGAGTAACAGTAACGCTGTGTGTAAGTTTATTACAAATTTATAAACAAAAATCTAGCTTTTATTTATCGTTACAGCAAATATGCTTATTACAATGCAACATCCGCGCGTTACATTTGCATTTTCATTTATTTTAACTAACTTTTTTTACTTGTCATTAGAAAAGCTCTATTTTTAACTACTTGTCTTAAACTAATACAGAATTAAGAAAGTGCTGAAATCTGCGTGAACAGGATTTATCAGCTGATTACAATACGTAATTGACATTTTGTTTATTTGTTTTATGTATATGTAAAAAGTTATTTGCAAATCTTTGTTTTTTCAATTGGCATATCCGCGTGAACTGAAAAGCAGCTTTGTACAGTAGTACACAGTATTGGAGAAGTTTGTTTGAAATGTTTTTGTTGCTTAAGAAGTTATTCACTTAATCCTGGTTCTTAAATCCATTTTTTTGTTGTTTGGTTTGTTTGCAGGTCATAACACCCTTTCGGTGTTTAGTCGTTTGCGCAGATACCCGGCGGGAGATGGAAGAATGGATAAGCGCTTTGAGAGCTGCAAGCAACAAGGAGTTTTACGAAGTAAGAAAAAAAAAATGCATTTTAATAATAATAATAACAATAACCGAAGAAAAAACCGTTTTTTACTTACCGTATAACTTGCATGTAGTGCTTAAATAAAAGCACTTCTCAAGTCAAAACTGTATTTGTGCATACTCTGCTGGATCCGGATATGCATAATTTAACATAATGCGAAGTATCAACAGTGACATAAACGCTGAGCGACAATGTTGCGAAATTTAGTTTTTTTTTTTTTAAAAAGAAAAAACCAAAAATAAGTATACCGTAAAGCTTATACCGGGTGTGACAACGAAATGTTTTTTTAACACTTAATAGATGGAAAAAATTGTTAAATACAAAACTTGTAGTTTTTGTAAAGGGACCTAAGATGATTGGTATATGTTCTATGTAACAGCCCTTACTGTTCTTATTTGTTTTTGTATTGAAGTGAAACTTTGTTATTGGACTACTCTTATAGATTGAGTTTCCAGCTTTATTTAAAAATTACAGTGATCAATGTACCCTACAATTTTTTTTTTATAAATTCTCTTCATTAAAAAGTTTTGGTAACAAAATTTAAGGAAAATATTTTAAAGACAGGCTTACTCTAGCTAACTCAACTAGTTACTAGATGATGCCACATATGGAGTACATTGATCTTTTGACCATTCTGTAATAAATATCGTTAAAATACCGTCGTATGTCTCTTTCTCTAATAGTTACAAGTTTACATTTATCATTTTTATTCATTGATTTACGTTTCTTAAGAAAAATGTACCTTTCCTTCATAATTTTATGCTCTTATCTCCTTCTCCCAAAATAGTAAAAAATCGCAATTTCAAAGATTTATTTGAAAAAAGAAATGGTTTATCAGGCTGTAAAAGAAATTTTAATACCAAAATAACGACGTTAACGTTGCGATCGTTACAGAGTTATTGACGAAAGGATTTTCCAGTTCCATTTTAATTTGATAAATAAATAAGCTACCGTTACACATACTGCATGAAATTTCGTTTATGCAGTGATTAATAAATTCATCAATTAAAAAATAATAAATTAAAAAAAAGGCAGAATTCTTTGGCTGACAGCGTGATGTATTAGGATTTAAATCGTTTCTAAGATGAGGAAAAAAATAAGTTAACGGAAATTAACATTTCGCATATTCTTGCAAGTTATAAACGTCTGTAAACATCCATGAAATTTAAAGCTATTTATCAAATTTCTATATTTAACTCTTTTATTTGACTAAGTTATTGATTCACTGAATGCATTGTTCACGTTTCTAAATTTATCCAATTGGATTTTGGAACCTAATTTAGTGCATTTTGGTTATAATAAACACATCATCTCATATGGTTCATTGAAACTATTGTAACAGTGGCTGAAAGGCCTTAAATTAAATACAATAGGCGAGACTTTAGGTTAGTGATGCAATTTCCACTTGGTGATGATTTTTAATGGTTAAGTCGGATCAAGTGTTTAATCAAGTACAATATAAAGGGATCTTTTTTTTTTTTGCTGTTGTTTTTTCAATTTATCTCTTATTTTATTGGCTTCTTTTAGTAATGAAGGTGCTTGTTGTATATAAATGAAGTTTTATATTAGAAAGGAAGACAATGGCATTTTATTTTTATCTGATAAGTATTGAAAAAGTCTCTTAAATCTGTTACTTTCGCACCGATTTTTATTTGTTTTTTTAATTCTGTCTTGAAATTGGCTGAGTTTGTGTGAGAATATTTTAACCAACGCGTTTAACTTGCGCAAATAAACGATGAAATACATTTAGTTGGTCATCTATTTTTGACGTAATGAATTGCGACGTAAATGACTTATCTAAAGTGTGCAAAATAAAATTCTTATTTTCTTTTAAATCCAAACACATTTCCAAATACGATGTTGTAATCCGTTTGTTACTAAACAAAAGCGATTATAACGATCCAGTAAATATGCAGACAAGAAAAGACTTAATAAACTTATTTTTTCCCCCTGGCTTTCTTTAAATAGTTAAAACATTTAAAAAATGCATTCTACTATTCTGGGGAATTTTAAACAAAAGCCAAAAAACAAATTTGAAACATTTCTGTGTGCTAACTTGCGAGATTCAAGAGTTAAACATTTACTATTACGAAACTTTAGTATGAATTCGGTAATCTTATTGTTAGATATACGGTTTTGTAGAACTAATGCGTATTTATTGCAAGAAAACATTTAGAAAATTTAATTGGTATTTTTTATTGAAATATTTGCTAGTATCAATACCAATTTCAGCATTTAATTATTTTCTCCCAGTATTAATTTTAAGATATTAATTATTTTCTTAAATCGATTTATTTTGGTATTTTATACATAACTAAGCGTAAAGTTTTATTACTAATTGTTTTTTATACTGTATGAGTTTATAAATTTCATTTTTTTTCGTGCCAGAAAATAACGGGACAAATCTTTATTGGAATTAATAAGATTTATTCTCGTTTATTTTCCACATGACAATAAATAAGAGAAATCGCTGTTGAAATTGATAAAATTGGCTTTGTTTCTTTATTGGCACTGTGAAATGTAGTGTTCTAATTTGTTAACTTACTCGCCATATTGTAAATGCTTAATTTTTAATACCCGAAACAGTTAATTAAAACGCTATTAGACGAATTAATTAACTGGAAGTAATTACCGTTATGTCTTTTTGGCTTCCATCGCAAATTTACTTCATGCACTTGTACATTTCACAGTGACAGTACCGTGTATAAATTAAATTTAAAATGCCATGATTCTCCGAATTTGAAGCAGTGACAGTGAAATTGCTGTAAATAACACGGCAGAAAAAAAAAGTTTTTTTATGTACATTTTTATAAGCTAGTGATATATTAGCGATCGTAAAAATGTCAATCTAGCATTACGGTATCGCATAGTAAGTCACACTAGACAACACCCAATTATTTTAATGAAAGGCCCATCCTCCCAATTGTACATTTCGCATGTATCTCATTGTACTCTATCCTTCGAAACAGGTATACAGTACAACATAAAAGCATATAGGCATTATTTATATTGATTATTCGATTTGAAATACGTAAATCAATAGCTTGTACGACCTTGCAAACGCATAACAACAAGAGAGCTATGGTTGCTCAGCCACTGCTGTGTAGAAAAAAGTTACATACACATGCGATAGAGATTAACATAGTGAATGACATTTTAGCTTAGAATTTTATTATTATACGTGAAAATACAAAGGAATATATTATATTTTGCGATTAAAGCACGGAAAGTTGAATGTCGTGAGGGTAGTGGTGGGAGAGATGATGCTAAAAAGGTGTTAAAAATGATGCATTAAAATTGCTGCCAAATAGAAAATAATTGAAAGCTATAAATTACGTTGAAAGAAAAAAAACGTCATAGTAACGTCATTTATTATAACGAGTTGGCGATTGCACAGGATTTTTCTTTTTTTTTAAATGTCTTGGCATTTGAAAAATTTGGAGCGAACATGTTTATTTTTTTGTTTTCAATAGGCCAACTTTAACTTTTGGAAGTTATTATATGGGTTAACTTTCTGCTATTAATTTGATAAATTAATAGCAGAAAGTTAACCCAATAAATTGTTTAAATTGTCAATCACATACAAAAGCATTATGTTTTTGTATTGTTTGTTTCAAACTAATATGGCTTTAGAAAAATGTTAATTTGAACAAAATTGTTTTTCATTTTTTAAATGCATCTTTATTTAAATTTATTTTATGTGGTTGTTTTTTTTTTCTTTTGGATTTCTACTGTAATATATTCAAAATCCTGTTTAAATTTAACTGTTTGTTTTCTATTTTGACTGCTGTATTGAGTTTCGTTTTAAAGTGCATTCATGGTTTACCTGATGGCATAAATTTACATTTATTTTAGTTTCCAACTTGAATATCGCTGATTTACGATAGGTAGTCGTTGATGGCAGAAGCATATGCTTTTCTATTAATAGTTAGACTAGTCAAAGTTATCCGTTGAATATCTTAACCTAAAGTTTGAATGGAAATTTGTTTGGTTCTTAACTTAGTCTTCAATACTGACAGTTATTGAAAATGTATTTGAAATGTTTTGTCTAATTTTTCTGAATGATTCTGTTTAGGTTGGTGATCACGATTTTTTGTCGGGCCAACACAACTGGTATGCGGCTTCTCATGCTAGACCTACTTACTGTAATGTATGCCGAGAAGCGTTGTCAGGAGTCACTTCTCATGGTCTTTCCTGCGAAGGTAAACACTGTAATGGAATTGAAAATAGAAGCGAAGACGAGAGCGAAGATCCATCTGAAAAAAAAAAGTCGTTGTGTATTTGAAGGATTGCAATGTTTACCAAGCAAACTTCAAAAGCTGAGATGGAAATTCTGCTGCTGGTGTCAATGTACTGTAACCAATTTAAACATCCAAATAAGCTGCTTATAACTCAAAGTTGTTTTTATCACCGAGTTTGAAAATAATGAATTTTAATGATTTCATCAACAATAACAAACTTAAAAAACGTAATGCTTAGAATGCAAAAGGGTTTTTTTAAAAACAACATACTGTAAGTTTGTTATTGAAAAATAGGCGTTTCTGTCAATTTAATGGCGACTATTGACTGATTTTGACAATTTTAGTGCAAATATTCAGAGCTTTTACCGGTTTTTGTGCAAGTATTGACCGATTTCGACAAATGTAGTGCAAGCATAGACCGTTTTGGTGCAAGTGTGGGCTGTTTTTTAATTATTAAAATCCAAGTATAGACTGCTTTTATCAATTTCAGTGAAAATATAGATCATTTTTGTTAGTTTTAGTGAAATTATAGACCATTTTTGTTAGTTTTAGTGAAATTATAGACCATTTTTGTCAGTTTTAGTGAAAGTATTGACAGTTTTTGTCTTTCTAGTGCCAGTGTTATGGTAATTTAGGTATTTTATACAAGTTATGATAATATTTAAAAGTCTAAACATTATCATATAACGCAGAAAAGAGTTTCTAAATTTATACTAGATTAAGTTTAAGCAAAGAAAAGATACTCTGTACTTAGGAAAACAATACGCTTCTAAACTACAAAAAAGATTGGAAACAGGATGAGATGGCGCTCGTCTTTGCTTTTAACATCCGTTTTCTCAGCATTGAGAGCTTTTTTTTATATCTTAAAATAATGATACTGATTCGTATTTTTATTTAGTATGCAAGCTGAAATCTCACAAAAAATGTGCAGCCAAAGTGGCCGTCAACTGTAAATGGACAACACTAGCTTCAGTTGGCAAAGATATAATTGAAGATGAAGATGGGGTAAGACAACCAACATTTTATTTTTGTCATATTATGTCATTTGATTTATTATTTATCTGTTACGAGTTTTTTACCAAATGTACGTGCATGCGTGCGTATAATTGGTAAAAACTGAAATAACTTGGTGGACATGTTTAGTATGCAGGTCATTTGTTGTACTGTATGTGAGAAATATCGACCATTTTCTTGCTATTTCTTTACATTACTGTGTAGTATTATGCCATTTAAGATCAATGCCAAACTTTCTTATGTATAGCCTTTTCTTTATCAACTCGTATGAATGGTCTTCATTGGAATGATGGATTGTACACGAGTACATTTTGCTGCAGAGTGGTAGTGTCATGTAACTTACACTGTGGAATATATTGCATAATTGTATGGCTTGGACTCAGTTGATTATACTGTTGAATTATCTTGAACATACACACAGTGATGTGTAGTAACCGCGTAGTTCGTATTGATCGCTTGAAATGCACTGACTAAGCAATTTATTACTGTAGCCGGTGGCAAAGAAACTCGTTAATCAAACTCAAGTGACTTTGGTACTGTAACTAAGACTGGATTTTTCTTATTCAAAGTTGGTATAACTGTAACTGCGCAGTGCAGTGATTAATAATGCAATCTCAATTTATCATTTTTGCCTAATTTCGTCTCTTAGTGATTGATGGAATTGAAAGAGTATTGACTTTGGAGAGCCATCTTTTAGCTACTTAAGCAAAGCTAAGCTTAAGCATTTGTAAGAGAAAAATTTAACGCTTTTTAAAGTAGCATAGACATTTTAAAAGTAATTCAGTATTAAGCACACTATTTCATGTAATTAACTTTTCTAATGCAGATATACATGTTTGAAAAGCAAAGTAAGGCTTTTTAATAGCAACATTCATTTTTATCAAATTTGACTTTTCAGTGCAAAATTTATATTCAGCTTTTAGTCGGCTTCATTAGAAACTTCATTATACTGTACTATCAATTAATAAGCGACACCGATTTTTATTGAAACCAAATGTCTAATTTATTTGAAAACGAAAAGTCTGCTTTGATGCCGACGCAATTTAATTTCGTCTTATCACAATATAGAAACAAAACGAATTTTTATTGAAAGCGATGAAATTTAGTCTTATTTATTTTATTGGTGAATAGGAAAATTAAGATTTTCTTACAAAGCCGACGATTGGTATAATTTTTCAAAAATTTGAAGAGTTAACATTAACCTTGCAATATGGTCGTTATGTAACATTGTAAAATGCACCTTCAAAACTCCTTGTTCAGTGTACCATAGATAAGCTGACGTTATTACCGAAATTGTGACAGATACTTAAAAAAAAAATGCCAGTACTTTTTTATATTATTTTTTCGGTGCTTTGAACGGCTTTCGTAACTTGATTACTACATTTTGGAAAGCAATTTTGAGATATTTATCTCATCATTACGGCACATGTCCTTTCAAGTTCTTGTTCATATCAGCTGTAATTTCGTTAAAAGAAGAGAAAAATTGTGCAAAATAAAAAAATAAGTAAGTTATATAATAATAATAAAAAACGAAAAAAAAATTCTACGCCTCCTCTGTTATCAAAATGCTGGGTGTTACGTCTTGACATGATAAACAACGTTATTCGTTTTGGCAGTGCGAATATAATGAAGGAGGAAGGACAATACTTAATAATTTAATTATCATTGCATAAAGAGCTTGGCAGGTTCTTACAAGTACATAAATAATTAAGTTATCTGATTAAATGGGAGCAGCAAATTTAAATGCGTTTTACGAGCGGAAAACTAAACGCTTGCAATTGGAGAGATTATTTGCTACATTTTCAACTTACGTAACTTGTTATGCGTGCGCGTTGTTTTAATATTATTTTATGGAAAATCTGCTTGGGAAGAACGGTGCATGTTGAAGAAAATGCAGCCGGTGGCGAATACATTAATTTGCGTCATGTTTTCCGACAAGACTTGACATTTTCGTTCCTAAATTGGCAATTTGACATAACTTTACGAAAATAAAACGCTCGTTTGGTGCTATTTAATGAGTTTTTAAAAATATTAAAAAAATCTAGTTTGGTCTATGGGAGCTACTAATTAATTACTAGTTTACGTTACAAAATGGGAACCCATTGTTTTGGGTGAGAAAAAAAATGGAAATACTTGCCATTGGAACTGATAAGATTTAGTCTCGATTTACTGTACTTACTGGCAGTAAACAAAAGAAACAATACGAAATTGGAACTGATTTAACACCGTTTCTTTATTGGCATTGTCAAAAAAAGCGTTTTAATTTAGAAATCACGCTGTATAGCTGTGTATTATAATGAAGCTGATTTAACTTACTGGGCAGCTTCCATTGACAAACATTGGATTTTTACATTTTCCCAAATGTACCTCACAGAAATGTCTTATGTTAGAAAAACATTTTTGTTACTGAATATGACGTGCATTGTGGAAATGGAAACCTCGATTGCGGAATTCACTTGATTTTTAATTTCCGCTATTTGTCTTGAAGTCTTAGTCTGTTACCTTTCTACTTAACTATGGAAACATTGCGCTTGATCAACTGTAAATCGGATGTTTTATTAAGCTATTCATTGTTATGATTACACATTAATAGTCCAGTATGGATTCGTATTATTATTGTTTTGATAGCAGTGTTGTTGGTTTTCTCATCTTATGTAATTAGTGTATCGATTTTCAGAAGAGACCTTAAAAAGCGCACACTAATATACGGTAGTATTACTGTGTAATTTATCTCTTGCAACCAATTCAACCAGAGTTAAACTACACTTACGAGAGCTTTTTTCTACAATTATCATTGATACAACGACATCTTTGTATATTATCAACTTGAACTTAGTATTATATATTTGTTTAGTCAATGCATCGTATCTGCACTTATTTCTAAAGGAAATACTGTGTATCAGTCATTTGTGGTTTGTTTTGTCCTTGACACTTAACAGTTACTTTATTGTAAATCTCTTTACTCCACCCATCCTTATCCTATAGGACCTATACACATAGTGTACCTAAGACTATACAGTATACAATACACACATACAGTACGTGTAATTCTATAGCATAAGTTCAGGTGAACGTTTTGTATCCATTGCTGCCAAAGTAAAGTTTAAGCCTAGACAGGTGGGGTTAGTAGCAACTACAATATGTACAACGTTTTTCTATACATTATTTAGTTTTATAGACGGTGAAATTCTTATTACGAATAGTGTTGAATTAAATAATACAGACTCTGCTTACATGTTAAATGAATTAAATTCTTGAAGGCCAACTTTTATCACTTAAAAGACTCGCCGAGTTCCAGTTAATTTGGTGGGCCGCGTATAAGAAAAAGCAAATAAAATTCATAAATTAATTTTCACTTTAATTATATGGAAAAGTTATTTATATAAAATACAAACTTTAACTGCAAAGTAGATACTGTATATTGAGATGTTAAATTTGTTTCAAGTTTTCGATTTTGTTTCTTAAACCACCGGTTTAATTTAACTGCCAGTTTTTGTTGGCGTAACTT
The DNA here is from genome assembly GCA_013389785.1 of Helicorthomorpha holstii. Lineage (NCBI taxonomy): Eukaryota > Metazoa > Arthropoda > Diplopoda > Polydesmida > Paradoxosomatidae > Helicorthomorpha > Helicorthomorpha holstii. The sequence continues at coordinate 21,405,179 of JAAFCF010006596.1, forward strand.
AACAATTTCTATTTAGTATGTAAAATTAATGTTTTATTTCTTGAAAATATTATTCAATAGATGATTTTATTAGTGATCTGTTCCATTTCAGATGTTTTAATAAATAATTATAATTTTTTATTGTTCATAAAACAACATTTAATAAAAATCCAGCTGCTTGTGAATATTGAATTTTAATATAGAGAAAGGAGTCGCGGTACTGTATAATGTTAAAAGCAGATTTTTTTTAGTTTCTTTCGTATTGATTTACCATAAAGTTATGTGGCTGTATTCATAATCTTACCTTTCTTTCATATTGCAACAGTCTAATATTAACTTTTGAAAAAATAGTTAAAGGATTTTATTAAAGAAACTGGTAATTTATTGGTAAGACATAATTTTTACGTCTCGATTAACTTGCTAGTTTCTAGAAATTAAATTTGTTATAGACGCGATTTGTTTTAATTTTTTGTGCTTATCGATAACTTAAATAGGAAAATGTAGAACCAAAATATTATACTGTATATCGATTTGATATTTTTATGACGCACATTTTAACATTATAAGATCTGTCAGTTTTTTGTTTAAATATAAATACTTAAACACACAACTTTAGGCCACTGAGATATTTAAAGGAATAAGACGATTATAAACTTATAACTAATTCATCTTATTATTAAACTTATGATCATATTTTATTCATGAAATATTTGACATTAATTAAAATAATCCATTCAGTTGTATAGTTACTGCACTTTTACTATAAATACAGCCGTTACAGTACGAATTTTGTTTTACAAAATGTGCAAGTAACCAAAATAACCATCAAGTTTTGATGCATTTTACATTATTGTTGAACCTACAGCGAAATCCAATGAAAGCTTGAATACTAAACGGCCGATGTTTTCAGTTCATCTGTTTGCAACTTGTCCGATTTCCGCTTAAATAGCCAGCAAAACGTTTTCCTGAGCATCCTTCTGGCTTGTCTATTTAGATTGAAGCTCTTTTTTCTTCTTTTCGAAATGTTGAAATGCGTTTCTTCTTGTATATCAGCTACCAAAAAAAACTTATTTTTTTGAATGTTAGAAACTGTCGTATATCATAAAACTCTTTTAAATTCTAGTTTATTTAACTGGTGTACTGGTTCCGTGTTTACTTAAACGTAGGCTTTTCTTTTATATTTTATTTACCCTGTCGTTAACAGTATGACAATTTCTGTTAGCATTTCTACTCTATAAATCTCGCTTAGAAATATACTATTAAATATGATGGAAACAATTAAATACATCGTAGGAAAAAAACGAAACGAATTTGAGGTGCACTGCTATACTAAACAAGAACTTGTAACCGTTGAATAATAATACAATACCGATACTTAATTCTTGCACTCATTATAAAACTAAAAATATTTTGAATGACCATCTACTGTATATTAATAACTTAATTATTTGTTTACAGAATATTGCTATGCATCATCAGTGGATGGAAGGAAATCTTCCAGTTAGTGCCAAATGTGCTGTTTGCGATCGGACGTGTGGTAGTGTTCTTCGGCTCCAAGACTGGAGGTGTCTCTGGTGCCGTGCAATGGTCCATACCGCTTGTAAACCTTTATACAAAGAACGTTGTCCGTTAGGACCTTGTAAATTATCAGTAGTACCTCCAACCGCGTTACATAGTATAGGAATCGACGATACATGGGAAGCCACTCGACCTGTTGGCTGCAGTCCTCTACTAGTGTTTGTTAATTCGAAAAGTGGAGATAACCAAGGGGTCAAGTTTTTGCGAAGATTTAAGCAACTATTAAATCCGGCTCAGGTTTTCGATTTAATGAACGGTGGTCCTGGTTTAGGGTAAGCATTATTGTTCTACGCAGAAATTAGTTTTAAAGAAATTTAATTGTTTTATGTTAACAGTTTAAGACTATTTAAAACGTTTGATCCATTTCGGATTTTGGTTTGTGGAGGTGATGGAAGCATCGGTTGGGTCTTGTCAGAGTTGGATAAACTTCACATGCATAAACAAGTAAGATAAATCGTGTTGTTGTTTTTTTTTTTTTTTTTTTTTTTTGTCACTTATGTATTTATTGTTTTTCTTGTCGCAGTGCCAATTGGGTGTATTGCCACTTGGGACTGGTAACGACCTAGCCCGGGTATTAGGTTGGGGATCTGTCTGTGATGACGATACTCAACTGCCGCAATTGTTAGAAAAATACGAAAAGGCATCGACAAAGATGTTAGACAGGTACTTACATAACACTCAGTGATCAAGAAAATCAATTTCTTCATTTGAAATTAAAAAAATAAATAAAAGGATTGACGTCAAACTTGACTTTTATTCTTTAAAGGTGGAGTATAATGACGTACGAAGGCACAGTACCCATTCCACGTAAGGCATCATCTCAGGTAACGTTTTTTTTTTAATAAAAAAAATGTCACAAGTGGTTATAATGATTGTTTCCATTTTTGAACGTTGTAGTATGAGCCCATTGCTGCTTATGAGGATTCGGTAGTAGCACATTTGTCAAAAATATTACATTCCGATCAACATTCGGTCGTCATTTCATCCGCCAAGTAAATTTTTATTTCAGCTTTTGACACTGAGAAACAGTTGTTAACTAAAGTCTTAATTATAGAGTTCTCTGTGAAACTGTCAGGGATTTTGTTGCCAAAGTTGGTGCTGCGTATAATCACTCTGAGACGGAGAGTGATGACTCTATTGCTCAAAAGGTCATTATTTTTGTAGTCTTTTTTTATAACAATTATTTATGTTTATGTTGTTTTATTTTTAGTGCGCCATTCTGAATGAAAAATTAGATTCTTTGCTTTCCACGCTTAATGAAGAAGCGTTAGCAATTGATGGAGGAGGAAGTGGTGGTGGAATCGGAGTAGAAGGAGGAGGGGAACATGAAAAAGAAATTTACTCTGTGGAAGTCCATCATCAAGATAGTATTGATAGTGTTGTGAAGGAGGAGACGGAAAAGGAATTTGATAACGCGGAAGAAGATGAAAGTGAGAAGCTGGGGAAACTCGAGAAGGAAGCCGTCAATTTGGGGATGGCAAATAGTCACAAATCTAAAGTAAGAATGTTATACCTGATGCGATGCACCAAATCAATACAATGTGCTTTGAGAACACTTCATGTTATGGCTTATCTCTTTGGGCTCAGTTGCATTGCAAAACTTAAAATCAACGAGCACTTAACAGTGTATTGGTTTGAAATATAGGAACCTTTATGAACTGAGTAACTAAATATATTGTTTTGTGTGTTCCTAGTCAACGTTTATTCAGAGAGAAGCTTTAATGTCAAGAGCAAACAGTTTGAAAAAAGCTGTTCGCCAAATAATCGAGCATGCTGAGAAAGGTAAATTGGAAGCTAAAATGACAAATTTTTTATATTTTATTAATCGGAATTGTATGAAAATTATAGCTGTCGATGAACAAAATGCTCAAACTAAGTTGAGAGACCGAGATATAAGAGAAACTCGTAACAGCATCGATTCGACGGCCTCCATTAAGACGTTATCTAAACAACCAACGTTTAGTATTACGAGTACTGACAGTGACGAATCTCAGGTTAATATAAAAAAATATTTGTTGATTATAATTACTATTGAGAATCGTTAATAACGATTTTGTTTCTTAGGACGAGATTGCATCAGCCATGATGTTTCCGCGCCCCTCGGCGGCGATGCTGAATGTATTGCCGACAATTGAATCCGTCAGCACGGATAACACTCCATGTCCTTCTCCTATTCCACCCTCTCCATCTCCTGCCTTAACGTCTCCGTCGCAAAGCCCACTGCCTTTTTTTGATCGGCCCGGTTGTAACTCCGAGGACGATCAACCTGTCCTAACAAGTCCTTTTCGTTCGATTCCGTTTACTTCATACATGGAAGCGGGTGAAGAAAAACAAGATTTGGAAGGAGTAGAAAAGAATGTGGCTGAACCTCAAAGCCCTATACGTTCTGGTAATTGTCTTTTTCCGTACATCAGAAATCTTCCAAATGTAGTAAAACCTCAATTAAGAGAGCCCTTTACAGAGATTGATAATCGAATTCGTTTGTCTCAAACGGAGGATCTCAATTACATTCGTTAGAAGTTAAAATCAGTGACTCTTTGAGGTCTTTTTAAAATTGAGGTTTTACTGTATTTTAGACACTAGAAAGTGATAATACGTTAAACGTGCGTTATTTTTTGAAAATCACGTTGCATAATTTTAGTATTATAGTACTTAAGTTAGTGTTATGAATCATTTTAATTTCTAACACTTTGCAAATTTAATGCTGAGCTTAGCGATTAACATTGTAATATCGTGTGTAGTGGATATTAACGATAATGCACCGATCTTTTTATTTTTCGCATAATAGTTTGCACAAACGTATAATCTAACTTTCTGCTGCCTTCAAAATTCAAATGGGTGTCTTGTCAAGTGAAACGGTCGATCAATGTGTGTGTGTATGTATGTGTATGTCTGGTGGTGGTAGATCAATCCTGTGGTTAGAACGTAATGAAATAGCGTAGCCTCTGTTGTCGTACATGCAGAAACTGTGCCTGTTGCTTCCAGAAGGATAAGTAGCGGTAGTACACTAAAGCATGTGGCTGCTGTTGCAGGAATAAGTGCCTTGGCTGTTCCGAATCAAGGGGTTGTGTTGCCGCTTGAGAAGTGTCGCAGTCCTGAACCCGAAATTAAAAGAGAGTTGCCAATCATCAATCCACTGTCCTCGCTGCCGATTTGGCCAAGTAAGTTTTATTTTTTATGTTTAGAAAATCGGTATGATTTTAAATAATCTTGTATATTTTTTTTTCATAGATATTGCTGGTGGAAGTTTAATTAGTAAAGTATTACTAGCAAACGCTGATGCGTTATGTGCAGCTGCGTCACCCCTTATGGACACTGATAATTACAATTTGTAAGTTTTCATTTCCAATTGTATACTGGTTAATTGTTTTAATTGTAACACTGTTTCATTAAGTCCCAATAATAAACGGGACTAAATATAATCACTTCGAATGATGATTTATCCTGTTTGTTTCTTGACATGAAAAAAAGTGTTTTAATTTAAGACATTCATCCAGTATTGTCCACTATAGTTTTTCTCGATTTCAAGTGATGTGTTTTGGTTGGTGTTATTATAGGGAAGGATTTGAAGAAAAATGTGTGATGAATAATTATTTTGGAATCGGTTTGGATGCAAAAATTACTTTAGACTTTCACAATAAAAGAGAAGAACACCCTGAAAAATGCAGGTTAGTTGCATTTCGTTTAATGCAATTTTAATTGACTTCTAATATTTAATTTTGTAACTTTAGAAGTCGTACTAAGAATTTTATGTGGTATGGCGTGTTGGGTGGCAAAGAAATTCTGCAAAAAACGTATAAGAACTTAGAGCAGAAAGTTCTGCTGGAATGTGATGGGCAGAGAATTCCTTTACCGAGTTTACAAGGAATCGTTGTACTTAATATTCCAAGGTGAATTAATTTCATAATATGGTTTGAATGTAGCATGTAAATCGATGCCTTAACACAAAACATTGGATTGTTCCAGTTTTGCTGGTGGAACAAACTTTTGGGGAGGAACCAAAGAAGACGATATCTTCTTTGCTCCATCTTTTGACGATAAAATTTTAGAAGTTGTTGCTGTATTCGGATCTGTTCAAATGGCTGCTTCGAGGCTAATAAATATTCAGCATCATCGAATTGCTCAGGTGAGTAGAGGAGTTTAAACTCGTATTGATATTCGGGCTTCATTTATTAAAATTTGAGTCAATATTTGTAGTGTCGGTCAGTTAAAATAACTATTTTGGGTGATGGAGTTCCTATTCAAGTAGACGGAGAAGCTTGGGTTCAACCGCCTGGTGTTATCCGAATTGTACACAAAAACCGTTCTCAGATGCTGTGTCGAAATAGGGTAACCAATTTTAGCTAAACATCTCAAATTTCCTAGATATACAAATGACGATTTTGTTTTTGTTAGCATTTAGAAAACACATTACGTGCCTGGGAAGAAAAGCAGCGGAGTATGACTGGATTAAGTGGGAAACATTCGACGCCAGTATTACCTCCTCTGACTGAAGAGGAGGCTCATTTGTTTGCTAGTTTTTTGGAAGTAGCACAATCATTTTTACGAAGGTATTTCTTATAACATTCTATTTTATTTGTATCAGAAGTCTTATAGATTTAATTATGTCCATTTTCAGTATACAATTAGCAGCTGTAGTTCATTCAGCGATTGAACAGGAATTACTGCCCTTGTGTAATCAAGTTTCTAGTCAGATGGATCAGTTCCTATCTGGCGCCAGAGCGGTGGATATGGTAAGTGATTTAAAATCCTGCAGTTGTTTTAACTGAAATAATGTTTACGTTGTTGTGTAGGTAAATATAAGGTTGCAAGTGACCGAATTTGTACATAATGTCCGTCAGTTACATCATGAAACTAGTTACTTTTTAAAGGAAAGACCGCATGAGGTAGGCAAATTGCTTGAAATATTTATATCCAAATTTTAACTTTTTCCCCCCTGTAGTTATCAATGTTGCCCGATCATGAAGAAAAGATTTCCAAAATACTGAATAATTTAGAAGTTGAGCTTGTGAAATGCGTGGATAACAATGGCGTTGTTCATTTTCATGGATCCGAAGATGAGCAGGTAATCGTTAATTACATTTATACAAGTTAATTTGAAGTCGATGTTTATGGTTGTGAAAATTTTTATATAACTGATACGTAGCTACAAGAAAAGAAAAAGAGAGGTTTATTTAAATTAATGTTCAAAAAACCGGATAAAAATAAGGATAAAGTATCATCACCAGTTGCAGGAAGTAAGCTATTGGTTTTCTTCGTTTGAATTATTTTCTTAATATTTCGATAATAATTGAATGTTTATTTATTAGTGGAATTGTCCGTTCATCTGTGGGGTACTGAAGAAGTTGGCCAGTGGCTTGATTCTTTGCAAATGGGCGAATATAAGGAGAATTTCTTCCGTCATGATATCAGAGGTTCTGAGCTTTTACATTTGGAACGTCGAGATTTTAAGGTAAAGTTCCACCACCACGTTAAGGTTTTTTTCTGCATTGAATTATCACGGTTGCCAAGTATAGAAACTTTTAAAGGTTGTTCGAGGTTTGGGCGATTCTGGCATTCCAATTAAATCTCTTAAATTCATTTTTTGAATTTTGAACAAGAAATTAAATTTTGTTTGCGTTTCTTACTAGGATTTGGGAATAAGCAAAGTTGGCCATGTGAAAAGGATTTTACAAGCTATAAAAGACATTTCAAATCTTCCGTCTTCTAGCAATGCATCATCACATGAAAAGCAGCCACAACAAACGTGAAAAGATGAGTAAAAAAAGAGACATTTTATGGAGGTACAAAATGGCAGACATATTCTGTGTGTTTAGTAATTAAGTATGATGAACATTATGATCTATAGTAAAAAAGAAACCCCAAAACAACAGCTCGTTTAAAATAACTTAGGCGACAAAAGCGGGGGGAAAAAACCATTCCATGCTGATGGAAAAGGGGGAAACCAATTAAATCTTGTACCGAAAACTTTTTAATAAATCAAAACATAAAATAGTTGTCACTTTAATGATAAAAAAACCTAAAATAATTTGCAATACAAAAACAAAAGACTGCGTTTTATCTGTGACACAATTATGGCTTATTCAGCATAATTATAAAAGTCACGTTTTCAAAACGAGATTAATCAATTCAGAATTTTAAGTTAAATTTCTGAAAAATCTCTCTCTTGTATTTTAAATTATTTATTTGGCAATAAGGTGTTGCACAATTGAGAATATTTATTGATTTATTAATTGTTAGCATGGATGGAGACAAAATGGACTGTAGAAGACGTGTTAAATCCTTTTAAAAACACGAAAGTGAGTGTAAAAATACATATGCTATGCATTTCTCTGAACTTGGAACAATTCAAGAAAAATGACGTGTAATGCGTGATATGACATTTAATGGCAGTATGGTACAAAACTGTAGGGGAATAAAATGATAATCCTATGGTGGTTTGCGAAAAACTATGATAAATTGCGAATTTTGTGGTGCCTTATCATGGTACTGTGGCAGTGGGCAACTTGTGGAATAACATGTGTTGATTTTCACATTTTTTTTAAATGTAATCTAAACATCCAAAATATCTTTTTAAATTTCAGTTAACAAAATAATAATGAACGATACACAAAAAGAAAACGAAATGCCGTGTAATTCAATGGGAAGTTATGCAGTGAAGCTAATGTGAAAAAAATAAACGAGATTAAATTACATAATTAAAATGACGTTTGGTCTCGTTTCTTTATTATTAGTTTAACTGTTGTTTCGTCTTTTTGAAATGGCACGTGTTTGTTGCCTCTTGAAAATGTCATTGGATGAAAATAATTATTATAAATAAGCAGCTAATTAATTGTAAAGAAATCATTAATAACTGATAGTGTTGCCACACTAAGGAGTACTGTGATAGACTTATGACTTTTTGGTTTTTGTATTGTACTAGCCATTTCTCATTATACCATTGTTGTTAATATGAGATTATCAGGGCAGCTTTCAACTAAAAAAACATTTTTCTCTGATGTTTAAAAAATCTGTGCAAAAACTTTTTAAAAAGAAAATAAAAAGTTTATTGGAAATTAAGTGGAAAAAAAAATACTGATGAAGCATATATCGATATATATTGTACAGGCCGAAAATTTTTTGTCGGAATATTTCCTCATGGACAATCTTTTTTAAAAATTCTTAATTGGATTCTCTTCGTATTATACGACTTTTAATATATTCTCTTAAAAAAACCCAATCTCTCTCTCGTGTCTTTTACAATTTCGATGTCTCCTAGTCATATAAGTGGGGTATGTGGTTTTGTTTTTGTCAACAAAAAAAAACATTACAAAATCCGGATGTATTTGTTACTCAAGATTTTATAAACCTGATAAAATAACTCTATTTCTTATAATGCTACATGTACATTCCTTCCTTTAAAACATTTAAAATAATATATTACCATGGTTGTTAATTTGCGATTAATATTTGAAATTTGAGAAAAACGAATTTGGTTCAAGTTAATCTTATTCATTCAACTTTTTTGTTTTTTCATAATTGAAAAAAAGTTGTGTGTTTAAACTTTACCGTGTACTTGTATATTATGCAATTTGTTAACTTCGCTTGTTACTTATGCTTCTCTTTAAAAAAAACACATACGATATTTTGATGTATGTGTCCAATTAATGACCCACTTTTTCGTATGTCATTGCAAAATATTTGTTGATCAAAAGCTATTCTTAAATTTACCCTATATCTAAAGATATTGTGCAGCAATACCGGTAAATTGATAAAACTGGTACTTTACTGTTTGAGTTTTGTCCCTCCTAAAGTTAATGAAAATCAAATCGTTGATAACTGATTATCGATGTTGAACGAAAAAAAAACAAATCTATTTAAAAAAATAATCAAAATACGTAGATTGCTTTTGGATGCTGATATTTTAACTTCAACAAAATTATTGTGATTCGGTTTAACATACAAGAGAATGCGTGCCTGATACTGTACCGTGCAGTACATGGTGCCCTAATGGCCTCAAAAATCCTGATTATTTTTCTTAATAGTTTGTAATACCAGTCAAAAGTTTGCTCTTAATTTTATTTTGGAATTTCATACATTTATCGTAACCGTAGAATTATGGTTTGAGTTTTAAAAAAAATTAGTAAACGGATGGCACTATCATTTTGCACTATTATTTTTGAGATTCTGGACTAAAATATCTAAACATTATACGCATATGTTTCTGTACGTTAAACAAATTCAGTGATTTTTCTTTTTTTAAAAAATTAATAAAAGAAAAGAAAAATGACTATAACATAAAAAAAAACTATTTACATATAACATTTTGTAGTAATAACTTTTTCATAAAAAAAATTAAGCCACATAATTTAAAAAATAGCCACAAACGTTGACATTTAACAAAAATTCCCTGTAGATTGATACAAATCATCAATATAGTGTAACTGTAAAAACAATTTTCTTTTCACTAATAAACATAGCAAGTTATGAAACGAGTGGGCTAATTCTACCATTTTTAGGGTATACGAAAATATTCTTCTAAAAAAAGAAATTAACTAAAAATAAAAACTACTTCACTTTTTTAAAATATTATTAATTGCGATAATAATCAAATAATATTGTAAAGCAATATTCCATTTAAAAAGAAAATGTTTTGAGTTTATTTCCCATAAATATAATTATAGTGTAATTTGGTCTTGAAGTAAACTATAAAAAATCTTATACAATAAATATTTTGACATAAAAATCACCAAAGAAATGAAACATAAAACGTATTAAAAGAAACCTAGGAAAATGCAATGTAATAAATTAAGCTTTTACAAAATCTATAAAATGTTATACTGTTGCGTGGATTTGGAACTCATTTAAAAATTTCATAAATTTCAAATCTTTGTGGTCAATTTTGATACAAATCTAAAGAAAAAGTAACAATTTATTCATTCTTAGTTTTAAGTTACTATATTTAAATTTTTCGTTGACGTAACAATAATATCTTTCAATAATTATTTCATAGTATTTCATTGCTTCACAGTATTGTCCATAAAAATATTTTTGAGTATTTAAAAGCTGTAATTTGATTCACTTATTGATCGGATTACGGTATCGGTGTTATGATTTACTTTCTAATTTATACGCCACTTTTTTCTAATCATACACATCAGTCGTTGTTGTCTTGTATCAATTAAAAATTTTTCATTTTTCACTTTTATACTTGTCATGATTCAGCACCAATAGAAAACTAAACAAAGTGTGTGTTACTATAAAAAGTCAATTCCTTTCCTAGCACACTCTGGCGTTCATAATTATGATGCATTTTATTATGTATAAATTCGCTATAATTATTTTCATTTATGATTGTAATCTTAAATTCTTCAATTTTAAAAATTGGTATTGTATTCGTACAGACAGTGTCAAATAATTTGAAGCAACATTATCGATTTTTTATGATTGAAAATTCATTTTTCTCTTTAGTGTTTCAGTTCATTTGAATGAACACTTCATTATTGTTTAAGCAAAAATAATTTTGTTGAATTTGCCCATCTTTTATTGTTAACTGGGTGTCAGTTCTTAAGAGGAAATTTATGGCCTCTCTTTTTTTTCTTTGACCAAAAAAACCAGTAATTTTGAATATAGTATCAGTTTTCCTATTGTTAAGCAAAAAGAGTCATTATTGTTTAACAATAGTAAAACATTTGCCACTTTGCTAAATTGCTAGTAACTTACCACTATTGGTTAATGGGTTATCACTCACCAATGGTGCATCAGCTAGATAACTAACGAAATCTAGCTGAAATGGTAAAATTGTTTCAAAAAAATAAAATACACTGTCTCAAAACTTGAGTTGTATATTGTATAATACCCTTATTTGAATATGTATTAACTTGTTATCTAGTTATAACTTTTGGGGTTAATTTATTGCATCGACATTTGATACTCGAATTCAAATCAGTTGTTCATGGTTCTGCTTTACATCTTATTCCTCTTTGTTGTTATTTTTTTATACCTCAAAATATTGTAAACAAGTAACTTTGTGTAATTAATTATCATAATAATAATGATCAAATTTACATTTACAGCAACGTTATTGCATTTACAGTGTAATAATTCAACATTGTTATTATCTTCGCTGTGTCTTTCGTCATTCTTTCAAATTAAACCAGTCTTTAAAAATCAAAAAAAAAAAAAAAAAAAAAAGTCATTTTTTTGGGAGTTGAGACAGGAAAATTGATGATAAATATTTTCCTGACTCATCGGTCTTAATTATTCTACATTGTTCTCGTTATAATTAAAAATTTATATTTGTAGAAAAGGTAACTAATTGGTATTAATGAATGTTTCTTACATTAACAATCCTCCCCCATTTTTATGCACTACCTTATATAGATCTCTATACTCTGATGCTTCTTTTTATTAATAGAAATGTTAAACAATTTTTGGGAAGCTTTTTATGGCTTTTTATTTATGTCATAAAATACCTTTTGTTTTTGATAATTGTGTGTAAATATATTAAATTTTTGTAAGCTTTGAAAGTTGAAGATGAAAAAAAAACAAGATGCAATGCGAGATCATAAATTATGCGAATCAAGTTCATTGGAAATTTGTACATTTTGATTGTACTAAATATTTTATCTATTACACGACAAAATCAATGTAATGTAACTTTGTATAATTTCTTTCTTCTTATGTTTTTGTATATTAAAATTATCTGAGGTTTCCATTTTTATTAACTACTCTTGAATCTTCATTTGAATTATTAATTGAAGCCTTGCCTATAAAGTTAAAGATGAATTGATATTTTCAAAACATAATACATAAAAGCGTCAATTTTGCCACTAATAACGTTGACAGTACTTGACAAAAGTAAACAATATTTTCTCATAAATAAACTTCAAAACTACAGGTAATGTCAGTCTGGTAAATTCACACAAAAAATATGAAATTAACAATCGTTGTATTAAAATGCCCATTTAAGGAATTCATGAATATTATATCCAACGTCAAATATGCAAAAAAATCAATTATGTATTAAAAAAAACAGTTTTAATAATTAATCCTCGCTTCCCTGTTTTATTTTAACAAAACAAAACTTCAATCGTCGTAGCAGCGATTTTCATTGCATAATGTACGCATGCGCATCAAAGCACTTATAAATAGACATTGCACGAATTTTTATTCACGTACAAGTTTTAGTACAACGTAATACAATCACAGCACCGAGTTTTCGTGATTTATAATGTTCTAAAATTATCGAATACTGTATATATAAAACTTACTTCCAAGAGGAAAAATAAAGGACACAGTTGGAAATTGAACGTATCAGATTTCAACTTTTAACAGCTGGAAAATGGAAATCCACAATCCTTTTCAAATGCAACACTAAATAAAACACTCTTAAAAGTTATTCCATAGGTTATAATAACATCATGATACTCACATATGGCAAAGATGCTTCACGGTAAAAACGTAAAATGAAATAATTATTGTTAAAGTGAATGCCAGCTCAAAGTAAGACGAAAAATAAAAATTGCACAGCGTTAAAACAGAATAATCAGCTGCGGTTTGCTCGCTGAAGTAGGCGCTCTTATACTGAGCATGCGTAATGACTGCATTGCATTGACTCTCAAAATATTCTCATCACCGTACCAACTGTGTGAATGCACTTAAATTACCACGATTGCTAATAAATTCACGTAACTTTAAAAATATATAAATGAATATCATTTATTAAATGATTTTGTAATGTGATTAAGTGACAGTAACTTAATTTAATTTAGTTGAAGATCATAATGTCGAATAACGTCGTTGCGTTAGCAGGATATGCGACCCTTAACTTGTGAATCTGTCGAATAAAACGCCCGAGAGAGGCGTTGCGGTGTTGTGTTGTGTAGGAAGCGTTTAGCGTCGAGTGTGGCAAAAATCCCGCAGTTATCTCCGTCTGTTGTTACTGTAAAGCAGCAGCTAAAAGTGTAGTTGCCGAGTGTTGTTGCAGTGCGTTGTAGTTGTCAGGGGGGGTAAAAGCATTTAACGTCGCCGTTGTTAAAAAGCTGGATTTGTACGCCTAAGTCCTAACCTTAAACGCCAGCAACTTTTTCTACCCCCTCTACTCGCTCATCCAGTAGTACATACATACACACACACCGAAAATCTTAAAAAGGTTTACAGCGAGGAAGATTATCTAAAACAGTGTGGAGAAAATTCAGGGAGAAGAAAAAGTGTGCACATCGCATTCTACAATAATAATCTTGTGTGTGTTTGAGAAAGAGAGAGAGTGATATATAATATTGGAGAAAGAAAGATGCTGATGATGATGAGCATGCATCGACAACTGCGGTGAAGATCATCAGTGCGCGCGCGCGCCGTTTCCATCATCAGCAGCGACCGAGAAAGAGAAGATCCACAGAGTCGGCTCCTCAAAGATGGCGTCAAGTCATGTTGTTGAGTTTTTCGTTGTCGATGTGTTAGCCGCCGTGTTGGTTGTTGTATGGAGGGCTGTATCGCCGTCGAATACAGAAGAAGAAGCGGTTTAAAGACGTTTTTATCTGCAGTATGAGTGCGGACAGTCGTGTACGGCCAAATGGAGCTACAAATGGCACACAAGTGCAATTAAGAAGACGGGTGTTGTTGCTACTGTTTCTGCTGCTTTTTTTTTCGGCGGTACTGGTGGCGGCGGTGGTTGCTGCGGTTATAAGGTTTCATAATATTATAATTATTAATATTATTCTTCTTATTATTATTACCTCATCGCGGGCCACTACTGATTCATTATTGTCGTCCTCCTACTCGTTGTTGTTATTGCTGTTGCTGTTGTTATTCTCGGGTTTGAATTCATTAATATTACGATTCGCCCACCACCGACGAGACTTCTACTGCGAATTCTACTTATTCTTGGCCGCCGAGACGCTGCTGTGTATCGACGGCAGAAGAAAAAAAACAACCGACCTTGCTGACCATTCCATCGTTGCAGCAGCAGTATACTACCATTCATTCCCATCGACGGTTATTAATATTCAAATCCAACTGCTGTTATCTAACCATCGACACCTTAATCAAATAGTTAATGCTAGTTATTATTATTATTATTGCAGTTATTACCGGATTTTAGGCCATTTCAAGCCGCCACACAATTTGTCTTCTATCCAAGCAGATACATCAAATCATCCATGCTAATTAATTCAACGTTGTTCGCGTTTGAAATTATAGGAATTAATATTTAAATATACCTATAATAGCGCTATAGTAATATAAAAAGGAGAGAGAAAGAGTGATAAAAGTGAAAATAATAATATATTATTAAAAAAAAAAGTTTTAAATTCGGTGAAAGAAGAATTTTCTGTGGTTTTTGTGTGTGTGTGTTTTCTAATCGTAATCTTTGTGTGTGGTGCATGTGTCTATGTGTATTGCTATACTGTGTCTGTATAGGATTATTTAAATAATTTAAAAAGCAAAAAAAAGTAAAAAGCCATAGGAATTTGATTAGTTTATTTTATTTATTTTGGTTATTTTGGTGCATTTTTGTGTGAAGCTAAAGTGGAAGGCGACCGTATAGGCCGCAATGGTGGTTGGGATTAAACCGGTTCAATCGTTGCATCGCATTTCTCCAATACTTCTGATAATATTAGGTTGTTTTGAACCTAATATAATATTTGGTGGTCCCCCTGTTCCCCTTCCCATCGTGTTCGTCGTCGTGTATTCGGACAACGTCGACAACGACCTTCACCACC
Organism: Helicorthomorpha holstii; assembly: GCA_013389785.1. Lineage (NCBI taxonomy): Eukaryota > Metazoa > Arthropoda > Diplopoda > Polydesmida > Paradoxosomatidae > Helicorthomorpha > Helicorthomorpha holstii. Next base: position 21,420,436 of record JAAFCF010006596.1, read on the forward strand.
ACCACCACCACCAACAACGCCACCAAAATCAACAGCAGCACTTGCCGCACCAGGATCATCATAATCATCATCACCGCGACCCCTTTGTCCCACTGAAAACCATCCAACCCCCCACCTACCAATGAAATATGACATTGGCATCTGAGGATGGGAACCGGTTATTATCGAAAAAGCCGTACAGGGATGTCCTCCAAAGATGGCGGATGTGCTTAGCAACGCTCTTCTTGGTAGTAGTTGTGCTCGCGGACAACTTCCGAGTCAGTTCAAGTTGTACTTCGACGACGACGGCGGCGGCAACGACGTCTGCCGCATTCGTCATGGCTGTAGTGATAACTGGGCCAATGTTCCCAAGTGGATCGAATAGTAAACTGACTGCCACGGCTCAAACCGCTCCTACTGCACGGGTGGATCCACTTAACACTAATTCATCGCCACCACCTCCACCACCACATTTGACAACAACAGCACCACAACCACCAGCACCACCGACATTTCCACCTGTTTACACACCGTGGATACCAAACAAGTTTTTAAGTGATTATACGTTCAACGCCATTGCTCGTTCTATTAAATGTCTGCAAAGTGTCCCCACACCGGAAAATTTTTGCTTCTATAATTCTTCAACAACGGTCAGTGATTTGACGATGCCATCATCTGTATCAAATACTACCAACACTCCACGACCAAACCAGTGCCTTCATTACATGTTGCGAAGGGACAAGGTGGAGGAATTGTGCTTACACAAGAGAAGTGTCATTGCCAACTTACGTCTCGGATTTTGTTATCGTTTCACGGTCAGTCGTGTGCTGGGGGACATCGGCCTTCAAAATTTAACGAATGCTAATGTGTCGCAGTGTACGACCTTACTCAATGAACTGCAGGATTTAGACGAATCGGCCCAAAAGATTTACTGTGAATTTGAACAAATTCTCAGTAGGTACGACTGCTTACAACAATATTCCATCAGGTGGAACTGCTCCGATTGTACAGTAAGAATCCATCTTTTTTTATTTTATCATAATTAATAATTTGCATGTTTATTTTTGGTGAAGCTAAACAGAAGCACCCATTTTTCATACAAATTCATTTAATTGCAAAGAAATTGGTGTGGTTTAAAATTGCAGGCTTTTTAGGTATCACACGTTTTAACTTTATTATATAATGTTATTTACTGTCTTTTTTATTATAAAAATGCATTGTTTACAATTTTATAAGTTGTCTCCCGTGGAGACCGTAACTAAGATCGAGGCTCTCCTCAATTGCTCAACTAACTTAATTGCTTGGTAATTTTTAGTCATAGGTAATTAAATTAATTGAAACATTGTTTTTTGAGAAACTGAATAATAACTCCAGTAGTTATTAAGATAAGATTATTAAAACTAAAGTAGTTAACTTATGAATGAGAATGTAAAAACAATTTAAAATGACCATAGTCGGATTTATGAACTAACAAACGGCTGTAGGATTTGTAGGCTCAGATTTCATTGTCATTTGGAGTATTATATAATATGAAAGCTGAAATATTTATAGCCAAATAATACATGATACAGTAAACGTTTAGAAATACTTGTACACAAAATATGAAAATGTTTGCACTCCAAATATAACGCTTTCAGATTTGCTATAATCGATTTCGCAGCAGTAAAGTCGTGTAAAATTTTACTTAAAAAGTGTGGCGACAATATTTCAAACAAATGTGCAAAGAACAAGGTACTTGAGTCGTGTAATAGTACCGAGACTTTTATACAAACTGCATGAAATATTCACAATAATAACCGATTAATTATTTACCGCAAAATATACAAACGAAACCCAAAATTGTACAAGCTGAAAGTGGTACTTCTAAAATCATCAAATATCTTTAAAGGTCTCCTTTAGACCCAATTGCTTACATTTTGAAAATATTTTAATAACCGCATTGTATTTATCATGACATGATTTTTACATTCTTAAAACCAACAAAATGCCAGCCGAAATGATAAATAATTGATTGAAAAGTTGATAGTTCGCCCGAAGAGCCTGTAGGAAAAGGATTTAATTTGGCATTGAAATGCATAATAGATGTGTCCTTTGTGAATTGGTCGCTCATACTGTCAGTGGGTAATAGTATCACTCTCAGAGTGCGGCATCTTTAAACATTTAAAAGGGTAGTGAAATGGTATTAAGTATTTATGAGAGACAATTTTATTATGCACACACTTGCATACTGAATGCAATGTGTATGTGCACGGATTTATAGGTGTGAAGAACAGATTTATATTTTATAGTGAAGGGGGGAAAAAAGAAGAAAAAAAGAGATGGGGAGACGCGTACCGCTTAGTAAATTATTAATGAAAAACAACTTACTTTAGGTGTCGGTCATTGTTAAATCAAACCGCCTGAAAAAGACCGAAAGAGACGTTTTAACTAAACTTAATTAGACGTGTTAAAAGAGCCAAGAGAAAGTACACATACTGTACTGTAGCATCAGTGCAAATGCTGATGCGATGTGTGATATTTGAAGCTGATGAAAAGTAAGTCAAGGTAATTTTGTACGTGTTAAAATACCGAGTGTGCTTTACAAATTTTGTTAATCCGATATCAAACGCTTACTTTTATACGCAAATTACATATCGTAACTTGAGGGGTATCGTATTTAAATTAAAAGACTAAAATTAGTAATTGGGAGGTGAGATATTTAATACAAAATTGCGAATTTTTACGTTATTAAGCAGTTCTGTAATTCACTGTAACTTGCACTGCAGTGTAATGCTTTTCTACAATAGTGGAGTACGGTGGTCTCTGGAATCCGTGTTTCTCAAATTTTAATAATCTGAACCAATTTGAGTTTTTTTTTATTCTTAATGAATATCGATAATTTTCCTGAAATTATATCAAGTGTATTTACTTATTTTAAAGTTTAGATAGCCTAAACTTATAAAGATTTTAATTGTAATTTATTTGATAATCGTCAAAAGGGGTTAACATCTTGGCATTTAAGACTTCATTGTGATCTGATTTTCAATATTATTTTGAAAGCTAAACGTCTTAACCAAGTATTAAATTGTGATAAACTTTCAAAAAATAATTACCTTATTGAATTATTTAGGCATTGTGAAATGTGAACTGTGTTTAGCTTTTTTAAGGAATCGAATGTATAGATTGGTCAGTTTTGTAGATTAATTGTTTCTTGTTATTTGTATTAGTGATTAGAAACTTGATGATATTTGAAATCAGTCGTTGTGTTAAAAATCGTCAATGTAGAATAATTGTAAATCAAATTTATTAACAGAATGCTACATCTGATCACTTATATAATTGGTTTTATTGCTAATGAGTGATGAATTCTTAAAAAAAAATTATATTTTTATTAAAATATTTTAGATTTAAAATTTAGATAAATTTTATTAAATTTAGCATTATTACTAATTAGTAAGTAGCATTCAAAATTAATTTGTCGTTGTAAGTTTTTTCTCTCTCCAAAGCTTTGTATTTTTAACATGATGAAAAGCTACGACGCATTTGACTATTTTTATTAACAAATTACGCAAATTAAAATCGATTCGCTGATTAAATTGTGTACATACAGAATAAGAAATCAACATTCAATCTTTAATAATAATATGTTGAAGTGTGTGTGTGCAGTCATATAATGAGAAAAGGAGGTCATGGTTTCAAAAATTTCAGACGGGCAACAGAGCTAACGGTTGCTTAGGCAACCATCATTGCTCCATATATTCCCAGTAAATGCAGCATCAATGCAGATGAATTCCCAAGCAAAGTTTTAAACCTGAAAAACCACATCAATCCACCATCATACACCAGTGTTTAATGTTTATTCTGGATAATATTATTTATCTTATTGAAAGAAAAAAACAAATCGGTCGACTTTTATTACAGGAGAAAACAATTCTTTGGCTTTATACAGTATATTTTTTTTATTTCCTGCAATAGATTTTTTTTTGCTTCTGTTGATTGATTGCTGTTGTTTAGGGTATTTTGTTAGTTTCATTGTTATTCATTTAGTTACAAAATCTATATGAAGGACTTTTCTATTGGTGTATTGTCAGTGAAAGTCGCTAACATACTGACTAAACTTTTTCTTGTATTTCTTAGTGTACATGTCCTTCATTTCTTTTATTTCTTCTTTTTTTTGGATTTTTTTTGACTTTTACTGCTTTGCTGTTTTTGTTGTTGTTTTGGGTTATGTCTAAGCTGTGCTCAGTCGACTTGTTTGCACCGGAAGTACGATACACTGACAAAATCAGCTTGCAGATTTTTTTTTCAGCTTTTATTCATATACTCGTACATTGATACGTGATAAAGATACTGTATACGTATAAGTCTACTTTCAATGTATCAATCTTTTTAATGTTGACAATTTATTCTTGCAAGTTTGAGGTTTAACATTGGAAACTGTAGATGCGATCAACATTGATTTTTGTTGGGATTATTAATTGGCTTTTTGGTTTTTATGTCCATTTCTGTTGTTGCTCAAACAAAGCAAGTCGTTAATTAATTTAGTTTATAGAGTTAACACCAACAAACCGGTAGAATTTGTGAATATCAAACATTTAGTCAATAAAAACATAAAATTGACGACCGTAATACAATAAAATGCACTCTTCACTACACCAAATTTCAATTATTAAAACAAGTGTTTAGAATGGGAATTGTTGGGTTTTCAATTGCTGGGAGTTACTATTTAGATACTGTAGAGTCTCTGTAGTCCGACAAATTACGTAACAAAATTGTAGAATTGACATGTCGGATTACAAAGGGTTTCACTGTAATTGTATAAATACACCAAGTGTGGAAACTTGTAATATTAAATTTTCTCTTTTATTTAATATTTCAAAATTTACTGTAAATTTCGCAATTTAGTTATCTAAAAATTGATAAATAAAAATAGCGGGTGTTGTAGTATTTATTATTTACTTATCCATTAAATTTGAATGAAGTGCTTTTCACTCGGAATTTTTCCTTCCGTCAGCTGAACATATGCTCAACTAAATTAACATGTCAAAGCTTATGTAACCGAATTAATAATGGATTTCCATCAGTTTAATCTAATCATTTAGCGTTGTTATTTTATTATCCATCACTCCTATGCGCATATCCGTGTTTGATTTATGAAAATTCTATTAATGGTTTAGGGTAGGGTAGCGTATCTATTTCCCATTTTGAAGATTAAAATATTGGCACTGATGTTATCTGCCAAACACGAGATACATTTTTGCGGGTTGTTTCCAATCCATCCTGCTGCCGTATCGCCTTTTACTTTTGTTTATATCGCTGATATACCGTACACAGTACTGACACTTTTTTTTTCTTTTAAATCTCATTTGCTATTTTTGGTTAACTGTATCATGGCGAAGATTTTCAAGTGTTTTAATAACATTTGTTCTGCTTTACACTTACATGTACTTGGGTGATATGTTTATGGTAAATTGGCGTGAACCCTGTGCAACATGAAATATTTATGTGAGAATGTAAAATGTGTTGAGTGAAGACAAAGGGGGCGAATATGTGTGGGGGTGAATATCAGATGATGGAGGAGATAAAAGACTCTTAAAGAAAAGATGGGGGTGGTACTATACGTGTGAGAAGAGGGGGATGGAGTAAACGCTAAGGTGTGTGAAAATGAAGAAATGCGATTACTGTAGCTTGTTATTCAGCAAAGGAAAATAGATAGACAAGTGTTTTAATATGGTAAAGTTAATGAAAAACGTTTAAGGAAAGAAATATAATACAAATTCTTAGCAGTTGCTAACGTCAAATAACGATAGAGTGTTGTTTTGACTTCTTAGTTTCAATGATTCATAAGTAATGTCGCTTTTTAACGTAGAGTTTTATGCAGGAAAACCGACAGCAATTATGACTCACAAATATTTATTAAAACAAAATTTCTAAAAATTTCAGGTTTTAATTGTAATCGTGTTATGGTAAATTATTATAATAATTAATAAAACTTTAAAGCTGTAATTACGTTGTTTTATGTATTTTAATAGTTATAATTTGAGTCATAAGTCATGTCGCTTTTTACCGTGCATGTCATTCTAATAAACCGACAATAACTATGAATCACTGTTGCTCATTTGAAGTTTGTCGTGGTTATTTCGTAGTATACTTCTAGTAAATCTGTGCGATTTTCAATAAAGCTGTAGACTTGTACTAGCTGGTAGGTGGCGTTGCAATGCGAGTTTGTAACAATGTTATTGCCTTTAAATCTTGGTTGTTTTTATTGTTGGCGTTGTTTGCGTGTCCTGGGTCTATCAGGAAATGGCGCTGGTTTAGCAGTTTATTGAGTTGTTATTCAGCACACACGCACACACCGCGTTAATTTAATCATTTATTGAAAAAGAAGCGTTAACCACAAAGGTTTCGTTCGCTGACTTTCATTTTGAAGAGCAATGCAAACAACTGACTTCCGCCTTATAATGCAACAACACTGGGATTTGCCGCTATGAATTGAGTACCCGCTGTTCTTTTGCTTAATTCATTCACTTACTGTACCAATATGTGCTTCATATGAAACTGAAAGACCCGTGAAACACAATTGTGGTTCCTCTGGTATAAAATAAAACATTTTTGAAGCAGTACTTTGTGAAAAATCGATTAAAAGTTTTCCACATTTTTTTTTGTTTTTGTTGGTTTGTTAACGCTTTAAGTTTGCAAAAAAATGTGCATAAAATAGTTAAAAATGAGATTTATTGTTGGATTTTATGTTTTGTTGTTTATTACTAAGTTGAAAGTATTTTACGATTTTTTTTATAAGAAACAGCATAATATTTCAGTTTTGTTTGGAATTTTTACTGCTATTCTCAAGGTGTGTCTGAAACAAAATAAAGACATTCTTTTTTTTTTTTTTTGGAATTTTATGTCAGTCGTATTTATTTTTATCTTCAATATAACATAAAATATTTTCCTTACCTTTTATTTTTTAGACTTTTTTAAGTTTGTGTTTTTTACTGTTTACGACGCATTGCCCACATTTTACGCAGAATGGATTGGCTTGCATTTTTACTGCATTTTACTTTTTTTTAAAGAAGTCAATGGGATAATACTTTCAGTTTCAATCATGTTAGCTAGTTGAATTAAGTAACAATGTCTGTCGTCTGTTTCATAAGAAAACCTCGTTACTTCGAGATCAATTAAGAAACGAGACAAATCGGTACTGACATCAATGTAATTTAGTCTCGTTTTCTTAAAAACAGTAAAGTAACTGGACAAATATCTATTGAAGCTAATACACCTTTGTATCGTTTCCATAAAATCATTATAGAAATAAGCGAGACAAATTTTGAGTGAAACCAGTCAAATTTTGTTTTATTACTTTAAGAACAAAAAAGAAATAAGACAAATCGGTGTTGAAAGCGATGCTATTTAGTCTCGTTTATTTAACGGTGAATTGTGAAGTTTCGTATGAAGCCGACGATACATTACGTCACTGGCAATACTGACGATATTTTTTTTTTTATTTTAGAAATCCAAATGTGTTCACTCTGTGCGTGTGGGTGGGAGTTAGAAAAAGATGTAGGAATTGGGAAAATTGTAAATGTCTTCTGCTAAATAAATTTCTGCTGGCTTACGAAACAGTACGGATCTGGCTATGTACGTTAAGACCCCTCAATACTCTCTCCATGCACTATAGTACAACATAGAGCTTTTTATTTACTATGATTCATACACGAACAGCACACAGTGCAGAATAGCCAGATCCGATGATGACTACAATGCTCAGATAAGACAGAATATACTGTAGGGGAGGAAAGGAAGATGTAAAAAAAAAATAGTAAGAGTTTTCTGTGCAATTTACGACTCACTTGTCGTAATGTTTGATTCACACTGCGTCGACGCAAAACGCCAATAACATTTCGACTTTCACAATTTTACTCCAGCAAAATGCGCTGCATTCAAACTCCTTTTAACTTTTTTTTTATTACTACTCTTTTCAATTCAATTTATGTCATATTTTAATCGATATTGCTTTTGTTTATTGCCGTAGAATTTGAGACGGTATAAACTTAAATTTTATTGGATTTTGTTGCAGTATGGTCAATTACTCGATTGCTGCAGGCGTTAAAACGAGATCATTTAACAATTTCAGTGTGTCTAATTTTGATGGGAACGATGACACCCGGGCTGTGAACGGTTGTGGACCTAATAATATTTTTTCCAAATGAATAGCACGTACAATGTGACACCAAATTAATAAGGGATTTTTTATATCACAAATTTACTTTTGTGGCTACAATCTCATATCAAAAATTTACTTTTTTATTTATATCTTGTTTTTATGGCTAATCTAGATTTTTAAAACTCGAAAGTTATATTTTAGCGATTTACTTTTTTGAGGTCATATTATGTATCATCATCAGAAACTAAATATTTCATTTAAGGTAATAAAAACTGTTTTTAGGATGTTAAAAGTTTGTACATGGATGTAATTCCGTGTTTTTCATAAGCTTGTAATCATGGATGCGTAGACAAAACATTTTTCTTTGAAATTTATTTATTTTTTTTTTTTTTGCGGTTTTACAAATTACCAAATTACTTTTTACTTAACATCGTTTTTCTCAAGTCTTGTGAGTTCATTGGTAGGGGTGGTCCATGTGTTATTTCAATGACAACTAATTTGTAAAAAAAATATTTTTTTTTTCGTGTGTAAGGCAGTGCAGTAGGAAGTTAGTAGTGGTGATGGATGAGAAGATGATTCGTTGGCTGGCGACTTGTGACAGACGTGTGTGAGGGCATATGTCACCACCAACATTGCCTTTTCTACTTCTTTTTGCTGGCGTAATACGCTTGGCATTTACAGAGATAACGATTGTGGCTGCAACTTCAACTAATTTCTAACATGATGACAGCGCTAAATATCTCAAAATATCAACGCTAAATTTATTTTTTCTTTCTTTCCTTCCTTTTTTCCTTATTCAACTGTTCGTATATATAAAATTACATTTTTGACGTCAGTATTAGGAAGCACTAAAGAGATGCCAACATTTTTCCCCGTCTTAAATTTGGCAAATTCACTATTAGATGTATCACATTTAGTGGCAAATGTTTGGCAATGAAGACTACATATTTATAATAAAGACACGGGTACTTAATTTTCAAATTGAGCATTCAATTTAATTTATTTATAAAGAATTACTTGATCATGTTTAGTAACAGCCTTAATGTTTTAAAGCAATATTAGTTGGCGTTGTTATCAAATAAGTAGTAATAGCAAATAATTTGTTCAAATATTTTGTATTTTATACAAATATTTAGTGGGTTTTGCTATACAAAATGGACAAAAAGACTGTACCCACTTTACCGTTTTTCATATTTTTGCACAGACTTTTTGTCCATCCTGTATATATTTTTTAACTTTGTGAATTTGTGAGTTTGTCGGTCTAATTCTTTAACAAATATTTTGTATATTAGTGAAGTTTGTTTATTGATATTTAGGAAAATTTTGTTTAGTTTATCGAATACATTAGTCGATTTTTTAGCTTACATTAGTGTATTTTTCTCATTGACGTATTTTGTCTATTAGAAAATTCTGTTCATAAAAAACATTAGTGAATTGTGGACACTGGACATACATGTATATTTTAGAGTTTGTTTATTGGGTAAACTGGTGAATTTTGTTTACTGGACTCCTTGATTAATTCAATTGTACTGTATATTGGGTATAAGCATTTGTATATGTTGAACATTAGTTACACTTTATAGTGGATTTGTATATTGGTAACATTGGAAACTTTAGTAAATTTTAATGATCGGGTACTTGTGTCTATTTTGTACGTTGGTGAATTTTTTTATTAGGTAGAATTTTTTTTCATGTTATGTTTTTTTATTATTGGTCAAATGTAGTGTCTTGGTACTTGCAAGTATAGTGTGAGCTACTATAAATGTCATTTTTGGGTCAAAACAAATTTGGTATCTTCATCGCACTGCATTTTGCCGGATGTGGGATTTTAATCATGGAATTCTATGCTTTCATCTCTGTGCTAGTTGTTATGGTTACAAAATTGCTGCTTTAATCAATTTAATACATTGAACACGCTAATAATCATTTCGAAATTAATAATTAGTCTTTATAATAAGTTTTTCTAAGAAACTACGAGTATTTTAGTAACTAAGCTACAAAGACGTTGGCAAAAATATCACAATTTTTAGCGTGTTTGCGTCTGAACGCTCGTTTGTCCAACAAAAGCAGGGCTCTGTTTTCTATGCATCTCGGCATAAATAAAATGCACAATTCGCATGAAATGTTTGGCAGTAAACTAAAAGTTATAACAAACTACAGACAGTCCTTCTAGGGTAATATATACTGTATATGTTGCTCATTATAATAGTCGTTAATATTAGAGCTGCTTACAAGTTACAACTGTTGAGCATTTTCCTCCTAAGCTTTTACTTTAAGATCTTGTTGAAAGAATTAAGCCAAGAAAAAATCACGAAGAAAAAACACGTAATGAATGGGTTATAACGGAGCATATAAATAGCGTCTACTTTCAACACCGGATGTGTAATTTAAAAGCAACTTTTTACTATATAGACATAAATTACTTTACTAACGCATTCATACTTCAGTCTTTTGTCGACAGCCAAAAAATTCAATTGTTTAGTGTATTGATTTATAGATTTCTTTATAAACAAATTCCAATGAAAAAAATACATAAATTTGAGCTAAAATTAAATTTGAAACTTTGAAAACTAAACTTCGATTTGAAAACCTAGTGTGTAAAGCACAAGGTGATCTTAAGATATGTGTTAAATATAAAGACACTGGAGTAAATGGCATTGCTTGAAATAAATATTTGTCTCATTTTTTTATTTGCAAAATTATATGTAAATAAACGGGAATAAATTACCTTGATTTCAATACATATTTGTATCGGTTTCGTTATATTTTTCTCGTTTCTTTTTTGTCAGTATATATAAGTAAACACATATCTTATGATCACTCTGTATCTTGACATAATATAGTTTTTATATTTTTATTTTATTTTACTTTATTTTTTTTTTTGGTTGTTGCAAACTCAAAATAAACTAAATTTTCAAGAATAATATTTTTTGTCCATTACGTTAAAATTGTTGCTGAGTTGTGCGCAGGCGTTGTAATCTATTTTTTAGTATTGTGGTGTTTTTTTTTTTTTTTGGATTTTTGAAAAGCAAACGTATACAGTGTTTTTATATATTTCTTTTTGGGTATGGTCGGTTTGTGTGTCCTTTTTCTGCTCTTTTATGTGTGTGTGTGTGTGTTTCTTTGCATTTTGTTTTCAATGTGTGTACGATTTTCAATGTAAAAAAATCCATCCACAGGCTTCTTTTTACGCTTGCCAACTTCCATTACGGTTATTTTATTTTTTCTTAGGATGTTTCATTTTGTCATCGAAACGGTGGAAATTCTCTTTGCGTAGATTTTCATCGCAATACACGAAACAAAACTGTGGTGGCATTTGTATGCGCACTGGCTTACTTACTGCCTATCCCTGCGTTTCATGAACTTAGTCGTCGAACCCGTATTATACCATACACGTAGAAATTCATGCGCCATGCATGTGCCCATATTGTACTGTACGTGTATTATTGGTTAACGGAGAACTCCGCATTCTTACATTGTTTCTTTAATATTAATCGATTCATTGGTAATGTTGCGTTTTTCCATACAGAGTAACGAAATCATCCGACTTCATTTATGACTCAAGTCAAAATTTGATTTTTTGATGAATCATTTTTATTTTTAATGTAAACTGCCAAATTGCTTTGCTGTTAATTGACTTTTTATCCATGTATGATCATTTGGGTGTGGTCATTAGATTTGTTTTAAAATTTTCTATGGAATTTTGCAGATTGCTTGTTTATTTTTAAATTTTGTGAAACCAGTTGTGTCGTGTCATAAAACTGACAAAGGTCAATTTTTCTAGATATAGTTTATGTTAAACTAAAAATTGACAGCATTTTTAGGGGGAAAATCTTAAGTTTACATCTTTTACTCAGGGACATGTTGGAAGATGTAGCAGCTGCCAAGCACTTAACAATTTTTACTAGATAAATGTTAAAGTATATACTTTGACAAATTTTAAACAGCGAGACGTTTCTCAACTCGTAGTCTTCAAGTGGGCATTAAATCTTATTTTGGTCATTTTTCGTTGCCACTAGTACACGTTTTCGCCATAATAACTTTTAGTATTACTTTTTCAAAGATTATTTTGTGCGTTAATTAATTAATGTCGGTTTTTTTCATACGTTCTCATCATAAATCCCGACATCTTTTACGACTCACTGTAACACTTGCCGCAATTAACTCGTTGTAATTAATTACACCATTGTAAATGGCAATAACCGTAAGTTTACTTGATTTTAGTTTAATGCGACTCAATTTGCTTTGTATTTATCTGCACACATGTGTATTCTGAATGGTGAATGCAATTCGCAGTGTAATTGAATTGCAACGGCGTATTTTTGTCATTAAGCGCGTGTGAGTGTGGTTTTTTGTCAACTTTGTATTTAATTTGACGACGTAATATAGTGATAATGTGCTTTTAGTAAATGAATTAGGCGAATGTGCAATTTACACGCCGAGTCGAACACACCACAGCCATCGACACATCTAATGTTTAATTTGCATAATGAACATGTACAGTATTGGATTCGGATTGGCTGCGTTTAGGATGGTGTCAACGTACCTTGACAAGTAATTAAAATAACTCACATTACCCCTAAACAAAACACAACAAAGCAGTTTATTGCATTTAATCACATCACCTGGTTATTTATATATAATTTCTGATTTCTGTTGGGCAGAAATTGTTGTTTCAAATCGAGGAAATTGGTTGAAATCAACGGAATTTGTTTGAGTAGAAATACCAATTAAAAAAATTCTCTAGAGTCTTTGAAAAAGATGGAGAGTTGGTTGCTATAGTAACCGTAAAAAACTCTCATGGAGTCATGGTAATGCGACACCCTCTCTAAGTGCATGCACTGGGTGGATTGAGGAGATTAAAAGGGCCATTGCCCATTGAGTGTGCCAATACTATAATGCGATTGGATAAATTGAGTTTTTGTTGAAATCTTTTAGCGTCAAATGTAAAAAGGAAAAACGAATTTGCGTGTAATTTTAATTATGCCAAGAGGGAATGGCCGCCGTAACATTTGGTGTAGACCTTGAATGTATCAGTAAATTTATGTCTTATTTATTAGCTTTTTATATACTGTTAAAAATTAGTCTAGTCTGCTCGGTTTTAATCCTCTGTTTTAATGAAGACGATAAGACGTTTGTGTAGACGGTAAAATTGATCATAAAACGAGTAAATAACGCCAAGGTAAAAGGATTAAATACGTTTAACGTCGTTTTTGATCTTTTTAATAGTCGTTTGCAATTATAGGGCGAAATTAATTTAAAAGAAAAAGCGCTGCAATTGTTTTTAAGAAGATTATGTACAGTTTGTGCCAGTACATTTTTGGTTTTTTTGCACTAAATAAAGCTTTAGGATTTTAGGGGTCATCAACTACTGAAAGTTTTGAATTCTGGGACTTTGATAGTTCTTCCTGTTTTTTTTATTGTGATTTTCAAAAACTTCTGACTGCTTAAAACATAAAAATTGTTATATTTAAACATAATCAAAATCTCAATGGAGTTAAAAGTGATAAAAATTTTATCCCAAATGTCTATCAGATCATTAAGACCAACAAGTATTGCAATGTTTATACAGGGTGATTAAGTCAGGAAATTTATAGACATTTCTTCGTTGATAATTTTTGTCAAAAAGAAGTGAGACAAACATGCATTGTAAACAGTGCAATGTATTCTCGTTAATTTTGCCATTAAATAAGTGAGATAAATATCTTTTGAAGAAATACTGTATGATCTATTTCATTTTTGTTGTGACCAGCATGTACTGTATTTTATGTGAACACTTGTGCTATGGTCACCTTACAATACAGAATACCGAGCAGTGTTTTTAAGGCAATGTAACTGTAGCGCCTTTAAATTTAAAAGATGCCAATTGCTTGTACAATCTTATTAATTGGTTTGTTCAATCCGAGCAACACTTATTTTTTTTGTCTTTTTGCTTTCGATTTAATTAGCGATATGGAGAGCCGGCAATTTTTTCTATTTAAAAAGAAAACGGTTGTCCTTCAGTCAACAACAAGATGGTTGTCGAGATAGTGTAGTGTAGTGTAGGAAAAATAAATTTGGGCATGTGCCAAATTGGGCAACCAAATCAAGTCACTATACGTCGCTCAATAACATTGTAACTGACTGAATTCCTAAAAGTGACCTCTCTCACGTCCAGGTCTACAAAATTATGCACTTAGAAAGTCAGCTATAATGTGAAATCACGCGCATTATAGTCACAATGAATAGACACAAGTCACTTAATCAACTTTTAATGTTTAAATTTTGTACAGGTTGACAATTCTCTAAAAGTGAGGCTATTATGTTATAGGACTTCACAATATGTCCCATAATATAACGCCACCCAAACCTAATTTTTTTTTCTAACTCAATCTGATGATTCTAATGTTGAACAACAATGGGCGTGGACTTTGGGGCAATAGCAAATCGATTAATCGATCGGTTCACCGACAAAGCTTACAATCAAATGTGCTCTTCCATGTGTAAATTGCTTCTAATTTATAGATTTTTCACTATATTCTCCCTGGAGAACGTGAATGCAAAGCGAAAAAGACATAAGCAAAGTTTGTCGTTTTACAAAACACTGCAAATAGTAAACTGCATCTACAGTACCATAAGCATGCTGATAATGATTGACGTTGACTTGACAGTGTGAAACTGGCTTTCCGATGAATAAATGAAAAACGCCCAATGTAATGACCGACGAACAATTATCAATTCGCGAGCAATTTATAAATAAGTAGGTGGAGCTAGATAAATTGAGGGATGATGCCAAAAAATAGTAAAAACAAACAAAAACAATGCCAGATTGTTGACATTTTATTACTAATAATTGCTATTGTAAAAAGGCTACAATGACATTTAGTAACATTAAAAAAACAAAGGAGAATTTACTTTTAAATATCACTCATAACATACTTAACAGTAAGCTAATTACCTTAACTAATTATGCTAGAAAAAATTTAACAATTTAATTTGAGTTTTGGTATTAGAAGTGTAATAACTTAATTAACTTATTTTACTAAATTTACTTAATTTAGTATACTAACCAATCATTAAAGAAAGTTTAGAGCCATGTAAATTTGACAAATTAAAACGAGATAAATTAGTATTGAAACCGATGTAAATTAGTCTCGTTTCTTTACAGAATCGTTTCTTCTGTCAAATTTAAATTTACGTAGTTCTGATCGTTTTGGTTTTATAAAAAATGTTATAATAACTCTTTTGTATTAATTGAAGGCATTTTATGCATAATCCTCTAAATTGGAGTCTTGTTTTATTAAAGTACCAATAAAGTAACGAGACAAAATCGTTTTTACTCCAATGGCGATTTTTCCCGTTTCTTTCTTGTGATGAAGAAAAACAGTGTTACAATTTAGACAATTACCCGGTATAGTCTAAGCAGCATTGCGCTATCATTTTCAGCTCTTGGACAGATAAATTGCTTACTGTTGATTAAACATTATTGATGAATTGGATTTCCACTTAATTTGTAGGTTCGGTGACTTCTGTCAAAAGCATATACTGTATTTGATTAATAATGAA
The DNA here is from genome assembly GCA_013389785.1 of Helicorthomorpha holstii. Lineage (NCBI taxonomy): Eukaryota > Metazoa > Arthropoda > Diplopoda > Polydesmida > Paradoxosomatidae > Helicorthomorpha > Helicorthomorpha holstii. The sequence goes on from JAAFCF010006596.1 coordinate 21,436,100, forward strand.
TGTTCCAGTTCGCAGTTCTTTGTTGTGTATAATATCCTGTGATAACTGATATGTGTAGCTGCTTTGTGCGTGTATTATGTTGTGTGTCATTTAAAATGTAAATACTGTAGTTGGCAACGTTTTCAATGAATGTTTGAACATGATTTGACTCATTCTCAGAATCGAATCTCAGGGCTCATTCACAAGCGACAAACCCGATTCGGGTATTCATATACAGTGTGTTGCTAACTTATAAGTGTAGGCGGCTTCAGAGCCTCTACTATCGCAATTCGCAAAGCATTTTATTCTATGAACTGAAATACAGTACTGTGTTTTGAAAAGTAATTTAAAACCACGTCAATTCTAGGTAAAGTCAATGATTTACATGAGTCTTTTACTAATAAATCTTTTCAAAAAGATTTATTAACCCACTCAGTTCTGTGTATTTAACGGTAAATTTATAGCTGACATAATTCTTTTTCTTTGCTATTTGCTTTACAACAGAAGTCATTTGAATGTAATAAGTTCCCCGTATTATGCTGGTTAGTATTATTTGGGCTTTTACTTGGTTAAAAATGCTGTTCATATTTGTGTTTTAAAGATGATAAAATCAGTTGATAAGACCGGCCCCATATATATTTTTGCTAAAAGTCGACTATTATTTTTTTTTAAAAAAAAATAAAACTATTTTAAATTGCATCCAATTTTATAATTTCACGTATTCTTTCGATAGCCCGAATATTTGGCATAATTTCATATTATTTACCGTAAATCTTTTGACATAATTTAATTTGTTTTGCTTTATGTTTACACCTTTTTTAAAAGATTTATTGTTCCGGGTAATTTCTATATCAGAACAATATTTTTTTCTCTCATGGAAAGTAGAAAAAGGAACAAATCGCCATTGAAATTGATAAGATGCAGTTTTGTTTATTGGTATTATTGACATTTTTTTCTTATGGCATTAAAAAATAGGACATATTGCCATTAGAACTGATAGCATTTAGTCTCGTTTCTTTATTGGCACTGTAAATACTGTATATGTTCCAATTTAGAAAATTATCATGATTACGTATTGCATAATGGATTTAATATCAACAAAAAAAGTTGACTACCGCAAAGTAGGACACACAGGGAAAATAATACTGCAAATGTATATTGTAAATGTATAAAGTTAATTTGTTGGATATTTCTCTTTTGTAATCTTGTTTTATGTATGACCATTGCATTTGGCGTCGAGGATACTGCAGCTTGATTTCAACTTATTTCAAATCGTGCAGATAATGCGGATTAATGGATTTCCATTGGTTGTTTACTCTTTTATTTCCCCCACCCGTATATCCCTCACTCCCTAAAAAACTACAGTACTTTTATTCCCAACTCCCTTTTGTATCCAAAGCTTTACCGAAGAGGGAAGTTTATTTATAATGCTTTTCCATGTTCCCTGTGTAATGAGATTGAAAAAAAAAAAACACTGCTTATGTGGATGGATAAATGTACTCAAATTATCACTCGATTTTAAAGCTCTCATTCCACGTTGCAAATATCAAATGCTAGTTTTGCATTAATAGCCACTTTACTGCTAAATTATTCATGCTGTGTGTAATGGGTATGGGAGTGTGTATATGTGTGGTTTAAACCCAAACCAATGGATTTTGAAGAAAAAAAGAGATGGTTTAATTTGCTATAAACAAACAGTGGTGGTAACAAATAAATAAATTGGATTTTATTCTTTGAAGTTGACCGTTTCCGTTTTATTTATATGTCAATTTTGAGATGCTTAAAATGTCGTTGCCTAGATGAGGTTTTTTGTTTCGTTGAGGAAATATAAAAAAATCGGTTTTGTTTCAGAAAATGTGTCCAGGAAGTTTAAATGTAAACAAATGTCTAAATTAAGAATCTGTAGCAAGACGTAATGTGAGGAAAATCGTCTGCACTGGTGCATGTCTTCATTTCCGACTTGTATTGATGTAGCGTAGTATAGAGAAACCTAACTACAAAATTAATCGATTTTAAATTTATTGAAAAATAAATAAAATAGCAGGATAAAAGGTGCAATTATTAATTTCCTAATTGTAACATTTTATAAAACTAAATCTATTGTTAATTTTTTTTAAAACGAAATTTAAAAATAATTTTTATAAAACAAAATCTAAAATTAATTTTTATAAAACATAATTTAAAATTAATTTTTATAAAACAAAATCTAAAATTAATTTTTATAAAACATAATTTAAAATTAATTTTTATAAAACAAAATCTAAAATTAATTATTATAAAACAAAATTTAATAGTTTTTTATAAAAACAAAATTTAATAGCTTTTTAAAAAACTAAATTTAAGGTTTTTTTAATAAAATTTTATATTATTTTAAGCCAGGTTATTTTATAAATTAGAACGATATATTTGACAGTCTTAATAAAAGAACGAGACTAAATCTCATCAGTTTCTCTAGCGATTTGTCTCGTTTTTTCTTTTGAAGTTAAAAATGGCGATAAAAATTTCGAAATAAAGTAATAATAATTATTTTTTGATATCAATAATTTGTTTTTTCAATTTTTGTTTTTACAAAAAATAGTTTTTTGATGCAAACGCTAATTAATATTACATTATTAGACTTTTTATAATTGTTGCTTCTAATTTTTTTTATCAATTAACACAAGAGCAGTTGAAATTCAACTATACTTTTATGTTTGGCTTATCCTGTAATACATGAGCTTACTCCTACAGTACAATAGCAAATGTTTGCTTTAATTTAATCATTACTGTTACTTCCCACTCATTAATATTGTTTAATGAATTATCTATTTGCAGCAGTGAGACTAATTGCAATTAAGTAGTTGATTACAAGAGTATTAAGTTTAAAATAGAAAACAACTCAATTAGATGATGCTCTCAGTTCCGGCTCACAATGCCAAGCCATTCCATTTTGTTTTAAATCTGGATCCGCAGATCCGACTAAATTAACCTAATTAACCTTAGTTACTTAATTTAGTCTAATGTAATATGGTACAGAGTAAATTAACTGCAACTCCCATATCGTCTGCTATAGTTTTGTTTTTATTTTATGCAGTCATAGTACAACACTATGAGTCTGTTACTGTCAAATTTAATACACAAAAACGCTACAAATTGATCAAATTTATAACGTTTATGCTTTTTGTTTTAAGGTGACGATTGATTTACAGTTTGTGTAACACAATTATAGCTGATTTTATCTTATCGTGTAACGTGCAGAATGAATCTGTCAAAATATGATGTTGGTTTGGTAAATATTTAATTATGTTTGAAATTTGCGTACTTATCTTTTGTATCGTGAATGATTGATCCTTGCCATTTGAAGGATTAAAGCAAAAGGTATTGGTGAGATAGGGCTGTCTGGAAGTGGGATAAACTGTATGCTATTGTTATTACGGTGCTCATAAAATAAGAGATGGGGTTGGGTGGGTTGGTATGGGATGGGAAAACGAAGGATTTGAGACATCATTTTAAAAGTATAAGCTTTGAAAGATAAAAGTAATTTTCATATGTAGCACTTTATTTTATTTTTTGTATTGTAGTACAGTATATATATAGACTCAAAAGTTATAGGGGAAAAGTGAGAGGGGATAGATCTGTAATTTTAATATGATCTGCATTATGTTTATGACATTTGAATCTGTAAATGATGGCGTTTGAATTTGGAAGGGAGAAATGTGAGATGAATAGCTGATTTGTATCAGCAGGCAAACAAACCGTAACAAGCAATAAAAGGCAAGTCTAGATAACTAAAGTTCAAACTGTCATGATCCATGAATGATGATTGTTCAATCAGATTTTCCTTTGTTTTACACGAATTTTCTGTGGGGGAAAATTATATATAAAATATTTTTTTATAAGTAAACGATTTTACTGTTAATATAATAATATAAATGTTGTTTTAAATTATAATCTACTTCTATGTGACAAAAAACACTGTTTTCCTTTTTGGTCTCGTTTATTTTTTAGAATTTTTTAAAAATCCAGTGTTCATCTGGTATATTCAGACATTTTGAGATGTTACTGTTTAAACGATTGTAGTTTTATTGACTGCGGTAAAGTATTACAATTAGTTACTTTTCTTTATTTATTTTTGATAAAATTGATCAATATTGTATGGTTTTACATTTCAAATGTAAAGGTTTATATACTGGACCAATAAAGAAGCGAGACTAAATTTGATCAGTTTCAACGGTGATTTTTTTCGTTATTTTCATGCAATGTGAAAAAAAGTGTGAATAAATAATTTATAACTAAATCTCTTAAAAAAGAAACGCTAACAAAAAAACTACTAATTGTTATTAGTTATTAGTTTTGAAGAACAAAATCCTGTCGATGAAGAAACGAGACTGAACTTCACCAGTTCCAATAACGATTTTTCCCGTTTCTTTCTTGTCGTACAAACAAAAGTGTTTCAATTTAGAAAATTACGTTGCATTTTAAATTTTGAAAATTAGAATGATGTTTAATGACTAATTATTGCTATTTTATTAATAAACGATTATGTCAAAAGTTTGCTTCTTCAAATAGCAGAAATGTCTCCATTATTTTGGTATTTAAGACGGTTGAATTCTTCATTGATTTTCGCCAGAAACCTAAACTGTTATATTCATTCAGTGAAAGATGTCTAAATATTATGTTAAGAATAAAAAAAATATTATAAGAGATGTACAGTGCATTGTAGATAGTACAAGGGGAATTGCTAACGGTTTTATTGCATAAGTGACTTGTGACACAGTTCAGTGTTTTTGATAACGATGTAGAAGCACACAATTCCCTTTAACTAAATCCCATCCACTCTCTGTCTTTTTCCTAACGTATATTTTTCTCCCTATATGTTTAAGCCGTAACAGTCTTAAATCACCCTTCCTTCTACTCTTCTTTCCATCTATCCATCGGATCCATTCTTTTCCTTACCCCAACATTTTTAGTTGACTTTATCGATCGGGTTTTCTGTCGGCGTTCGTCGACTTGGGAGCTTTTTCTTTCCCCCTAAGCTTTTTACTACAGCCAAGTCTTTCTTTGCTCGTGACTTCTTTGCTTGTAGTTTTGGCGTTGCATTTTAATTTTCCTAGGCCAAAGCGCCGAATAGAAGGCAAAAAAACGTTGTCGCGCGCATATTACGCTGCGCGCGCATACGCTGTACTAGCACAAGACAATTCACCCTCATCATCATTTTTGACACCCAAAAACGACATAGTCTGTCAATTGACTTTTTTTTAATAATTTTTTATATATATTTTTTTTTGGTGCTTTCAAGTTGTTCGTGAAAGTTCATGTTGCGTGTATTAATCATTCGGATTTGACGCAAGTAGATCGACGATTCAATTACCATCAATTCCGTGAATAACACCTTTAGGGGAAAAAAGTTTCGTGTCATAATTTTTTTCACTGGTAAAAAAATTAGTGTGCATACACAAGGTAACATACTGTATAAAAAATTGTGATTAAGACATCAAGTCTTACGCTACTTCACATCATCCATCATTTTGTCGGTTTTGTTCAATATTTTTCCAATTTAACAAAATTTATTAAATTGATCGAATAAAATGTGTGTGAAAAGAGGGGGAAATTGAATGTTTGTTTTTGTTGGTAAAGTTTTTCATGTTATATGGGAAATTTTAGCATTATAATAAACAATGCAAAAATGTTCATTAAAAAAGGATTTGGTTGAGTAAGATTATTTATCAAAAATCAATTTTTATGATTTGGATTGCTGATTTGGTCATGAAATGTCATGCAACGTACGGTAACATACAAAAATACCGGAAATATACTATAAAGAGGAAGTACCGTAGTTACCGGTTGTTTGTATACAAGGAAAAATAAGTAGTCTAAATTCCTAATTAATATGAAATTTTTAAAATATCGAATTAAATTCTAAAAGGCTTTCTGATCCTTCTTTTTTGTGTAATTTCCTATATTGGAACACTGTTTATTACAAAACAATATTGTATAACGACTATAACATTGTGTTTTTAATGGTTTTCTTCACTGACAAACTTGAAAACCAAAATGATTTTTGTTATTTGTATTTAATTTGGCGGTCAACAATGTGGTATCGGTGTTAGAAAAGTTAAGCAGAGTAACGTGACACAGCCTTAATTAATCGTTTTTGATAAAAATACAGAACAGAGCTAGGAAACACCTGGCGATTCCCATAGCACTCGTTTACAATAACTGTAAAGTAGACATTCATCGCATTTAACGTTGACAGTGAAAGCTAAATAAGTGGGGGAGTTTTGATAGTAGGTGGAGGTAGTGTAGTTAGGTACATGGGGGCTGAGGGGATTGGTTGGGAGTTCGGAAGAGAGGGATTCTTTCGGTAATGATAAAATTTGCAGCCGTTTCCAAAAGCTTAAATTCTTGATGGCATCAACTGACAAGAATTGTGGTTTTGTTGCACTAATCGCACAGCAAGTCCCACGGCATTTTAACTTTGAAGACAAATGAAATTTTCCGACAAAAATACTCGATAACCAACGCTAGTTTTAAATTAATTTTAGCGACGCACAAAACCGTTTCTATTTAAAATTATTTAAAAAATGTAACCGAAAAATTCAGAACAGTAGAGCATTAAAGTAGTTTTATTAAGAATTTATTTTTTTTTAGACAAAGTTTGTATTAACATTTGAGACTCTTTAAAATGAATTCCAGTTTTTAAAGTTCGAAATTCCAAAGTTAACATTCATAAAGATCCAGCACTTTTTATCTTTAGGAATTTAATTATATTGAGTGCAGGAAATGTGAACCTGATAAAACGGTAGCCAATTTAGTTATATGCATTAATATATAAAATAAAAAGTTATATTTAAGTGATACATTTTGCTTTTCAAAGGAACATTATACGTTTTAAAATTACTCATCAAGGTCCAAATGTTGTGTTTCCGCAGTTGAAGTTCAAAAGTTTGTATTTTAAGCGAGTAACTGTGTGTTTTCAGTAAAAAAAACTGTGTTTCAAGTAACAAATTGTGTGCTTTAAGTAACAAACTGTGTGTTTTAAGTAGCAAACTGTATGTTTCAAGTAGAAACGTTTGTGCTTTAAGAGACAAACTTTGTGTTTTTCTGACCAAGCTGAGTACTTAATGCATCAAACTAAACTGATAAAATGTCCTATTTGTCTCGTAAATTGCAAATTAAATTTTTTACTTCAAGAATAAACTACTGTACTTGAAAAGCATCAAACCTAATCACAATAAGAGAATTTTTGCGGTTTTTAACTGGAAAAGTTTAACGGTAGGATGTTGAAGGCATTTAAGGAATTTAAATTTGAGTCAAAAGTACTTAAGTCATATGAAGGAGCGCAAAATGGTTGCGCTTTGCCTCTTGATTTAAGTTTTTCTCCAACATGAAGGTGTGAATTCATCGCAATACTAAAAATGACTTCACTGTATTAAGTATGAACCGTGAGTAAGTAGCACCCATATTTAAACGAAGTTAAGTAATTTAATAATCCGTACGCCACCTGCTTTATTAGCGAAAGATTTTAACATTTTAACATTCTTTTCCTTTATACTGTAAAAGCTTTTTCGTTTTGACTTTTAACACACTCGGAAGTTGCGTTTTATTCGGTAGAAGAATGAATATAATATACGGTAGAAAGAAAATAAAGTGAAAATTACTTGGCGAAAATTGATTCTATTTTCCAAGATGATTAATTTGCGTCAAATTTAATTTTACGGTTTAGTTTTACGCTGGGAAGCTTCAATGCCTTAGCTTGGTCTCCATAATCGAATCACATTGCACGGCGTAAACACACACACATACATACACACACTTCCACTTCATATTCACTTTTTTAAATCTTCTTCTGACGTCAATTATCTACAGAGAAGCCTAGAATATACTCACATATATACTAAAAAGCAAATTACGCTCAAAATTTTCCACATATTTATTCGCTATGTTAACGGAACAAATTGAGCGCTGAGGTGAATTAGTACAGCGTACAATACGCTAGCAAATGGCAGGGAGACAGTTATTGCCGGATTATGCAAACGATGGGGCCTTAAATTATGGAATCAAGTATGGGACACTTCTTAGTAATTGACTAGATTGTTCTAGTGAAATATACGACAATATATTTCTTATACATTTTTATAAGAAAATTTAAACTGTTTTTTTTCTGGTAAATTTGTTATACATGAGTTTTGGTTTGTAAGCATGATAAACTAAAGCGATTGATCATATTCGTATTAGTTGTTTTTATTTTTAACACATTTTCTAGATTATGGTTGATTATATTGTATTTTTTTACATATTTCGCAAATCGTTGGTAAATTATCCACGACCATTCTACACTGTTACTTACCCGCATATCAGTGACATGTACTTGAATTTAGTAAAGTCAAAAAATGGCTAATTTGTTACTTTTGTTTTGATCACAACATTCGTCTACGTGTTAACTTTTGCTTAGCGTGTCACAACCAAATTACCATTGTAACACGCGAATGTTGGAAGCCTAAAATGAAGTTGTAAGGGTTTCTTCTGCTGATTTGTGTTTTGATTTGATGGAAAAGGCGGAAAAGGAACTGATTGGTCGTGTTTCCTAAACTGGTCAAACGCTTAATTAGCTTTCTAAATGATTTGAGGGTGATTGGGTAAGTGGGTGGGTTTGGAAAGGGGTGGTTGAGTGGGAGTGCAAGTGGATTGAAAGGAAGTAATAGCGAATACGAGAAGAGTGTGGGTGATATATATATTTTTCAATAAACGCCTTCTAATTATCTCTTGGCATCACTCTGTCTCTGTGCTGGAGACCGTTTTCTTTTTGTGCGAATGTCACGTCGTTGTAACTGCCATATTGGTGTATAACTGGGCTGTATGTGTGTTTTTTATACACTTTTTTTCGTCTTCTTTTGCTGTTTACGTGACCGGTCATCACTTCACTCCTGGTGATCCGGTCATATCGTTTTCTTGGAAAACACATATCGCTCTTTCGTTAAATGTAATGGACGCTTGTGGAGTTGTGAGAAACTGATTAACACGGAGAAAGACAAAAAAAAGACTTGTTGATTTGTTCTCCTTTGCTTTTAATGCGGGCTGTTATATCATTAAATGGAAAACTGTTCGGAGTTAATGCTTTGTGTGTGTACTAAAACTAAAAGATACATTGCCCTTTTGCACCGGCCAGTTAATTAACTTTAGCGACTTGGAATTTAATTACGGGGCATATTATTATTTAAACTATTCACGCCAATTTAATTTTTTTATGTCGTTTGTCATTTCAATTGACTAAAATAAGTTATTGATTTGGGGAAATTGGTAACGATTCCTAAAAGCCATAAAAAAGAGCTTTTTAGTATTATTTTGTGGTTGAATTTCAAACAATGACGTTTTTGTGATAAAAATCTTGCTTGTTATTGTATAGGTGAAAATTGCTCTTATTGTGTTTGGCGCGTAAATTCTCATGAAAAGGTCTAAATAATTTAATAGGAAATTTGGCAGTTGTTATCAAAGTCATTATATCATTTTTTTTGTTACGGTACATTTTATTTTCTTGGTATTTTGTCTTTTCTATTTAAAATTCCAATAATTTTGCACTTTCGGTGAGTCCATTAATGTCCTTCCATAATAAAGACAATTATGACGTATGGGTAAAAATGTCGATGATTGTCATATTTAAGGTATAAACTAAACAAAATGATTTTCCAATTTGAAATAATATTTTTATTTACAGTAATAAACCATATAAAATAATCGAACTAAACCGTATTAGTTTTAATGACCATGATTCCCGTGTTTTTTATCATTGAAGAAAAAAGTCAGTAAAGAAATTCTTTTATGATACAAGTTTCAATTATGATACAAGACTAAACTTTATCCGTTTCAATAGCATTATGAAGAAACGAGACTAAATGCTATCAGTTCTAATGGCGATTTTTTCCGTTTTATCATCCAGTATACCGGTAGTGTTTTAAGCAATACATTACACTTTTACATTATACAGTACATTGTTTTTCACATTATTTCATACCATAAGCTTTATATACTGTACTTTCTGTATATGGGTATAAATAGGCATCACTTTTGTCAATTTCAAATACAGTACTAAGGAGATTTCGCACTTTTTTTCGCTTACAACTAAATTTTTTATTATTATTTTGGCACCTGAAATGTATACTGAATTTAAAATACCGTACACTGGTATAATGTAGCATGTTTATATTCAACTAAAATGAAGAGTGGAAAAGGGTTGGAGATGGGGTTGTGTGGGGTTTTCACTTTTCTGGGTTTTTTTTCCAGGTTTGGAGGAAGAAAAGTAAATGTATGCGTGACGGTATGAGATTACTTTACACACTATACACGCTATTTATTTTGAAGTTGCGGTTATTTGAATTGTAAAAGAAAAAAAAACTTAAGACGCCGGAATATACAGTATATACATTGGCGTAGATTTTCACGCTTTATCAATCAATACCACGAATTCATCCAATTGTACAAACTAGATAAATTTATTTTTATGTAAACCAATGGGGGAAATACATTATAATGTTGATGCTGTATGTAGCCAGACGCCATGAGAGTCCCAGTCTGCTTTACAGTCATATTTACAATACCAGAAATCATTTTTTGTTTGGATTTATTATGTTTAGTATTATGCCCGTGTTTCTCAATTATTAGTTTAGGTTTTAACAACTTAATATATTATAATGCTCAAAAAAAACAAGTTTGAAAAAGTAATTGATATGAAATTGATTAAGTTTGGGTGAGCTTGCAATGTTTAGCAGAAATGTTTGACTTATTTTAGGGAACTGCTGCAATTGCAACAAAATTGTTACCAGTTTAAAAAGTTGCTTGCCCATTAAGACTCAAATGGGCCAAATATACACGGTTTTAAGTTTATGTGGCTGAGCTACAAAAATATTCATTGCGGATTTCAAATAATCTAATTTGATAATCTTGTATTGTAACACCAATGGGTCACTTTATGCGACGTTATTGATGTGGCTCTTGCTCATTGAGTAAATGCTGTTAAGATTATTGCAAATTTGCCAAATTGGTGACGCCCTTCTAGGCAAAATAAAATATTTATTTACCGGTATCTAAATTTTCAATTTTTAGTGCTGTAGTTGTATAACAAAGATACTACACAAATGTATTCATGCCATGCACCGTGTATACTGCAAAATATTAAATATTTAATGGACATATCGTAACTATCGTCATCCTGTTGTTGTATCAATATTAACATGTTTGGAGATTTTTGATAATGTTATGGTAGTACTTTATTGCGAAATTTAAAACGCATGCGCGATCAAGTGCCAAATTTATTTGTCACTATCTGAAGTAGTTCCGATATTATCTGATTATCCATCTTGTTAGTAAATTAATCCATTGGCTAATGTTTACTAAAGTGGTGATGACGACATTGCAATTTGATTCACTAAGCGTAAATTTAAAAAAAATGACCATTTGCAAAAGCTACCAAAAAATACATTTTTTACAAAAAATGTGTCCACTAGGCTTCTAAGTAATTGAGTGCGTTATCTGAGGAAGATCGAATAATTGTGGTGTACTTTAAATTGATTTTTTATTTTTGAAAAGTCATGGTGCCTTTAAGTCTAAGCTAATTTGAATGCGTGATGACGCTCGGCATTAATTAATTCAGTGCTTACTCAGGAATACGAAGCTTAAACAAGCACTCATTTTTAAGTATGATGATTTATTTTTTAGGGTAGTTGATTTTTTTTTCGTAGGAGAATTTGAATTCGTTGCGAGGGAGTTGAGTGAATAAAATGTTGAATCAGCGATTTAAAAACAAGCTGATGTGAAAGGAAGAATGACCCGACCAATCGTAGTTTGAATACCATTAAAGTTTTCTTGTACTTGTACGCGGCGGTGTTGTTGGGTGAATTGCTTTTTTTTTAATTCTTCATTTTAGTTTAATATGCAAGCGTGTACTGCAGTTTATATAGTGAATTTTTATTGTGTTACTGTATCCAAAATGGTTGATAAATGTGTGAATTTTGGCATTGTAATCAGGGTCAAGGGCTAACATGGAAAATAGAGAGCAGCAAACACCAAAGAATTTCGTAATAATCAAGACAAATCGGTATTTAAATCAGTGATATTTAGTCTCGTTAAAGAAATGAGTCTAAAATGATTAAAATATGCGTTTTGTATAAGGTTTCTTAATATACAAAAATAAGCAAATGTAAAAAAATATGCAATATATACTGTACAGTATAATGATAATGTGAAAAACAAAAACATATTATTTAAACTATAACCAAATTATGTAGACCAAAAGTGTTCAATCACTGTAAGTTAATCTACTGTAAGTGTTGAAAGCTTTCCTAAAATTGATCATTAAGGCTCCGTGACAGTGTCTTTATTATAGAGGGCCCTTCCGCTCGTAATTCTGGCTCTTGCATGCAAATCCGTCGCCAAATGGCTTAAACCCAACTTTTCTACGTGCATATATTCATTGAGTTTTAAGTTGAGGGCTTTGAGCTTCCAGTAGGTACAAATTGCAAAATGTGAAAGTAGGGCGCTTGGTCTGGCGCCGTATGTTTCACACCGACTATTATACTGTGTTATATGGCGGATTTCTTCTCTCTGTACATACGGAAGAGATCGAAAGTGATGAAGAATAATAGGATCGGAGTGTATAGACTTATAGAGAGTGAGAGAGCCAGGGCCATTTATTCATAAAGGAAAAGTCGGGGTGTGTACAGTGTAAAGCATAGACAGTGTTGTAATAAAAATGCGTCTTTCTTATCATCTTTCATTCTCCCGGTCGATTGTACCATTTGTGCAACGCGCTGAGACTATCGGGGATTGCCATGCAGCAGGAGCCATTCCACTGATTCCAGACTTCCCCTTTCGGATAAATGTATCCGGTCCTGATGGACTCAATTCGCTAACTCGGCTATATTAAACATCACGTTTGCAACGACTTTAAAAAAATGCACCATATATCTACAATGTTATCGATGTAGTCGTTTTGGCAGTACAGTTTTTTTTCTCACTTTTTTTGATAAGCAAATATATTGAAATTGTCTACTGAATATTCTCATTAATTACTTATTTATAATTATTATTACATTAAGTTTGATAATATGGTATTTCTGAAAGTGTTGTTTTCTTCGAAGTCGTGTACTGTATATCCGAGTAATTATTATTAAGTTTAAATTAGTCTGTAAACCAGAGTTTCTACGACTGGTAATTTCTAGTCACAATGTTAAATTTATACAGGACTAATTTTAATGTGGTAAAATATTTGATTTAAATCATTTATTTAAATATTAGAATTTACTGTAACTTTCAGCACAATTGCAAAATCCAACAGAATGTCTTATTACAGATACCTCATTCAATAGCATAGATACTGTCAGAACATTTACCAATCTTCTTATGAAAAAGGTTGCAAAACTTTCCGGCATGTCCCATGACTCCCTCTTGTTTCAGTAAAATGTTATTCTAAATTTCAACTTAAATATTCGATATTTTTCGACAACTTTGGTGTTCCCCTAATCATTTCCATCTTTCTCGGAGAAGAGATGAATGAAAAAACCCATCATCTATCCCACGTGTTGGCAGTTGTCGGGACTCCAACTCTTGATATCCTGACTCTCAGCCCACGCTTATACTGGCTAAGTTATGCGACTGTCATCCGATCTACTTATGGATGAGAGTAGAGCGTACACTTTCATCAGTCTTGACTGTGAACTCTGTGGCACAACTTGTGTGACTTTATCAAAAAGTGCCCATTGGCTTATCTATTGTTATATTGTTGGTTTATTGTAGTACAGCTATCATAAGTTGGTAATCAATCATAGTTATATTCGTTTTTGCAAACTAACTCAATGTGTATACACTGTTCAGTGTAGTTGTTTATCCTTTGACGTAAATACTTGATATTCATACAGTAAATATTTTATGGTTATGAAATTCGACATGTTATTCAGTTTCTGAAAAGTTCCACTCGATTTAAGCACTCTTATACATGTGATTTTCATAATATAATGTTTTTCTCTTTCAAACTTAAATATTTAATATCTAAGCATTTGATTCCTTATTGTAATGTAAATGTGATTTCAAGTACAAATTTTCTGTTTTTTTTTTTTTTTTTTTGCTTATTTATTATATTGATTTGTACTATTATGTTACGAATGCATTTGAAGGAGTGTGATCCACCCATTCCTCCCTCACTGTGTGGAAATACACTTGTTATTGCAGAAAATTTTATTAACCGCTGAATTTTTTATTATTACGAATTGCACTTTGGCTTTGAAAACGATGAATTGTTGACGTGCAGACACATACACAGTTCGCACTAGATGCGGGTTTCATGTATAGTCTCTTAGGTCTTCAAATATTCATTACCCAAGGGCTTGTTTTAACCAATTTCTGTCGCTTTTAATGGCTTCAACTCCATACGGCGTTTTTGTATATATGGTAATGCTGATACGCACATAGTGAAAACAGATACAAGTTGTACTGTACAATGTGCGTTTTAGACTTGCAGTAATTTCAGTATACACTACTGTGCAGTGATTTTCTAAATTGAAACACTTCTATTATGGTATCAAATTAAAAACGAGGCTAAATCTTAAGTTTTTCAGTGTCGAATTGTCCCAATAAATAAACTAGACTAAATATTATCAGTTCAAGTAGCGATTTGTCTCGGTTTTTTTCTTAAAATTAAATTAAAAGTTATAATATACTGTATAAACGAAATTAAATATCATCTGTTTCAATTATGGTTTGTCCTGTTTTTATATTGTTATAGAGAAAAAAATCAAGAAACGAGACATAATTCTTTAATATTTTTCACGACGATTTATTTTGTTATCACGAATTAAATGTTAAAAGAAATCTTGTTAAAGATTGAAATTTTTGCTGGGGATTTGTGTTAAAATTGTCATACTTTTAAAATTGAAATTGATGCTCTTGTAAATAAATTATTTCGTCGGTATAATTTATTCAGGAGTATATAATGTCTGGCGTAGTACGTCGTGGCGTTGTTTGAAAACGCTAAATGATTCAGATGAAAGTCCATTGACGTTCGTGACTTCAGTTTAATGGCCTTTTGCATATGTCCAACCACACTGACTTGACTGAGAACGATGATTAAATGCGTCAGAAACGTTTATTGTGTCGCTCGTTTTTGCTTTGAATTATTTATTGATTAATTAAAACGCCAACCAACGCGACTGCCGGCTACATAGGAAAAGTGGCGTCGTTTTCCTCTACAAACACTTCTTCTACGGTTGACATCAAATACAAACAAGAAAATATTGTCAGTAATTATTATTTCTGGGACATGTGTTACCGAAATCATCTTCTTTTTTCTCAAAAACTTCAACTTAAAGATCTGGCTTCTTGACATGTAACATAAAACGTTTACGAGCACTAATTGATCAAATTTTTAAATTTGATTCAACAAATTGCACGACGCATTTAAGGCATACTAGGGCAGTCAGTGACATACAGTATTATTAGCTGTAATTAAATGACTAGCAAAGAAAAGACGACAGTTAAGGGGAGTTGTATGGATTCTAGGACCATTAGAAAACATCAAAGTGACGATATGTTTGCGTTTTGGACACCAAAGTTACAATTCATTTGATTCTTTGGACTCCAAAAGAAATACATTATATGTTCGGTGTTTTGGGCATATTTGACTCTTTTGGTCTTAAAATGACAATTATTTTCTTTCATGCTCTGTTAAATTATTTTAGGGAACTGCATTTTCACTCTCTTTTTTTAATTTTGAAATTTTTACTGCATTTTTCTTAACCCGTAAACAGTGTTTCTCAAAATATTGATTAAAAACGGTCTTAAATATCTTCAAAACCAGAATTTTTTTATTATTGAATTAATCTTTTATGCTGAAAGGCTTTTACTGTAGGTTAGCTAGCCTCTTTCTTATTTTTTATGATTATTTTGGGGAGCTGTTTAATAAATTTTTATTGCTCGTTTTTATATGGACGCGTCTGTTGGTAGCTTCAAACCTTATGTTTCAAATATTTAAATCTCTAAAAAAAATAAAAAAAATCGTTTCTGGCCATTTCCTTGTGGAAAATGTAGTAAAATATAATCTCGTATTTTCCTGATTTTTTCTTTCTCCTTTCTATATCAGTTCTGCACTTTATGGACGAAATAAAATCGGTTACACTTACACGAGTACTGTATGTAAACGCTGAAAAAAATAAAAAGAAAAAAATATTATTTACATCGTTAAAAGTAAAAGAATGGATGTTGTTTAAGAATTATTATTATCTTTTACTGCCACCTAGCCAACTCCCTATGTAGTTTTCAGAGCCTGTGTGGACGTGTTAATGGGGTGTCTATAGGAAATATGGATAGGTCTAGGGATTTCACTTAGGTTTTATTAATAAAATAATGCACCGCAGGCGTTAACTCCTTTAAACTACAACGACGTAAATGGCTGGCGGAAGATAAAAGACAAATCAAAATCAAAAAAAAAATTTATAGAATTTTAGAAAGGGTTGTTTCCATCTTTTATATTTTGTATATGATGTTTTCAGGGGATGTTGGCGAAGATGAATACTATCATACTGACTCGTATTGGGAATATGGGAATTTCAATGTTGTAAACTGATAGCAGAAAATAATTCCATGTTTTTTCTGCTATGACATTGTTGTATAATGTGAATGCGTAGTTTACAGTATATTATGGAGTGTTTGCATGTTATTTTACACATGTGAACTAATGTAATGTAATGACAGGTTTGTGAAAAGTTTTATTGTGTTTGGGCGTTAAATTTGACTTGATTGTAATTGATAAATGCATGAAAGCGTATTTCTTTCTATCTACACTTAATATTTTGCTATTTTACTTGTCAGCGCCAAGAAATAAGCAGAAATGTTGGCAAGTTTAACAACAAAAATCAGACATTTTCATTAAGTTTATAGATTTTTAGATTTTGAATAGATGTTTATTTTGACAGTTGTAATAATACAAGTCTAGAGGAAATGTTCAGTGAAAAGATGGAAATTCATTTTTAAATACTTTCTTTTTTATTTGAATTTTTTAACAGTAAAACTTTTAATAAATATTTTGTAGTTTTTATACAGTAAAACACTCATTTTAGTAGAAGTTGACTAATGACACACATATTGACATTTTACATTTTGCTATATTCGAGTGTCAATAGTCATTAAAATTTTAACGCCCTCATATTCAGTGACGTTCAAAATATTTGAATTTACGGAAATAAATTATCCTCGAATTTAATATGCCAATAGTATAATAAAGCAGTTTATAAAATTTACTAAAAATCTGCTATTTTTTTTTAAAAAAAAGTTTCAATTGCTAGGTTATTCTAATAAGAAAATTATATGATATGAAATGGACAGCATTTTTAATTGTAAAAATTAACTGTAAAAATTAAGGAGTTGTTCATATTTTTGTGATCGTTGCTTGCTAATTTATTGGCGTTTGCTTGTTTTACTATCTCTTTATTAAATTATTAATTTAGTGTGTCGGACGATTTCGTGTGCTTTGCCTAATTACAAGAATGGGCTATTAAACATTTTTATATTCATGTATTGTAATAACTTCCAGTCTTCCAATATCAAATTTGGTTAATTTAAGTCATAAAAATTTAAGTTGCCAAATTAAAAGTGCACCTAATAAAAATCGAAATAATAATCAATTTTTTAGTGCAGAGTATTGTCTGGTAACTTTATTGAAGCTTAACTAACATCATAGTGACTTTTTATTTTTGTTTCATGTTATTTAATAGTAGCCTTGTAAATTTTACGGGAGCAGCAAACGCGTGCAATTCCAATGAGGAGATATGCAATGAAGTTATTTGATGTTTTTTTTTTGCCGACTGCACTCGTACCTATCTCGGCAAATAATTTTTTCCGTACGACGAACGTTGCAAGTAAAGGTAGAAGCATTAGCGTTTCATTGGAATAGCATGCAAGTGCTGCTCCTTTAATATTGCGTTAATTTAAGTGTTTAACACGTATCATTAGTCAAATACATTTTTTGACAATTGGTGCCTGTGTAGTTACGTTAAATAAAATAAAAATCATTACCAGTTTGAAGTATTTTTATAGCTAGTGTAACGTATATGTTAAAAATTGTATAATATTTATGTGGAAAGGAAACTGTTGTTGGTTATCATAGCAGTTGCGCTGTAGGATTCGTATGTTTTCATTTTTTTATGTAAACTTCCTGGTTAGTTCAATCTTTTTATATACAGTACACATCTTTGAAGGAATGAAAACGCTGTATATTTTGCATAACGATTATGTTATATAATTGAAGCGTTGTGTGGTATGAGACTGCCACAGCACGGTGCTTGTGTGTTTTCGTATTTATATTTGTGTTTGGGTGGGCACTTATTCAACTTTTCAGTTCTAGTTATAAAAAAATTTAATGTAAACAGTCTGGAAAGATGAGAGAGAAAAAAATGGTGAGATTTTTGTAACAGGCATCAGTTTTCGTGTCACTACTTCATCCTGGTGGCGTTACATTCAGGTTTTGTGTGCTCATTTGCCCCACAGTGTAAACAGCCCAAAAGTGTGTTGTTTGGTTTTGACGAAAATAGACCGCACTTAAGGAGAGAAATGTTACACGCATATACATATTAAGTGTACACATGCATACACACCTAGCTTATGCAGAAAAAGATGCTTTTTTAAAACAATACAAGTTTTTCATTTTTTTTTATCTTTTTAAAGGGGCGAAGATGTTAGAGCTGAATCTTCAACAAGCTCTGCGCATCTCTATCGATTTTTTACTACAATATCTTCCCCATATTTCTTTCTGTTTTATTATTTCTTAACATCTTTCTGTTTTGGTGTATAGCGTTTCCATCAATCGTTTATTGGCAATTGCTAGTGACTTTTTTATTCATATACACACACGCACATTTACTTATGGGAATTTAGCGTAAATTATTGCTAAGTAATACAAACGTGGAAAAATAATGTAAAATCAAACTAATAACTTCATAGTTACTGTATTGCTAAATGTATTATTAATAATCAAAATCTAATGTTAAAATATTTTATGTAACAATTGATAATTAAGTCAACTTCTTAATGAAGTGAAGTTCTGATGTTTTTCTTTTGAAAAGAGTAGCTCAACATAATGCACTTTTTTTCGCTCTTATTTTTCAAATGTAGACATTGTGATAGATGTAATTTTGAAGCTAATGGCAATTGGGAAGACCAACAGCCCGTGATGTTACTAAATTGCAGAGATTTTGACAATTTTTGTAGACTTTAGTTAGGTTAGATAGGTTGCGACGCAGTATGAGTTTTTTTTTACTTTGTCAAACATTTGCCATTGTGCTGACAAAGCAGAATAAAATGCTTAGTTTGCCACACTGTTTGTCAGATACATACAGCGCACGTTTAGAGCAAAAGAGTCAATTTATTTGGTTCTTTTTCTTGCCAGAAAAAAAAAAAACAAACTTGATAATTAGATTACAAAAGTTTTCACATTGGCATATTTGATAGTTTGATGGTAAATACTCAAGTCATAGAAATCGCTACGTTGGTACTTCTAGATTCAAATTCTGGTTTTTAATTTTTAGTAAATAGATTTGGTGCATTTTGTGTTTCAAGAACATAAACGTAGATTTGATTCTGGGCCAAGTTACTTGGCTTATAACTTGGCTCAGATTATAGGTTTTATTTTCGGGTAGAGAATTGCTGTTTAAAATCAAAATTTGGTTATTTAACAAAAACAAATTTTGATTGATGAAACATTAGCTAAAACTAAATTTCTTAATACTGAAAACTCGTTTTTAACGATTGTTTGTACTAGTTTTGGATTTTTGTGAATAAGATTGGATTTTTTAGTGATAAATCTGATTTACAAATTTTGGATTGCAAAATAATTATGTACAATTAGCACAGGGTAATTATTTTTTAATGAGAATTAAAATAGACATGTAAGAATTTGTGACAAAATTTTCCAGCTGTGTTTTGCCAGACTGTAACTTTTTTAGTGTGTTTATCTTTTTTATTTCTAACACTTTGTTCTTCTGTTGAAGAACCGTACAACATTATAAATAACTTACATAATCTTAAAGACAAGAGTATATTTATTCTTTTACGTGTATTTTAAACGACAAAATGAACACATGGAGAATGAAAATGGCGTGTTGGATAATCCTTTTTCATCTTTTTTTTTTTAGTTTTTTTTTTTTTAAATGTATGCGTATGCTTTGAATGTACAGCCCGTCTGTGTTGCGTGCTGTTATCTTTTTCGGATTTTCTGTTGTATATTTAAATACAGTGTGATGTTAAAATTTTTGAAAGTAATTGTTGCTGGTGATTTGCGTTCACTCTGTGTATATGTGTGCGTTTATAGGTTAAATAGCCTAATTCTTCAAAAACTACATACAGTAACTACAAATACGCATACGTACACCAGCATAACGGGCATATTTAATCCCTTACAACGAAACCCACGTCCTTTATTACTCAACGCCCGGTATATTTATTCAGTCTCTTTTGTGCAAAATCTAATATTAAATCACGAAAACTTCCGGTGTATCACGATGTTTTTATCTTTCAAACTTGGCTGGTGAGTGTAATAAGTCTTTTGTTTAATTATTAAAGCTATCTTATGCGAGCAATTTATTGCATGAACAATGTATAAAACGCTGTAAACAAAATCAAAATCGATTTTTGCGACATCTATTCAAGCTACTTTTATGTTTAAAATGACATTAGATACTGTATGGACTTTTATTTAGGTGGTAATTAGCTGTGGTCACTTTTGTTAATTTTATATTATTTTGGTGCTTAGATCAATTTTCATTGTAAAGGTTTTGATGGATACATGAATTAATAATCAATTTAGTTAATGATTTGATCAACAAATTATATATTTTGATTAATTCAATACATGATCCTCTTACAGTAATAGATTTGAAAGGGGTTTGCATTTAATGCTTTGGTTACAAAATTTAATTTAAACCCCACACGGTAACTGATAACGTTACCTTAGTCAAGTATTTTGGTGCTTTGGTTTCTTAATTTGGTGCTTTTTTCTATTTTGTGTTTTGGTTTCTGATATTGTTCACATTGGTAATTTGATTTCTTCATTATTTCTTTGGTTATAGTTTGTAATCTCTCTGTATCTGTTAATGATACCTAGGACTCTAAAACTGGTATCTTTGGTCATATACTGTACTTGTACCTTATATGTATTAGTGTTTTCAGGAATTGGTGCTTTTAATGTTGGCCACTGAATTTTATACATTGGTCATTTAATGTGGTGTTTTGGTCACTGAGTTTGGTGCCTGAAGCCAAATAAAAATTCGTAGTCAGTAAACTTCATATTGAGGTCATTTTATTCGGAAACGCGGTTTCTGAACACGATAATTCATATATTTTGGTCTCCAATACTGACATTGATGGTAACGAAGTTATTTGTCAGGTAATCCATTTAGCTGTTGGGCATTATTCGGCCGCTTTTTACATTTTGTTTACAATTTATTGAAATTAATGATTAAAGTCGCAAGCGAACATTACGGATATATGGCTGCTTATTAGAGTATTTCACCGCATTTTATTGAGAGTATTGTGGGTTGTTTTAAGGTTTGTATGCTCATAATTTGGGGTCTTTTATGGTGTTTATTTTTTATATGCTGTACAATGTACACCATGGTTGCTTTTGGTTTTTTGATTGAGCTCCACTCTTTCCTGCCATTTCTAACATCTTTATTTTTCTTCTAGTAATGCGCTGTACTGTATAGTCTATGTAGTGAAGTTTCCGCGTCGGCTGTCCCTCATAATTTACAAGTAGCCGATGGCGACGGTCCAAGCAAAAAGTCATCAACATCTCCCGTGAGGCTTCATATCAAGCTTATAGATCGACTCAAATATATTATACGTCTAAGCCCAACATGTCGATGATCACTCTCATTCATTCGGCTTGGCTCTCGTTTCCTCGATCTTGTTACAGGGTGTTTGGGTACTTGTTAGTCTTAAATTACACTGACAATGCGATGGGCCAACGAAATTGGTAAATGGCAGTGGTTACAGTATACATGACATGACAGTAGACCCATCGAAACACGTTTTATACCACAAATTTTTACTTTAAAGACAAAAAGAAGGATTGTAATAGAAATTTGATTTTTTAAAAATTTAGACTACAAGTCAATAATTTTAGTCAATAAGTTTGGTTATAAAGAGTTTAAGGAACGAGGAAAAATATTTATGATAAGCATCGTTAACTTATTCTTGTTGTTTTACTAATAATTTTTGACAATAAAGAAACGGGAAAATTATCTATGAGAGGCAATGTAATTTATTCCCGTTTCTTTATTGCCATCATTTATAGTGTATGCGAACACATATCTTATTATCACTCTGTATAATTATCTATTGACAAAATTTTTCTCTACGGTTTGCGCATGTGCAGACGACACTGTTTTTCACTGTTGTTGGAGATGATACTTTAAAATGAGATCTGTTTCTTCCCTATGTCGCGTTTATTTTATAGATTTTTATTTTTATTATTTTTTCTTTTACTCTTTTTTTCTCTCTCTTGTTGTCTTGGCTGTTTGATGTTGAAAACGGAGCAAAATATATATACGAATAGACTATCTTTCGACCTCTTTTGTTATCTTTCACATTTCCTATTGCAACTTTTTGACTTGAGAAAAAAGTGCATCCGAGCACAACACATACATAAACACACTGTACTGTGTGTATGTAACTTCTAGCAAGCAGTTCATATCATAAATGCATATACAGTATAATGTTATGTGTGCATCTTTCTGTTTGTTATTTTAAGAGCGTCGCAAACTCCTATTGTTTTCATATCATGTAATATACAGTATCCCTATCCATATTCTTCTTCCCTCCCTTTTCAATCTATCTTTTATATACATTTTTTTTTTTTTTTTTTGCATTTTTCTGCGTTTTAAACACTATACTGCGCTAACTTAGAGAAGATGCAGACACACGCGTCAAATTTTCCCCACCCTTTTTATCAAATCTGGGAGACTGTAACATTTTAACATGTATAGCTTATGCCGGGGAAATATTTTTAGTATGTCGTATAATAAAACTGAATGGATTATAAATAAATAAAACATTCATAAAATTTAAAAGGCTGCATCAATTAATTTTTATGCTACTTGTATTCCACTTCATGGGTACCAATAAGTTATGAAACTGTTGGGTACTAAAATTTTAGGAGTACCAAATGTACCGGGTGTTTTTATAAGTTAGAACAAATTTTTAAATTTTTTTTTATTGTAAGAAAGAAACGGGAAATATCGCCATTGAAACTAATGAGATTTAGTCTCATTGTTTATTTTCCTATAATTAGAAATAAATGGGACAAATTGAAATTGGAACTGATAATAAATTATTTGTTATTTTTTAGTATTCTAAATGTTCGGCGTTTCAATTTATAAAATTACTCAGAATATGGGGGAAAATATAGTAAAATTTATAACGGCATACACAATTGTATTATCAATTTTAATTAATATTCTGTCTTGTAAGTACAATTTGGTGAAAATTAATGTTCAATGTAATTATTCCTGTCAAATTTCTTTTTTAAGAAACAAGAAGTGACTCTAATCGTTTTCCTTCTGTGTTATAAACGTATGCTACTATTTTTACTTGATTGTTTTGCACTTGAATGGAATTATTAGGGAAAAATACTCAATTATTAATAAGATAAAGACACGGATCGTAATACATTTATGCTTACAGCTTTCCTTGTAAATAAATTTGTACTATTAATTTCATAAATATTTTGCTCAAGTGCCCCAGACAGATTTATATGTTGCTTGTGTAACGATTGGGAATAATTGCATTGGTGATTGATTGCTAAACATTTATTTACATAAATGACGAGATCGATTATGATTTGTTTGCATATACTTTTCCCCTCCCCCCAGCTTTATGCTGTGTAAATAAGTTATTTTTATGTGATGCCGGAGCTTCAACTTACCTTTACGTGTCGAATGATAAATGACATTTTAGACAACTTTAAATGTCTTTATCTTGTGTATATGAGCAACGAATATTTTATCGTCGACGTCTATGAAAGTAACGAACATTTTTATTTATAAAGATAAACCGATGATATATTGCTAGGTACATATACTTTACCTAAGAATAAAAAAAAGACTTAGTTTTTAAGACACGAAAAAAAAAATAAAGAAAACTAAAATTAAAAAAAAACTATTGAAAATTTGAATAATTTAGAAATATGAGTTCATGTATAAAATGGCTTGATAAACTTTTTTTTTAATTTTTCAAAATTTTAAAAGTTTAATGAAACAGTTGAAACATAGAAAAATGGACATTCTCATTGACTTTTATGTTATTTTAATTGCTGCAAGTCTATGGTCAAGTCCTTTGTAGTTTTAGGTTTTAATTTAAACACAAGAAAATTGGTTAAATATTATTACCAATGTTATTATTATTAATAAAAAAATAGTTTATAACCTGGAAATCTATGAACATCTTTAAAGTTGAATAAGAGCTGTCACACTAGTCTTGGTTTGTCACTTGACAAAAATCAAAAAATGTTTATGTTAAGTAAATATTTGCCAACTCCCATCATCAATACTCCTTGCGGGTCTTCTTCCTCCCCCACACTCCAGTCCCCACTATTATTCCTTTATTATTAACTTGATAATGACTCGTGTCATTTGAAATTGCATTTTTCCACTTGGGCTGTGATGTTTCAAAAGGCAATGCGGGTATGCGTGTCGTGGATTATTTGTTCAATTAAATTTAGTAGCTGACTTTTTCTTTTTGCTTGATAATTATATCCCCAGATGGCTCTCTATCTATCTATCTGCCTGTCTTTGTGAATAGGAAAACGTTTTGTTGTTGTTTCAAAACGATTTTATCTTCATCTCTTCAGAAGACGACGTCGAAGAAGCAAGCAGCATTTAAAATATGCTTCTATAAAACTCAAACTCAATCGTCACTAAAAAGAAAGACAAACACTGAAACACTTTACAATGTGTAAGTTTACTTGTGGGGGCGGAGGAAAGAGGAGGGAGGAGGAGTAGATGCTTTGTAAAGTGAAGATTTAAAAATCGCGAAACACATAGATTGGCTTTTTATTTATCTTTTTTTTCTTTCTTTCTTACTACTTTGTTGTGTTTCGTTTTTTGGCATTCTCATTTGATATGCCAACTTATCTGCATAATCAATGATAGACAAAAACCCATCGAAACGGTTTTTCAAAGTTAAGAAACAAGACGACAGTAAGCACACACACACCCACCCACACACATACAAAAGTGTTTGGAAAGAAATCAAGTGAATCGAATCGATTTTTTTTAAAACAACACAAATTTACACTTTCACTCAATGGCGAAGTTTGCATTTTATTAAACGGCTTTTGGGGGAAGAAAAGGAAGATGAAGAAAAAGCAGGCAAATTAAACAGTCTTTGCAGTAATACTGAGCAAAAATAAACATTAATTAACAATCAATTTTGTCCTAAAATGCAAATAGCACTTCACTAAGATGTTTTCAAACACTCATTAATTCTGGGGGAAATAAAAGACGATTTCCCCTAGTCCTAACCCCTGCTTCCCCCATAGCTCTCTTTCTTTCAGGGTCTCACATCTCATATTTAAGTGGTTTAATGGTTCACTCCTTGTTGACCCTGGTACCACTCTTGATTACATTTTAAAGTATAATTAATGCGCTTTTAATACAATGCTTTGTATAAGTCATTAAGTGGAAACTTTGTTTAGTCAGTGACGTTTGGAGTGACGTCCATTGTTAACATGTAGTTTAGGGCTTGTGCGTCATCCTAGAAAAAATATTTTTAGATTATAAAAATACCTGATGAGTTAATTATCTTTTTTGAATATTTTATTTTCCGAATTTCTACTCACTGGTAGTTCTTGACGTTTTTTAATATTAGTTTTTTTTTGTTACAAATTTAGAAATTTAATTTTCTAATTTTTAATAATTTTTGGTTTTTTTTTTAAATTTCAACATTAATTTTTTAAAATATTTCAACTACAATTTTTTTAAAATTTTTCAACCTCATTTATTTTTAATTTAAGTATCTCATTCTTATAAATTTCTAATCTTATTTTTCAATTTTTTATATACAGTATATTTTTAGTATTAATAGTAGTTGTAAAAAATAGTTTTCATATTATTAAATTTGAAAATGTATCTTCTTGGGGTTTTGAAGACAAATTAATGTCGGTCTCGTGCGGGTTTTTCCCCTCAACTGCAATTGCTGTTGGGGCATCTTGGTTGATAACCACTAAACCAAATGATCGTGATTAAAATTGTCTGTTCTCGGATGACGATGCAGTAAATTTGTCTGTCTGCAGTGTCGGAAAATTGTTCTATAACCTGGCCTGGATTAACACTGGCTTTCATTTTAATTTCAAAGTCTTAGCATTAACTTTCATTTTGAAAGCTTAACTCTCTTAAACTCTATAAAGCGACTTGTTCAGATTTAATCACAGTGAGGTGAAAGTTCATGTCTTTAAGCTTCACAATTAAGTCTACAGTACTGTTGCCTTAAGTATAACCTTATGTTTAATGAAATTTTAGATGAAAATTCGTGATGCTGTGTGGTGCTTTTTTTTTCTTTTATTTTAAGTAATAACACTTTGCTTACCTTATATGATGGTGCATTCAACCGAGCATGTTTTATGTGGTGCTACCTGCTGTTTTTATGTCTCTTCATGTCGTTTTACTTTTGTATATGGACTTTTAAACATGGTGTTGACAGCCGGAACTACACGTACTTGACTCTTCTAGCAATTTCTATCTTTCTCTCATTAACACAACAGTGGAGAGTTGAAGTTTTTTCTTGCAGCAGCTAACAAAAAATACACGACACAAAAACAACAAACGTTTTTTTTTTCGTTATACAGTAAATAAAGTAATTAAGTTAATATTAATTACCTCGTGAATTGCGTGGCATATTAACATAATTAATTGGGAGTTGTAATTGACGCTTTTTCTACCAACAATTTTCATTTAAAATTTTTTTTTTTTTGAAGATTTTAGTAAGAATTTTAATCCACCTTTAATGATGTAATTGAGTTTTAAATTTTTCAGGGATTTAGAACTGTTGTGTGAAATGTTTTAAATAGTGGAGGACTGTTTTTAACGGGATTGAATCTGTTTTTGGTGTTTTAAGAACTGTTTTTGGTGTTTTTAGAACTGTTTTCAGTGTCTTTAGAATTGTTTTTGATATTTTAGAAATTGTTTCTGGTTTTTTAAAAACTGCTCTTTTTGTTTTGAGAACAATTTTCATTGATTCGAGGACCGTTTTTCTTGTTTTCAAAAACAATTATCAGTATTTTAAAAAAATTAAATTTAATGTTTTAACAACAGTTTTTAATGTTTCTAGAGCAGTTTTAAATGTTACTTGAACAGCTTTCATATTTTCACGGCAGTTTTCGATGTTTTACGAATAGTTCTGAGATTCAGAACTGTTTTTATTTGCTGGTAATTATGATTTAGTGTTTATTTAACTTAGTTTTACCATGTACGGTATGTTTCATGCGTACGGCTATGGCTTGGGAAGAACTTATTACTTTTGTCATCTCATTATACAGTATAACTCTTACTAAATAAACATTACATTAAATCATTTTTGCTGTTATCAAAACATAACTACTGTTATTTTGTGAAATGTTTAGTGTTTACATTGGCACTAGAAGCGCTGCAATTAGGCAGTTTTTAATATGAAAAGGCTAATTTTAGCCTTATTTTTATTGTGTAGTCGTTGTTTGGAAATCAAGCCTCCGAAAATATTTACACGCTTTGACGCCAACTCAGACATGGTGATTGAAATGAGTTTCAGGGCAGAAAACATTTGAGATGACATACTGTACTAACTTCTAGCTAGGGCGACTTCTCTAAGTTATTAGATTGTGACAAATGCGCTTTTTTTTATTTATTTTTACAATTTAATAAAACAGCAATTGTGACCCGTTGCTATTTTTGTTGCCTTCGACTTAGTTTAAAGCCTAAACCAATTGTCAGCTGTTGCAGCTCAAAATCTCATTAAAATGTCTTTTTCTTTTCTTATGTTTTGGTTGTGACATACCCGAGTGTGTAGAAATGTGGAAATGAAATGGTCCAGTGCTGTCAGTTGTCTTTCATAGGAATTCATTTACAAGATAATCGTTCAGTGGGTAAAATCTTGACATTCAAAAAGACACAATTGAGAGCCCTCTCGGGCATGCGCACTTTACATACATGAAATTGCTGATTAAGCAATATGTAAATCTAATGGAAACAATTCTCAGTTGAGGTTTTGATGATGTCACTTTTTAAATTTACGTTTATAATTAATTCTGTTTTTTTGTGTGTGCAGTTATTGAACTGTTTATTAATTTAAAACTAACATTTCAGTTTGTGTGATTTTGTGTTATTAAATTAAACGGATGAAGATGAAATGTACTGTGTTTAATCGATGGCTGATTAAATTAGTCCTGGAATTAGAAAAGTATTATTTATGAGGGAAACGTTTTTATTAATACTCAACTGCAATTTGCTTTTTTTATGGGGTTTTTTTTTGTTGGGTTTGTTGTAATATTATGTGATATGATATACAGTAATGTAAGCGGAATGGCATTACTGTTGGATGCTGGCCAAAAAAATATAATATTGTTAAGCAACCGTTTATAGAAAAGATAGTTGATGCAAAAATCATTTCTAATTTGTATTCAATTGACTTTAAGTAACAAATAACCGCATAAATTACGCCAAAAAACTACATTTGGAGATTATATTTGCTTATGATAAGTAATTGTTAAGGGCTGTTTGCCAGATACTGTATACCGAGTTATGTTTTATAAAGAAATCAAATGCCGGATGAATTTTTAAATTGTTACACGATACATATTGCCGTTGGAGCTGATAAAGTTTTGTTTAATTTTTTATTGACACTATTTTTGTATGGCTAAATATAATTAAGAGTCAAATGGTTATTGAAACTAGTACGATTTAGTCTTGTTTTTTATTGCTATTATTTTTATATCAAAATAAAATTTGGAGAGCCAAATTGCCATTTGAAATGATGAAATTTAGTCTTGTTTTTTATTGACATTATTTCTTTCATGGTAAAACAAAATTAAGAGTCAAATTGCATTAGAAATGGCCAGATTTAGGCTTGTTTTTTATTGAAACTATTTTTTTTTTAAGTAAAAATAAAATTAAGAGAGTCAAATTGCCATTTGAAATGATAAATTTAAGTCTTGTTTCTTTATTGGCAATGTAAGAATTTAAAAAATCACCCGGCATTAGCTACATTCGTACTGAAAGATAAGTTGCTAAATTTTACAATTATTTTATTGTTTTACAAAGAATTATTTTTTTACTTTTGTTGAGGTCTTGGAGAGCTCTTGGGAGGCATGTTAAATGTGCATGTTTTTATCATGTTCTGAAGTTTAAGCTTGATGTGACATTGATAAATGGAAGAAAATTGGTTTTTTATTCAGTACCTTTGTTTTGTGGGTTTGTGTGGCTGTAGTGGATTTTATTTTTCTGCTGCGGTATCCTAGTAGTTTCAGGGTGGGTCAAACCGTGTCTGAACGTCGATTATGGGGTTTTTTAGTAAATGCATAATGTTCACCTACAAGTTGTACATGCTCAATTTGTTTCTCGGTCGTTTTTTTTCGTCTTTATTTTAATGTTTTGTCGCCTTTCGTCTGCTACTCGGTTTGAAACTATTTGCTTCTTTCATTCGACTTGTGATTTATTTATAGGCGTTTCTTTATTTCTATACGCTTTTTGATGTACTATCGATTTCAATAAACAAGGAAATTGTTTGTTGTTGCACAATAACGGGCGGAATTTTGTACTTGGGGTAGTGTAAAAGTTCCGTACGAATTTATGCGACAACACACTCAAAAAAAATTGTTGTTGCCCAATTGCCATTCGAGTACATGTCATTTGTCATATCAAACTTTGCTTCAGACATTTGTCACTATAGTACACTAGTTTGCTTAGTCGTATTACATGGACTGTATTTGTAAAGCTGTTTTTACGTCCGCGTTTACTTAGTGACATTTTTTTTTTAAAAAAGATGAGCGAAAACAATTTTTCCACACTTTCCAATACACACAGTTTGCTTTCCATGTATGTATACAGTAC
The DNA here is from genome assembly GCA_013389785.1 of Helicorthomorpha holstii. Lineage (NCBI taxonomy): Eukaryota > Metazoa > Arthropoda > Diplopoda > Polydesmida > Paradoxosomatidae > Helicorthomorpha > Helicorthomorpha holstii. The sequence continues at coordinate 21,466,171 of JAAFCF010006596.1, forward strand.
ACCGGGTGATCTTTTAAAATGAAGCACATTTTTCTCTTTACCAATTGGAATTGCTGAAATTTAGTCTCGTTTTTTATTGTCGCTTTTTTTCTCGTTTAAAGAAATAAATGGAAAAAATCTCTATTGGAATTGACTAGACTTGGTCTCGTTTTTTTCTTCCTACAAAAAATCAGTGTTCTTGTTTAGAAAATCATCCGGTGTGTCTACATGTATGCTATCATATAAAAAATGACAGAATTAAGCACCATTCACGTCAAGGTTGATGATTTATGAGTGCTCGTGTATATGACGTGCTGATTTTTTTAATCATGTTCTTTTGCCCAGAATAAACGAGAGAGCAGAAAACACACAAAAATTGGGTGACAGAGTTTGAGCTGAAACTGATGTGGGAGAGACTGAGAAAAAACACTGTGTAAACAACACGTTTACTATTTAGTTAAACATGCAAAGTTATTAAAAAATAACAGCGCATATGAACTTCAGATCAATAAACGTCGCCATCATTCATCTAATAACGCAAAATAATAATAAGCAAGGCAGAAGCAGCTAACTCAACAAGATGGAGTTTTTAATATGTGTGTGTGCAATTTAACACACTAAAAACTTCGTCGATTGAAAGATTTATTATGATCATTATTCATTATCGTCTGGAAATTATGCTTTGAGAACTAAGAATAGTTTAACATTAATGTAGTAATCAACATCACGATTTTGGAAGCCAAATTTGTGTTTTTATAATTTGCTATAACGCCAAAACACTGTTCTTAGTGTTTTGTTGATATTTTTAGTGTTTCAGTTAGTGTTTTTAGTGTTGGTTTGTTGTTTTAAGTGTTTTGGTTATATCCGGCGGTTTTCTGAATTGGAATTGGAGTTTTTACTACTACCATTAAAGAAACCAGACTAAATTTATCATTTATTTTGTTGATTTGTCTTGTTCATTGTGAAAATATAAAAGTATGTAATTAAGAAAATTACTTGGCATTATTTTTATAATTTTTAAGAATAAGTTTTCAAGTTGCTGATTTTTTTTTACTTAAAATTGGCTCTTTCTGCTTTGATGTTTTCATTATTAAAAGTGAAAAAATTATGCAGAATTTACTGTAGTTTCAAATACCGGTATTTTTATAGTTTTATTTAAACGGTTTGTTTTGGAAAATTTACTGTATATTTTGTGTGATAAATTTACTTTTGAAGAACGAAGGATATTTATTTTGATGCGTTTACTGTTTTTCCGATTTGAAAACGCAGTTATTTATTAATATCGACGTTTTAGTATGGAATGTGTGATTGATGCGAATTTTTAACGAGATTTTTTAAGTGTACTGTACTGTGTATAGTTTCTAACTACATTATATTGACAGATTGTTGAAATATGAACTGACTTCAACTCCACATATTTGGCCGGTTGTAAAGCTGTAGATATAAATAGTTAATGGAAAAATATGTGATCTCGTAGATAACATTTTATTTCGAGTCTTTGAACTGCTCGAATTCTTCTCCAAAGTATAAATTTCTGCGCTTCAGTCTCCAGTTATTGGTTAAATTGTCAGCAATCTTCTGTCATTTTATTCGTTCCACATACATCAACCTGGTCAATATATCATATTCTTAATCTTACACTCTACTACTATGCGTTTTAGCTTCTGCAGTGTTGATGTTCTTCTGGATCGGATACACTGATAAATGAATGGTCATTGTGTCAAAAAGTACTTAATAAAGTCAATGGTTCAAGATTTTGGGCAATAACTTAAGCTTCAGCGACCTTAAGGAGTTGACACTTGCCATAAGGGAAGAGTAATGCTTAAAACTTGGAAGTTTGAGGTAAACTATAGGAAATAAGATTCATCAAAGAATAATTTTATAATTTAGGCTGCTAAATTTTAGAACTATTTAAATGTTTATTAGAAACGATTTCAATATTTTGGAAACTATTGATAGCTGTTGATAACTGTATAATGCGTTTTGGAACTGTTTAGGGTGTTTTTGGAACTGTTAATGACGTTTTTAGAACATTTAAAGGAGTTTTGAGAACTGTTTATGACGTTTTTAGAACATTTAAAGGAGTTTTGAGAACTGTTTATGGCGTTTTTGAAACTGTTTTTATAGTTGAAGTCCAGTTTTAACAACTTTGAAACTCGTTTTTTAAATTAAAACTTAATTTTTTTACGTAACTAAGTTAAGTTAATTATTTTTTTTATGTTATTGAGATGTTCGTTAGTGGCCAATTATTGAACAATCGGATTACTGTTTATTTAGTTACCGGTAGTTGCTTTTCTGTTCCTACAAATGTTTTTTTTTAAATTTCTGTTATTTGTTTTATTTAATGAAGTGGAAGCTTAGAAACATTTTGATGTCTGTAATTAATTAGCATGAATTTTTTAAGCGTGTGTGAGAACGTTATTATTTCTGTATATTTATAAAATGATTAATTAGTTTGAAGATGAAATTACCAAAATGCTGCATTGCCGTTGCATAATTTTTTTAAAGATAGCGTATACATTACATTATATTTTTTTTCTTTAAAAAATATCTAATATGTGTTATACTCTTTCTGATATTGATTGGTTAGTATGTTTGTGTTGGATCTCGATTTATTATTATCAAGAGGATCTTTGTGAATCTTTGGATTTAGTTTTGCCACAATATCTTCCCCTCGTGTTCCTTTCTACTCAATGGGCTTTACCCTAAAAAAAATGGTATACTGAAGTAGATGTAATATTATGATCGATCGACAACAGAAAAACATAACTTCAAATCAATTTCAGTTTTTTTTCCCTTCCTTTAGATTTCCTCATTCCCGTGATTTTTCTAACTATACAGATACACAGAATAGGTTCATAGGATAAGTTTTCAAAGAAAATTATTTCGCCAAGTGGTGGCCATATATCCACAATCCACATACAGATGGAGATTGATATAGAAAAGAAGAATTGCTTATATTGGCCCAATTGGCAAACCTGTCGGGAGATATTTTACATTTCTTTTTCTTCTTGGCAATAGTGCGCACAGTAAAGTAAACGTTACATCATCTGCGGTCAAACGAATGGTCAATTGATTCAAATAAATAAAAGTGGCCGCACAACTGGATATCAATCTGATTTAATGCTAAACATTGATAGCCAATACTCGAGGATTCTTTACACTAAGCGACTTTTTAATCAGATTTACAGCCGGGTATTTTGTAGCAAATGCGCGACAAACTCTGATAATCTAATTGGGATTTCTTCATAGGAGGCAAATTGGTATCTACAATAAACTAATATTGAACTATATGTGTCAATAGCTTACAATCTATGATATAAAATTTCCGATTTATGAGATTTATTGACGGATTAGTTGTAAAAACTTTTACTGATGAAAACCGGAAGTAGACTTAAATTACTGTGCTATTGGGAAATATCACTAAGTCTTATAAATATTCTTTTAATTAACGAATTGTAAGACAGTTGCAAGGTTGTGCTTTACTTTTTCTTACGATTTTATGGTGTTAAGATTTACACATTTGAAATTTGTAGTAAATGACATACAGTACGTGTTTTAGCTACTGTTTTAATCACTTTCTTAATGTGCCAGACTTCTAGGACCATTACGAAAATGGCTTTTTTAAAACATTTTTTTTTGACTTTTTCTTAGGTTTTTTTGTTGGAATTGACTTAAAATAAGACGATGAAAGCAACAAAAATATGACACGATTGTTATGAATTTATGATGATTGCGCATATGCGTTTTTTAAAATAGTTTTTATAATAAACTGCTCGTATTTTATTGTTTTTTTTTTACTTAAACTTCATCCCCTCATTAAAGCGTAAAAATGGACGGCATTCTATACAGATTCTTTTTATTTTATTTAAACTTTGTAACCTCATTAAATCATAAAAACCAATAAAAATCTGCTTTTGTTCTGCTTTAAAATTGTTAGAGTGCTGGTATTCTAACTTACGTCCCCAGTTTTCAATCTATCATGCAGTATAACAGTGGTTTACAGAATATATTGTATTTGTTAAAGTGCATTACAACTAATTGTAACTTTATAAAGGCTGGTTTTCATTTAATCAAATAAGCATAACAAGTACCAACCAATCATAAGAAACCTTTTGGTAATTTAATCTGAGTGAAACCATGAGGCAAAATCATACCCAAATAATTGACTTATACAAAATTGTACTGTATAATTTTTAATGCACTTTGTGGCTTTTAAGAATACAGCACATGATTTTTACAGTATATTAGATGTAAGTTCAACAACTGATTAATTTATTTTTTTAAATTTATTTATTTATTAACTTTAGTGACTTCAGCACCACAAAACTACTGATTAGCATTTAACTTATTCAATTTGCCAACAAAATGACCATACGTTGGTTTTGGTATAAAAGAAGCTTTAAAAAAAATTATCTGCTTTTTTGTCTTAACCATGGATGTCTAAAATGAATTTCAAGTAAAACAAAAGACTATTGTGTAACTTACTGAAAATAAGTTTAACAACTAAGCAATACTTTTTGTTGTTTTTGTCTTGTTCAATTTTTACAGGAAGGCCGATTTTAATTGGTCTATCAGCTGAATTGGAGTGTAAATCATTGGCTGTTTTGGAGATGTCGAGTTGTTTAATTCTTTGACTACTGTAGTGTTCCAGTTGATTTGATTTTCATTGTTACGGATAGCTGATTGTTAATCTCAAAGTTGATTTTTTTATGTGAAGATTTTTATCAACGGTTGTAACGTTACTTCATTGCTCTCACTCTCTATAACTTAGCTGATATTATAGCGTCTTATGAAGTGATTATAGCAGCGATTTTACAGTAAGTTAGGAGGGATCTTTTGCCCTTTGTAGAGTACTAGAGTGTGGGTACTGTACTTTTTTACCCAACATTTTTATTTTTCTTAGTAATTTGAAAAGAGTTTGTGAAGAGGAGGAGTCGATGATATCTAGTAACGGTTGGTGACGTGGAAGTAATCGTATTAACTTTGATTTCAGAAGCTTTATTTCACAGATATGTTAGAAGATTAGTCTCAACAATTGTCGGCTTTTTACACACTCCCTAAAACTAAATAAATGTAGTAAAAAAAAACATTTTCTTTTGTAAGCTTCACCGCGTTTTAGTTGGACGACACAATAAGATGCAATCGTTGTTGACAGTTTCCAGACTATAAATACTCTTAGGTTAACTTAATCTGGACTTTAAATTTTTATTTATAGACACATACTGTATATATTGTAAGAAGTAAATAACTTTACATACAGTATACTTCAGAATTATTTTTTTTATTATTATTTTTGTAATCACAACTTAGGGGTGCATGTTCCGGGCGGTGGATGTTTATTTTGTTTACATTTCTGGTAATATAAACATTTTGTGGGTAACCAAGGAAACCAACTCTGAGTTATTTTTATGATTTAATAATACAAAATGAAATAGCGACGACATTTAAAGAAACGAGACGGTTTCAATGCAGATTTGTTTTGTCTCTTTATTGTTTTTAAATACTGTACAAAATGGCATAGGTTTCAGTTTTGATTTGTTCTGTTTTTTGGTATATTTAAAGAACTGAGACAGAATTACATTGGTTTTAATGGAGATTTGTCTCGTTTTTTTATTGTTTTAAAAAAACGAGTCTAAATAGCTCCAATTTCAATCCATGTTTGTCTTGTTAGTTAATTGGTAGTAAAAAGGAGTTTCGAAGTACTTTTCCAATTACTTATAATTTTTTTTTAAATATTTATTTATGTTTATAAATTTTTAATTGATGATTTTTGAGACACTATATTTGATTGATTTAGGCTGCGAGTTAAATGCTTGAATAATAGTACAACATACGTTATTGGCGTTTATTGTTTCAGAAGTTTTCGATTTAGTTGAGTGATAAACGACATTTTGCTACACTCTTATGTACAGAAGTAAGCGTTTTTCCTCAACGTCAACTGACAATTTTTACTTGTCCAAAAACGAAAGTGGTTTGTAACAAAAAGCAATGACTTGGCTGTTCAACTTTCATATACTATATAAATGCTCTCGTCGTGTACTATCGATGCACCTAAAAGTTGATTGTCAGAGTTAGCAATCATTTGAGGCGTCTGACAAGCGCTTTACTCAAAGCATAGATTGAGAATAACACGATATAATACGTGTGTGTGTTTGTAGTGTCTTTGGTGCCTAACGTGGATTGAATCGCCATTATAAGCGATTATCGGGTTTTCAACGTATGGTTTTGATCATGTTACCATGTCGATGCAAGTTTACTGTATATCATGCTATGTCGACATTTGTTTCTCTTCCCTTAACTTCCCACAAACCCCAAACCCAACATAAAAAGCCCCTGATAAGCGTTTACTCGAGGGAATTTTTTGAAATTGCAACCTATCCTATCCTATTCAATGTGTTGCTATTACCACTTCATAGAAAATGATCGATGTGGTGTTGGATTCGATATATAATTGCATACGTTTCCGGTGCCATAAATTTATTAGTTTTCACTTTATATCTAAAGTGCCAACACTTGGTACCAATTCAATTTTTATAGTAAAAAAAATAAATATAAAGACAAGTTGTTCTTTTGCTGATTTTGTTTTTAACGTGAAAAGGCACTTGAAGTCGAATTTAATCCCAAATTCAGCCAAAAGTGACCTTAAACCGATCCAGACTTCAGAGTAATTCTTAAATTTAATCAATTAACTACAAGGACATCCAAAAACAACAATGTTGTTAATGTTATCTTATTTTGGATTGAAGTTCATTAATTTGGCTTCCATTACTTTGACCACAATGCTCGGTTCTTCTGTTCTTTTTGGCAATAATAAAAAAACTCGTTTAATTATTTTTTTTTTTTTTTTTGACAAAGTAAATCTTATCATTCAAAGTACATGTCATCAGATATTTGAAAACGTTTTCAAGTACCGAGTTTTGAGCAGCTAATTTAGATTTGGAAATAAAAGTACTTGTGCACGTTTTCACATTGGTTATTAGGAAACGTGTACTTGTATAAGGCTATTACGATGACGCCGTCTCCTAATTAATGGAACTGTGTGTTGCAATGTAATTACATTATAAAACGCTGTATTGGACTTTGGGAACTACTCTAGTGCTCTGTACATTGACATGTTTAACAATGTTTGACTGAATACAGTATTTGATGTGTAAGTTTAAAAGTAAAAGTTGAATACTGCACTTCAGAGCATCCAATACGTGCTTCTCTGTCAGTTTTCATCGCTTAGGCCATGAATAAACAAACGGCTGTGGCATTCCACTTTTGCGGTCTCAATTGACAATGATATGCCATTTCTAAAAGTAAAAATATATACAGTACATTCTATTACATCGTTTCAGTCAATGACTGAAAGAATGGGAAAAGGTATGTGTGAATCAGATTCTGTCAAGGAATGCCATTCATTTTGTCTGGAAGTTTGGTCAGGGCCGGCATTTAAAAGCTCAAAACTTACTGCACAGTATTCGGCCCCACAAAATAGTGGTTCATGTTAGATTGACGGTAATGTAGTTAAAGCGTAATTATTTTAAGCGCTGAATAATTCAAGAAAATGTACACAATATTAGCTAGATTAAGGATTCATGGTGTCAAAGTTGCTCTTAAGGATTTGATAAAAGACCTTTACACGTCAATGTATCAAATTTAGTACATAATTTAGTACGGTACTAAAATTTTACCATGTTGTATGAAAGTTACAATTTTGTGTGAAAACGATACGATATTGACTTCAAATCTATACGATACGATATTGACTTCAAATCTATACGATACGATATTGACTATCAAATCAATTTAACGTTACCGAATTTTTAATGTTACGCAGCGTTTTTAAGGTTACGTTTCACAGCATATTAAACGTTACACAATGTATTTAACGTTACAAAATTATTAAATTTTAAATAAAATGTAAGAATAATTCACCTGCTCAACTAAATTGTCATTATTTGAACGGCTTGTTCAAAAATTTATTAATTTTTAAAAAATGCAAAATTTAATGTAAATGATAAGGAAGAACATATAAAATAATACTGTTTGCTTAAAAGTTGTTTAAGATACTAATAAAATTTTTGAAAAGTTGTTTAAAGTTAGAATCTCATTTTGTAAGGGCCCGGAAAGATGTTTTTTAGTAGGGTCCTTGCATTGCCTAGACTCAAGTCATGTTTATCAGCTTTGTCAATGGAATTTTCTCGCTTGGTATTGAATTGGATGTAAGGAAGTTTAAGTTTTTTTTTTTTTTGGTTGTTGGTTGGTTGGGATAAGGAATTGAATAGTAAAAAGAACCGATAAAACGGATGGAACAGTTCTCATCTTCCCCACCTTGCTGTGACCTACACAGTAGTTCGGAAATCGTTTTTGAAAAACAATTGATTTTTCTGTCGTTTTGTTTGAATGATGGGGTCGACAACAAACCTTTATCTTCCGTATTAGTGACTGTAGACGCTAGACAAACTTTACCGTAACCCCACCAATCGACAGCTCAGTATTACTTTTTGTAACAGGAATTACATCAAGTAATTTCGACAAAAGAGTCTTTTTACATTTTATTTATTTGAAAGGGTAGTGTGGGGCACTGTTTGAATATCGGAAATGCGTGTTAAAATGAAAATTCATTTTAGGTTTTGTATTGTATTTTATCGTTACTAAAATAGTAACATTAACTGCACCAATGGGAGCGGTTAACCCTTTTTTATTTCTTACTTCTCTTCAGGTTCAGATATCAATTGTATGTTTTTTTATTGTTATTGACGTCTGCTGTAAATATTATTGCATTAGCAATATTGATGTTTGTTTACTTTTGTTTTATTTTTATCGCTAGGCGTTACACTTTTTAAGGCAATTATTTTGAGGATAACAATTACTGAAATGCAATCGAGTACTTTTTTAACTAAAGCTGAAATAATCATTTTATAAAATATCATTTTTGATGTGATTTGAAGAAGCGTTATTTCTATCGTTAAAATAAACGCGCGTCATTTTCAGTGGAGCTTTGGAGCAAGATGATGGCGTCTTCAATGCGGCTAATAATTTGCGTGCTCAGTATAACTTAATTATTGGCTGTGCTGCTGAATAGATTGAAAGTTTTACTGCTGAAAGTGTAGGGCAATTTTGCAAAGCTAGTTTTATGCTCGTTTTATTGTCATTTTGACCGCGTAAGTAAGGTCTTAATTGGTGGTCAAAACATAACTTACGAGTGTTGTAGCAGCGTGTACTGTACACTATGTAATGGAAGTCCATTTTGACCTCTAATCTATGTCGTCGTTGTGGCGTTGACGCCAGATTAATGTTTTAGTGGATTTATTATTCAGCATGCAAATATTTACTTACTTAATACCTTTTTCTCTCCACTTCCCCTACGCAATCGTCAATTTATGAACACTTTATATTTCTATTTGTGGCCATTATGAATGCCACTGTGATGACTTTTGCATTTCCCTTACAATTTCCCCATTTCTACGCATGCACATAGTAATTATTATGGTAGAATCGGAGAATTATTTGGAATTGAGATGAGTGACCTACGAGTTTCGATGAATTTGAGAAGAAATGCTAAAATTGTTACAGTATGTACAGTAATTTTGAGAATAAAGAATATTTGGGAGCTTTGTGACGTGTGTGGAAAGGATGCTTGACTTACTTTGTAGTTGTAATCATTAAATATTGACCATATTTACATGCTAAATTAGTGGTTGGTGAACCGTGTAATTGGCCCTGGTATTTTATTGCCGTACTTGCAAAGGCATTGAAATTTCGCAATTGTATTTGTTCATTTTGTGTGCGTGTGTTTTTTTTAAAGCTTTTTCGATCTCTTCTTCAATTTCAAGTTGCTGAATTGAAAATGCATGGCAAAGACTGTATGTTGATTTCCTCAATTGTTTCGGTGTGTGCGTGTATGTGTTCAATGTTCATTCATTTTTAATCAACCGTAGTCATTGAAAAGTACTTTGCTGTACTTGTTCACTATACCGATTTTTTCTACTCGTAGTAGAAACAAATCGGAAAAGCTTAATGCGTTTTTTTATTTTTGGACTAAAATCAAAATCAGACATTCTCAACACTCGCAAAATGCTCATATTCCCAATTGGGCGTTGATTGCTGGAATTTTTTTTTATAAATATTTTAGCTAAAAATGAACGATGGTAAAATATTTTTCGCTTTTTAAGCGATATTTTAATGTTAGTATAATAAAAACGACCGAGCATAATATACGAGACAACTCAATTTTAGTGGTTTTTAATGATGAGCAACATAAACCAATTAGCCTAATTTTTAGTAAGATAGAAAGGTCCAGAGGAGGATGTTATTAAAACATTGTAAAATGTATTATATACATTATACTGTATTTACCTAGTGCTTACAGTCATATTCACTTTGTGGAAAACGATTTTTAAGCCAATCAAAACTGTAATTCAGTCGAAAATACTCTAATGGTTGTGTGTGTACTACTGTACAGTATTTCAGGCGATTTCTAAAATGAAATCTTTTTTTTGAGTGCAAGATCATAACTTTACAGTTTGCCATTGGAGCGGATGAGATTTGGTCCGGCTTTTTTATTAGAATATTTTTTTTCCTATTAAAAAATAGTCTTATGCTATTTTGCTGATAAAATTTTAATCTCGTTCTTTTATTGCCACTGTTAAAAACAGTGTTCCAATTGAGAAAATCACCCGATATGTCTGCTTGCGTTGCTTAATATATTGTGTTTGTGTATATGTTAATACCGGACAGAAAATCCATTAGAGCAGATAGAATAATCCGTTTATTACTTTGATGGCTTGTTACATACGTTGATAGTGACGACGCATTTTCACATCCATCAACTTGTACAAACGTAAAACGAGCGCCTATAATTGACACGTCGAAAAATACCGCACGACTTTATAACATTTTTCGTTGAATATTTTATGTATAATTATTAATTTATTATAGTGTAAAATATATCTAAAAATTAACAGATGAACGAATTGCGCAGTGGGTTATCTTTTAAAACTTTTATTTCGGTTTATTTACTTTTTGCTTTGTACCGGCCAGTTAACAATTTCAAAAAATATTTTGAATAAGGCATATTACATTTACCGAATAGTTTACTGTTCTTCTTAAGATAATGAAATTATTCTTTGAATAATTTTGTGAACAAATACCATCTGTGAAGCATTTTTCCATGCTACATTAGATAAATTGTCATTTATTAATATTGTTATTGTTATTATTGCAAATATTGGTGTAAAGAAAACAATTATTACCATAGTTTGGTCCCAGATAGCCAAATCTAAAACAAATTATGAATATGAATTATACAGGGTGATCATAAGATATATGTTCACAGATAAGTTATAGCACATAGTGAACTGACAACAATAAAAAACTAGACAAACTATTCCTGTTTATTTATTAGTAATTTTTGCTAATAAAAAACCAAACAAATGTCCATTGCAAGCAGTGCCATTTATTTCGTTTTTGCATGTGAACATATATCTTATGATCACTCTTTGTGTCGCTTTATAAATGAGAAATCAAATAAAATTTTAACTTACACATCGTGACACCCATTTGGACTGGAAGTCGTTTTTAAATCGGGTAGTATGCTAATTGATAGGCATCGGACTGTTTGGGGATAAACAATGATTATATCGTTTAATTCACCAACTACGTTATGACCGCTATAAACGACTAACTCGTCACCAATGTCTGACCTGAAAAAATTCATCTTTTTAAACAGTTTTGTTTGTATATTTATACAAGATGTGAATTTAAGCAAAGTAAACAAAATCTTATTACTAGTACTTTTGACCATTCTACAGTAATTCCTCTTACAAATATGAAATTTTGCATATATTTATGAAAAATTGTTTTTAGAGAAATCGATTGATTTTGAGTTTACATTTTGTATAAATTGCAGTAATAGTACTTACTTTCCCATGCCACAACCGTGATTGAATATATGCACTCGACAGCCTGAAAATAAATTGATTCATGAAAATATTTATAAGGTCCTACACGCATCATTTAAAATAATCATTTTTCTTATTAAATTGTTGCACTTTGTACACTTTACAGCAGAATTGGTGCGATTTAGCATAATAATTACAGTATGTTAACTTAAAGGATTGACCAATTCGGAATTTAAATTTGTTTAAAACTGTAGAACTAAATGCACTTTCAGTAAATTTTGTCAATATTTAAAAACAAATAATTAAATTATGGATGACTCGACATACAATATGCTGTGTGTAAGTGCAAAAAATAAAAAAAATTAGCGTCAGTGAATTTAAAATGTTTAATACCTGGATTTGTTTTGCAATTGGATGGAACGTAAACGTATCCAGTTTCATCAAGACAATAGTTGACTGGATCCCCACTCAAAAATTCACGTTGATCAAATTCGATAAGCTATTAGTAATAACTATTATGGTTAAAATTTGAATTGCAGTAATTAATATCAAATTATTTCACACATTTTCTGCTTTAAACGTATCATTTTCAGTTGGTTTTACTAAATTTTCGTAAATATAGTTCATTGATTCGTATGCACCATTATAATTGCATTTGCAAAAGTGACCAAGGATAAGACACATACCGCCATAGTTTTCAGTTGGCTAAACGTGTATTTGAATTTAGTTTAAAATTTAAAGCTTACTGTATATCCAATACTTACGAAACAATGTTGTGATGCTAGATCTAATTTAGTCTTTATAATTGCTTGAAAATATTCATAGTATTTCTTCAGAATGTTTCCATTAACTACAATGATAATCATACATTACTGTATCATTATTCGCTATAGGCTACATGCGTTAAAATAGAAATAAACATACATGAGAGCACAATAGTATCCAACTGTCCATGGTAAATGAAGACACGAGATCCAGCTATGTTTGATAATGGATCGATCAGTTGTTTCTGCTCATTTTCTTTGGCAACGGTGATGTAGTTATTAGCATCTTGCAATGGTGAATTGCAGTTAACGATTAGAGTGACTACGAATCCAAGGGAACATGTGTATGCAGCTACATAAGAAAAAATTTTGAAACTTTTTTTTTCATGTTTTATGTACTGTTAAGTGCACCAATTGCAAAACACCTAAGACATTACATTTTTCTATCTCATTCTTAAAAATTAATTACGACTATAAATTGTTATTAATAATTTTTAAATAAGCATCAAACTTTCATCTATGACTTATACTGACGGTCAAAATGTATTTTATTTTCTGATTCTTCATGTTACTGATATTAGAGAACGCATATCTCAATTGATAAACACTACTTAAAACGTTTAATAACTCATTACAACGAGTTAAAACTTGACAAGAAAGTTTTTTTTAAAACTGCTTTATTTTAATCATCATTTTTAATTTTTTTAATATTTTGCTGTTCAAAATTAACATTGTTTTATAACGTACTACCGGTAGATAAAATCTTGATTAAAAGCCATATGCAAGCTGGTCATCTGAGCAAATACGCTTGTTTTTTGCTATTTTTATCTTTTGATTTCAAGTTTAGTTTAACATTAAAATCGGAATCTATTATGACTTACTAGTTACTAATACGATATATTTGACTTTGTTTTTGTCCAGTATTTGGTTTAACTATCTTATTTATCATAAAAAGTTTAATTTTGATTTACGAACCTCCAGCAAAGATGGCTACTCCATATATTTCCGAGGAATATGCTGTATGATATTGGGTTGTAAAAAATGCTCCTGAAGAAAATCCACCCATGGTGACAAGCGTTTTGTTGGCTCTATAATTTCCTGTATTTAAAAAAATTATAATACTATTTAAAATAATGAAATTTATCAATTCTATGATTATGTACCAAGTCTTTCGACAATTGCCTTTGTCGACTGCAACATTAAAGTCAAAAGAACAACGGAGTCGAACTTCATTTTAGTTGAACTTGATTAACAATCTTTGCTGAATTGTCTCCTAGTTTGGCGAATTACTATCTGAATATGATATTTGTAATTCCCCTAATGTTAGCATTGTTTTATTCCACATCTGTATTTATTCAGGTAGCAACTTCGTGTTCAAAATTTATAGTCAATTGTAAAATCGCTGAATTGCTAAACTTTTTTTTCTAGTACAAACACAGTAAAATTAAATAAACATCTAACATTGCCATCGAAGTTTGTGGTACAAAGTCGTTACTGTGTGTTTAACAATTATTGCAAGCTTATGAGTCGGTAAATTAATACGTTTTTAATATCCTCATGAACATAATGTTTTCATGAGGATATGGGGATATACTAAATAATACAAATATTTTTATTTAAAAAAAAATTAATTTAGAGGGAGATTAAAATAAAAAGCATATATCCAAAAAGTAAAACTTTTAGGATATTCTTGTTTAATACGAAATATTAAACAGGATCTGATTACATTAATAGGGATGTTATTCATTTTTTTGTTTATGATATTTAATGTACTGGTATATAAAATGCTTATGGAAAACTAACGAACGATTAATGGAATACTTTATAATTATTATTACTTTATATAAAAAATATATAACAAATATAAAAAAATTAATTTTTAGGATATTCTTGCTTAATAAGAACTATTAAACAGGATCTTATTACATTAATAGGGATGTTATCGTGTTATTCGTTTAATTTTGTTTATGTTATTCATATAAAATGTTGATGGAAAACTAACGCACGATTAATGAAGTACTTTATTTTTTTTTAACAATATTATCAAAAAATAATACGACTTAAGATTTGAAATTTATCATCAGGAATTAAAATGATAATTGCATCGAACGCACTGATACAATTCCACATAAACAATATAATTAAATTATTAATTTAATATGTTTAGTTTTTTTTTATTTTTATCTCTATATTTACAGTATGGGTATGAATTACGATTTTCTTTGAGGTGGTTGAAGTGAGTGGTGAGAAGTATGATGGTTTATAGGTTGCCAGATTAAAAATAATAATAATAAAAACCCATCATATGAATTCTCACAACGCATTTAGTTTATCATTTCCGTTTAACGGGTGAGTTTCTGTATTGGAACATTTTTTTACAGTAAATAAATGAGAAAAAGTCTTATCCGTTCCAATGGCGATTTGTCCCATTTCTTACTTGCCTGCAAGAGCCAAGAATTTACATTCTAATAAAGAAACGAGATAAAATCTTATGAGTTTCAATGGCAATTTGTCTCGTTTATTTCTTGCCGCGAATGAAAAGTGTTCCCATTTAGAAAATCACTCGCTATTCTCCTATATCATTAGCAAAAGTGAACCATTTACATTTTCGATAATTTTTAATTTAGTTTTGTGTGAGAATCGATTGCAACCATACGCATTGTTTGAGATTAATTAATGTAGAAGAAAAGCAAAAGATAGAAATGAGAGAAAACTATTTTCTATACAGTACAGCATGTATATGTATGTGTAATGTATATGTAACAATATACAGTGGCGTTTTAGTTGGGTATAAAAGAAGAAGAAAAAATGGAGAGTTGATGTTGGTCTATGTGTGTATACCGTATGTGTATGAAGAGAGTTAAGTGAGGTGGATTAGGTGCCTTTTACTCGACCGCCAACGTCAACGTTTGTACAAAATTTCGATCGATACCCCTGCATTGCCGAAGTCTCTCGCTTTTCACTGCGACATATACTACGTGTATAACTCCATACCAAATTAAACCTTACCCAGTCTCTCTCTCTATCTCTCCCAGTCTCAGTGCCTATGCAACTTTATCCATACTGTGTAGTCCCTCACTGGATTTTAGTTCACTGCATTTTTCCAACATTTTCTCGTTTCCAGCAATGGGTCTACACACACAAACCACAAACGTGTGCATATTTTTTTTCTTGTTTATTTTTTTTGATGAATTTTACTTTTAATTTCTTTTTTATAACAGCATCATCTACTAAAGTAATTTTGTATGTACAGTATATAAGTTTAATTTACAGTTGAAGTTTATTATCATTTTGTGTTCGTTTATTTTCTATCATTTGCTTTTTATTATTTAATAGCTTTTATGGCTTTTTTTATTTTTTAAATTTGTAATACAATAATTGCTATTGATTGGTTGAGATACTGCAAACCGATTAAATATTTTATTATAAGCTAGATTTATAAGCGGTAATTTTAAAGTGTACCGGAAATAGGGTTTTCATAAATGCGATTTATCCATTTGTGATTTATTCTTTATTATTTTATTGATTGGCTATTGCATTGTGTACCAAATGTTCATAATAACAAACAAATCGTCCAGCAAAAGTTCAAGTATTGTGAACTGGAACTGGTTACAGTAAGTTAGTTGCTATGGGAAATAACTGGCATTAAATCTTTTAAAAATATGACTTTGACTATTTTTTTTATATATTTTTATGCCTGTGTATCGTAGTTGTAAATTTTAATTCTAATAATTATGGTAAAATTATATTACTAAAATGTTGTACGCTTATATTTTTTTTATTTATTTTAAATCCTTTCAATGAAATTAAAGGAAACTTACTATACAGTATATTCTGAATACTGTATACTGGTGTCTGTGATGCTCGTATACAGTATACTTTACAATTAATGAGTTTTCATTGCTAAACAAAATGTCTTTGTTTTCTTAGAATGAACTTTGTATTGTAGGTAATATTTAGATTGTGATTTGTAGGTTTTTCAGAAGCTACAGTATAAATTGCTTATAAAAGAAACAAAACACACAAAAAAAAACTCTTAAAAATTACTCTTTGAAAGTTATTGCAAAACTACAATAATATTTTGTATGCTTACATTATTTACGGTTTTCTTTTTTTAATAATTGTGTTACTTTGCATTTTTTAAAAATTGATATTAACATGATGTGCGACTTTTAATTTTAAAATGTGAATGTGATGCAACATATTTTACATTTTAAGGGTAAACAGCAAAACAAAAACGGATATTAAATTTTAAATTTCTAATAAAAACACAGTTGCGCATAAATATCTTTCAAATTATAATTAAATGTAGTAAATTATAATGTAATGGTTTTCTCTGAAATATGCAACTTGTGTATTTATTTCACAGAATCGAAATGTTATTTAGTTTACTAAGACAAAAAAAAAGCCGTCACATTACTGCTATAACACTGTACTTTTACTTTTGTATCGCTATTAATGCACTGTATTTACTGTAATTTTTTACTGTAATTTTTTGTGGCACTGAATTTGGCATTACCACCACAAATAAAATTAATTATTTTAACTGGTTAAGAAATCACTTTTGTCATAAAGTTTGATTAGGCAATAATACTCAATGTCTGCTTCCCTAAAACATTTTGCAGTTCCTCCATGGTCCTTTTCACAATACTGGCCTAAATGTGTGAAATTAATCAAGTACAAGTTGTCAGTAATGTAAATTTGGACCTCATAAATTTGATTAATAATTTTTTTATGATAATTATCTCGAAATTTTATTTGGTAATATTTTATCACAAAAATAATAACAGTATTTCTATACTTTCATAATCATAACTCAGTTTGTTTCTCAACTATAATTGTATGCGTCCCCTGGCAATTATCAATTAAGACATTTGACTTAAAAAAAAAACTTTAATAGATCATAATTAGCTGTGGAATTAATTTTAACTGCAGTTGAGTTAATTGTCATTGCTTATTTAAGTTACTTTTTGTAAAGCTCTAACTTATGTTTTTTCGTATTGCAAATTGTTTCTGTAACTTATTTTATTAAATTTATACGGCATTTTATTTTAATAATTGTTTCTAGTAATTTTGCTCCTTCTTCGTCTTCAAGTATGCAATATACAATGTCGCTATGAAATATGAGTTGAAAATTCTCGGAAAGTCTCAATTGTATCGATTGAGTTTGATAAGTGCGAGATTTAAAGAAAATTTATTAACAATAACAAAAAGAATAATATTGTACAATAATTCGTTTTCGTTGAAATTGAAGAAATTGCCTTGTTTTAGTGCTTTTAATATAATCGAATCCAAAAATAATCGTGTTTTTTTATTACCATTGTTTTGTCACTAATCATTTTTTTTTTCTTCTTTCTTTCATTTATCGATTATTGTTTTTGATTAACGTTGTTGAAGTAACTTACATACAGTATGTGTTTGTTAAAAATAAGTCGACTAGGCTCGACTGTCTGGTCTTAGACTTCCCCTTAAGCTGCTTCTTCAAACCATGACCTGAAGACGACAACGACAATGTAATCGATATATTAAAGTGCAATAGAAGTGAAGTAGAACAGCAATTAAATCACAACTACCGGTACTAACTCATCATGTTGTTGATAATAACCATCGAAATATCATTCAACCGATAAATTATGTATAGGTAAAAGATGAAGAAAAAAAATCTTCAGTACCAGTTGGAACAAGTAAATTTTAATAAGAAAATTGAAGATTACGATTATTATATTCTTATAAGCATAAGAAAACTTGAGGCGGGAAATGCTTTTGAAGTTGGTTTTACGCTATAAAAACTAATTAGTAATGTTAACAATTTTGTCAGAAATCATGAATTTTTAATTTCTAGTACAGCTCAAATGTTACGAAAAAATGGTCAAACTAAAATGCATTTTTTATGTTTAAAAAATAGCTGTTTTTAATGTAAAATTACGTTACAGTTCCATTGGCTAAAGACTTGTGGAAAATCTCTACAAAAACAGTACCGGTATATTAATTTTTGCCAATTTTCTCGTATAGTTTATGCTAATAAAAAACGAGATAAATTTTAACTAAAAGTAATTCAGTCTAGATTTTCAATTGGAAAATAATACTAACAAATGGTCAACAATTAAGATACAGTTTATATGTTAAAAATAGCAAAGTTCCATGTAGAATGACGTCAACCATTTAATCTCCAACCTAAATCAAGAAAGTTTTTAAGATAAAACGTTTAAAACAACTTAATTTTTTTTTTTGTATTATTTGCCAGTAAATCATCGAGACTACATTTTTCAGGAGGTTCAATCAATCGCCTCGTTTTTTTATTGGCAGAAAAATAAGATACTGTTTTTATTTTTAAAAGTGATACTGTTGTATGTAAAATGACGTCATAACACTTAGTGAAAAAATATTAGTTTTTCATTAAAATTAAAAAAGCTATTTAAAAGAAACGTTTGAAAACCACATATTAATTGGGAAAACAGTGAATTCAATTTGGGTGGTATCGGTGTCTGTTTTTTTTTGGGGGGGGGGGGGAGAGGAGAATAAAATATAAAAATTTCACATTTACAGTATCTTAACCACACTTCAATATTTGAACTATCAATGTAGCAAGCAATTGTACGGAAAATAACTTTTCACTGCTTTGCTTTGCTTCCAGTACATCTGGTCGTTGTTTTACGGATTTGAAATGTCCATGGAAGTGCATAAATCTGAATTGAGTGTTTGAGACTGTTATTTTTTGTTGACTATAAAATGTGACTTATGTCTTGTTAAAATGTTCATTTTTTTTGCCATACTTTTACATTGTCAATTCCATCCTTTGCATATTTTTTTTATATTGGAAATACCAAAAAATTTGGAGTATTTTCTTGCATGAGTAAATAAATATGTTTGCAGTTGAACATAGCTCACTCTCCATTTTGTACGGGTTATGTGGGCCCTCAAAAGCCTTGGTTGTGTAAGAGGATATAGTCAAAGAGCGTGTGCATATGTGTGTAGTGTAAAATGAAAATTGACAGTTTTGCTATATGCCCATACCGTGCTATTGCTATTCTTTGCATGCTGAATACATAATATTCGTTCAGTATGTTGCAATATCAATACAAAAGCAACGTCCCTTTAATCTATAATCTATGGGCGACGTTTTCAAGACGAAGAGCAAAAAAAAGAAAGAAAAGAAAAAAAACACCCAAGTGTGTCTATTGTTGCCATGGAGACTGTAGCTTACAATTGACGATTGAAGTGTTAATATCCTTGGCGCTTATGTGTGAAGACAAAATGAAACAACAAAGAAAAGAGCTCAAAGCTTATCATACTGCTGAATTTAAAAACAAAATATTTATGAACCTATAACATCTGTCAAATTGTCGTGGCTTTGATTTTAGTAGCAAAATTTGAAGGTATGCCGTGTGCTTTTAGATGCGAAATAGGCTAAACACTTTACAGTTCTGATTATTGGAATTGCAGTACTGCATTGACATGGTGAAAAATAATTTAAAAATTACCAATAAAAAAATTTTTGTGTGTGAAATAGCAAGTGTAATTACTGGTTTTATTGTAGCCAGTGTTGTATCTGAAATAGTTAATTTAGTGTCAGAAACAGTCCAATTTAGTTTCAGAAACAGCCAATTCAGTGTCTGGAAAACCAATTGAGTATCTTAAACAGTCAATTTACTGTATGAAATAGTCATTTTACAGGTATTATAGTGTCCAATTTAAATTAATGGCTATAATTGGCACTTTAGTGTTTGAAATTGCCAATTCAAGAATATCAAGCAATTATTTTAAGTGATAAATATTGGCAATGTTTTAATAGTTTTCGTTTTTGTTGCTATTACGAGTAATTAACTTATGTTTGGTGCTTCTGTTTCGTTTCTTAACAAACGTTTTTATTGTTGTATTTAAGGCATTTTATTAATTCTTGTTGTATTTTGTAGGACGCTTACAAGGCATGGGTATGCTCCATGATGATTCCATACAGGGAAGGAGATCGTTACGTTAAGCCTTGTAGAGACGTATGTCACACTATGGAACAGAGGTGTCCCTATTTTCTTCCTGATGCCAAATTACAATATGCAGGAGAACCCACTTTTTTATGCATAGGTAAGCCATTTTTATTGCTTATTGAAATGACATATTGCTTGCACTTTTCATTAAAATTTATTATTATGCTTTCCAACTCGCAAATTTTATGCTGAAAATCAATTGGCTTTCTGTTTCTTTTTTTCTTCTATATTTGTTCTCATTTTCGTGTGTTTCTTCCATCAACTTATTTCATTTAGCAAAATGATTTTTGCTTAGTTACGCCTTGTTATTTGCGCTTTGAGGGGTTTTTGTTGTTGTGATTTTAATTTGCATTGTGTGGAATGTACTGTATATGTGCTTGATGCTTTGATTTATTTATCAATTTGGTACTTGCATCAGCCATCAACACATTAGCATCAACAATTATTTTATTTTTATTTCTAATGGAAATTAATAGTTAGGGCGTAGTTAAAATGCTGCATGCGAAGTAAATTGACTTGTGAATTCGAATTACAGATATTACTAATTCGTCAATGATGTGTTGTTTAATTTAATTTATTAACTGTTACTTTTAATGGTTTTTGTAATTTGGTTGCTATAACATTCTATAAGTCTGTGGCAAGATAATGATCACACCAAAGTCAATGGAGCGCAATGAATTTCAAATGGTATTGGAAATACATCATTCATCCTCCATCGACTCGGTGGTTGGTTATGTTATTTCTTGAATTACAAGTGATTGTTTTAGTTTATTCGGTTAACTATTTGTGTTTAATAGTTGAAATAGGGGCTTTTTATATTTTAAATTAATTTATTTGGGTGCAGTTTGAAGCATGTTTGATTAACTTATTATTCTACTTAGCATAAGTTAATCTTATATTGATTAAAATGGTTTAGTTTGGTCTTTCTAAGAGTTCCCATATTAGTTTTGGTGCATGTTTGGTGCTTACAAATTAACAAAACAATCTGGTGCATTTATTTCTTAATTTTAAGAAGAATAAAGGTTGCTAATAAAGATCTTAGCTTTTTTCTAATCTTATGCATTTAGTGTATTATTAGCGCTGAAACGACATTTAGTTTTGTACTTGTTTAATATTTTTGGCAATGTTTGTTTGTTGTTGATGGAAATGGATGATTGTACTTTGCACGCGTACTGTACATGGAGATATGATATTGCATGAACACCGGAAACGTAATTATCTACTGTTTATCAGTTTGACAAATTTGTGTTTGTAATTGGTTGGCAGATCATGATATTCCCGAGACGGAAACGATGGGTGACAAGTCTTCGTACGGAGTACCGCCCAACTGCTATCTACCTTGTCATTTGGATTCTAAAAACCTGACATTGGACCACTGTGTTTATTCTTCAGTGGCAAATCAATCGGGCACAAGGGTGTCGTGGGGTTCGAATTCGTCGTTCTCATTTTATACCATCTCTTCAGCTTCCTCGGGGTCATCATGGCGGGTTGGTTCCAGCAACAACAAATCGGTTCTTCAGGCCGTCTCTTTGTACGTAGTTGCCGTGTTTGGAGTACTATTGGCCAGCAGAACGTTCTTCTCATCCCCACCTTTTTGTTTGGGACTGACATAGTAATAATGTGGACCCAGACAATTTTTTTATATAACCATATAGATGCAAAACATACAATGTATGTATATAATCGAAATGAAAAATTTTTTACTACTACCAAAAATAAGAAAATGAAAAAAAAAGATTAACAAAGAAAAAAAAATTAAAACATGTCCCCGTGTCCACACATACACACAACGTATATTAATTATTAAAAAAAAACATATAAAAGAGAAGATTAAGTCATTGGAAGTTGGAATAGAAAAACAAATAAGAAAACAGCACTTTTTTTGTTTTTGAATTTTCAATTTGAAGAAAAATGAGAGACGGCAAGAGTTGAAATTGTTTGGAGGGGGATACAAATGAAAACGGTGTGATTTATAGCAATTTTTGTTACCATGTTTATTTGTTCTCCACTAAAAGGTCAAATTTATGTTTAAACAAAAAAAATGAAATATCAACATATGTAAAGGATACGCTTGGTTATTATACAGTATATACTGTACAGTAGTTGTAAACTAAAAAAAAAGTCGTTTTCTAAAATTTATAGCTACGGATGCCATGTATAAAAATATATATAGTATATAAACATATATACAGTATATGCATATGCAAATTATTATAGTGAAAATAATTTTGTCTTAGTTATTTTTTTATTGGTTTTTTTTTCTTTCCAAACCAAAAGATGAACTTGTTGGCAGTGTGGTTAAAGGAGCTATCAAATTAAGTTAGCTGTGTTTATGAAAATTAATTGGAAAAAATCATTTTTATTTATACATGAAAAATACCGTTTACAGTAAAATTACCAATATTTTGGTAATAAAAATAGAATTTAATACTGAAATCATGTATACGCTTTTTTGTAAAATTATAATCAATTTGTGCTTAATAATTATTATCAGTGACGAGCATCTAAGAACATGGCAGCTACTAAATTGGACTTTATAGCAAATTTGCCAATATTTAGACATTAAAAAAGATTTTGTACTGAATTTAATAAAACTTAGTTTGACAGAAAAGGATACCGGTTAACATTTTGGATATTGTCTGGCTTCTAAGGCTCAAAATTTAATCAAAAGGAATTTATTTCAACTTTTAAAGTACAATGCCGTATAATATTTTAGTTAATTGTAATTAAAATGTTTGTGATTGAGATTAATTGAAATTATTCTCACAATTATTAAATATACTGAGAAAAAAAGTCAAATTTAGTTCTTTGCATGGCTGCTGTTATTCTTAGAGCCTCCACTGTATGTTACTGAGAACTAAAAATCAAACAGGGAGACATGGATAAATAGCTTACTGTAAGTACAAAATGTCTCATTACACATTAACAAACAGGAAGTGACTTAATTTAAGTTTTAAAATCTAAATAACATTCTATCAAAAAAAAAAGACTATTATCATTAAAATTTGTAATGTCTTTAAAACCTCCAAAAATTGCCTAATTTTCTGCAAAAGAAAATACTTGTATTGTTTAATTTACAGTATAATACAGTAGCTTCCGGTTTATTTTTTGTTGTAATGAGTGTACTCGGGCAGATACTGTACAATGGCAAAGTTCAATGTTATTTATACTGTATGTGCTACTTTTTCTCCCAAAAAAACAAGTTTGGTGTCAGTGATTACTTAATTATCTGACCAAGATAAATTAAATATCCAGATCTTCCACTAAGATACAGTATAGTACATTGTTTTTATTTTTTTTTTACCAAGTTCCACATGTCAGGCCATTCCTTGTCCATTTTAAAATGTGGCAATAGCATATTTTTAAAATGCCGACAGAATCGCAACAAGATGATTGATTGATAATGTCATAACTGCAAAGTACAGAGTCGACAGTGTGGGAAAAAGTAATGATCGTTTCTGTCAAAAGTTTTCGCATTACATCATCATAATAATTATTCTATTTTGTTATGGAAACATCTTAGGGCCGGAGTTTTTTTTCCTCGTAAGATATACAAGGTGGCCGTAAGATATGTGTACATATAAAACAGCTGGCAATAAAGTAACGGGGATAAATTAAAACGTTTTCAATAGATATTTTTTCTCTTTATTATTGGTAAAAAAAATCAATAAAGAAATTGCTTTGCTTTCAATAGATATTTGTCTTGTTTCATTATTGGTGAACCTTTCTGTACACTAGACTTTTTTCTCGTTTTTGATTGCCAGGATGTATATGTGAACAGGCATATTATGGTCACGCTGTATTGTATAAAAGAAAAATTGTCTGAATTAATCATTAATTTTATTTATTATTTTTAAAAATGCTTATACAAAAGCAATGGTTATTTATCTGCAAGTTTCTGGCTATGTTAATTGGAAAATTTGTTGTTTTATAATAGTCATCCCCTACACAACATAATGATATAAATTCAAATTTAAAATTTTAGAATTTTGATTGGTTAAGGGTCGAATTTTATCTTTATTATAGATTGAAAAACATTTTAGGAATTATTGTTATCGAAGATTTTTGACATTGGTTTGTAATAATTATTTTTACCATAGGTTGTATAGGAAAAACTTGGGTCCTGAAAATTTTAAAAATTGATCAATCTGTTATAAAAAGGTCATGAAATTGAATATTGGATATGGTCGGCTTCATTAAATAATCTCAAACTTCAGATACTGTATTTTCCAATAAAGAAATGAGACTAAATGAGATTGGTTTAAATGCCGATTGGTCTCGTTTCTTTTTTTTAGCAAAGTTCGGCTATACTACTATGGTTTTTTAACTAACGTATAATGACTTTTCTGGCATTTCCTATAAAATCGACAATATGATTATGATGAACAGAATTTCAACTTAGCCCCAAGGGGGATTTAATGGTTGCACTATAAAATTAAAATTTTTTTTTATTAATAATGAATTTGATTTAAATTAATTTGTTAGACTGTAACCACGTTACTCGTATACTGTATGATATTCCATTTGAGTGCAGGAAACAAAAACGTCGAAGAATTTGTCTCATTTTAAATATTTGGCATTGAGAATAGTCTGAGTAGACGGTCAATTCCCAAGTTAAGATTGAGCTAGAGGTGTATAGGAAGGTTCTGTTTATTTTTATAACTTATAAAAGTAACTAACAGTACGGTAACTTGTACATCGGTATTGACTGTTAGCATTTGATCGTCTTTGGCTTCTAAGGCCGATGACCTCTGATCAATCGATTTTAAATGGACGACTTGAAACTCCGACTATTGCTATCCAGTCACGACTCTGTATTTTGTTACAACCATTTTAGTCCCTTTAGTCTCAAAAAAGTGTAACGTACTGTACATAACGATTAGCCAAAATTTTAGTTGAAATTGACTATAGTGTCGAGTGTATAGCTGTACAAAAACGTAGTGTTTTATTTATTTGTGAAAAAATTATCCACGGTGTAATGTGAAAAAACCGCTGTGTGTGTACAGAATTGAATTTGAGAGACGTTAACACAAGTGTTTGCGTTCCTTTTTAGCTGTGCCTTTATTTTTCAGTATATAACATTTAAATTTAATCGCGTTTGATGAAAGTTATGACAGTGTGACGTAACCCTATGAGGATAAAGACTTTAAGTACTCTATAGGGAAGTCACTTTATGATCACATTGCATAACGTACAGTAAGACGACGTAATTCTATTTTAATGAAAATTATGTGTTGTTGTAAAGACCAAAATCGATTATTAATCGACATACTTTAGTTAACTGATATTGGTTTGTTTGGTTTTTTTTTTATTTTACAGTAAATTAACATTTTGCAAGAGCAAAGAGTACTATTTCAATGGGAATGAATTGCAAACAAAAAGCTTCACTGTATGTTTCTTAGTTGAAACTGCACTTATTTTGTGTCTTGTAAATTGTCATTGAGATAATCAAAAAATAAACGTGTGAAACAATCCAATACATAAGAACGTCCATTAAGAACAATAGTTATCGTTGTTTGAAAGTTAACTATAACCCACAAGAGCTTTAAGAACCCATTTTAAAATTTAATCCATGGAATTCAATATTAAATTCTGTCATAGGCGTCAACGCTAAATTCTTCCGTGAATTTGTATGCTAAATTCTACTTAAGATTTCTGTGCTAAATTTTTCTATGGATTTCCATGTTAAATTTTCTCACTGACTTCAATGCAAATTCTCCCATATATTTCGTTGCTACATTTCTTATTGGTTTGCTAAGGGTTTAAAGAAATAATATAATTAAAATGATTAAAGTGCAATTTGCATGTAAGTTATAGTACGTTCAAAATTGCATTAATTAGTTGAAAGCTAACTTAAAAATTAATTGACAGAAAATGCACAAAATTTGTAATTTTCTAAGTGAAGCTTTCAAACGACATAAAATGGATGATCTTTGTGTTTGAAACTTGTTACACTTACTGTACTTTACATATTTTAGTTTTTACTGTTTACGGTATGCATAATATTTTCGTTTTGAATTTTTCACTGCCAATATTGACATCTATGGTGCGGAAGTTTTATTCGAAAGTCAGAGGGTATAAATATAGTACGAGTAGTTGAAATAAAAACAATCTTTTACATAACTTACACTCAAATACATTGAATTATATTTGAAGGTAACTGGTACTTGATTAAAAAAAACATTTTTTGTGTCGTGCAAAAAGAAAAAAAAATCGGAATATCCAATTATTCTAAACCTCATAAAAATGGAGGATATAAAAAGTGAAGAAACAACAACAGCAACAACCCACTTTACAGAATAACCAATTTTGCGTAATATAAATGTGAAATTTCAATGTAATTAGATATAATCGACAATAGAGAATGAATTTAGTGGTTCCTTAATAATTTTTCACATTTTCCCTATTCACAAAAAATAATAATTCCAAAATACATTACATATTGGACGTAGTTGTTGTGGCCAGAGAAAATAAAATATAATTTTATTTATTGCCAACATCTCTAAATTGCATAAGCATTATTACTGTTATTATTTGAAATGAGTCTCCCATATTACTTAATATTGTTCTGCTACTTAAATGAGCAACAGCGGCAGCAGATGTGAAAATAAGTTAGTAAAATGCATTACAATTACATTGTCAACTCCATCACTTTTGAAGATTGTTGTTGACGAACAAAAATCTTGTTGGTGAATAGCAAGATGATAGTTTTTTATCATTTTGTATTTTACTTAATTTACTTCAAAATTAGATAATTAAAACAACCTGTGTACACAAAATGATCGTATTTTAATGTTCTTAGTTGGGAGAAGAAACTGAACTGGTTAATACCGTAATAATATAATTTAATTGACTAAAAGCAAAAATCTTCTTGTTCTTCATATTTTGATGCCGTTGACAAATCAGATGACATTCTGAAATTATTTGTTATTTTTAAGTTATAATACTGGAATTTTTATTTAGATTTTCATTAAATAGTAAATGATAATGTAAATGTGGCAAATATCCGTGCGGTAGTTTGCATCCAACAACGTTTATAGAACCGCATTGACATATGCAACTTTTATCACTAGTAAAACAATTTGGGAAAATTCGGTTATTTAGACGTTATGGTCAATTAAAAGTTGTATTTTACTGCAATCTTTGCTAAATTGTAATTTTTTAAATAACATATTGGGATTATATACTGAAATTTAAGGATGCATGATTTTATTATGTTTGTTGCAGATCTCCGTGCGGTTATTTGTCTTCAATAGAATGGTAACTACGGCATTGGCATATGCAACACTTGACATTAACTTAGTAAATCAAATTGGCCAAATTTGATTAAGTTTAAATAATTATTTGATGAGAGTGCTTTCAAAGATGTATGGATTGAAATATGATGTTGATGACCACTTAATACATACTGACTTTGAGTTTTTTTGGTATTTGGTCGGTTGATGACTCATCAGTATTGGATATACAGTAATTATTATTAACTTAAAACTCATTCATAAAAATGATGTGAAAATTACTTTCAGTGCATTGTGGATGAGTGAACATTGTTTGGATATGGGTAGTTATTTTTTTAATATTATGCAACAGTTTCAATTGAGCCACTTGTTAGGAAATAATTATGGTTTAAGCAAATGTTACATCCAGTCCAATAAGTAGATAAAATCTGATTGGAATTTTTAACACAAACTCATTTTTAACATACTTGGTTCCTAAATCTTCCTCCTACACATTTTAAATCGCCAAAGTTTTGTGTAGATCAAATCTTTAAAGGAAAAAAAACCCAAAACCATGTGCCCTTCGTTGATCCCTCAAATTCCATGACTGCTAGTTAAAACTTGTAGACTAATCAGAGTAGTTTTGTCCTAAATTAGTTTACTAAACAAATATATTTGGCTTCCATGTAGTTTATCAACAAAATAATACCAACAGCATCACCGTCGTCGTGTAAGATCTTTTTTAGCATGTAAAATTATTAAAAGAAATTAAATTCAAGAGTCGCGTTTTCCCAAATAATTGTATTTTTGAAAGACAAGTTAAATGGGGCCCAGAAAATTATTTTAAGTTTACAAACAAAATCATTGTTAATCGTTGAATAAAAGATTCAAATACAAGGTAATCATAAGATATGTGTTCACATATACCGACAATAAAAAAAATTCGAAAACGGTGAACCATACGATTTACTCGGTTTCTTTATGTAAGTTGTGTGAACACGTATAACTTATTATGATCACTTTGTATAAAATCAATTTGACTACATTTTTATACCATTATTAATTTTAGAGAATTGCTAACTAAAATATGTTGTTTTTATTATTTTAAAAGAAATTAAATATACTGTATTTACATTAAAAATTAATCTTTTTTTTGGTTATCAAAACGTTGGTTTTCTAATGGTCAATGGAATTTAAACTTGTTGCTGAAAATTGTCATTGATTTTGTTTTCTTTATAATTTTCTCACAGTAATTATTGGCCATTATAATTAAAAATAAATTATTTTGAGGGGAGAATGTTTTTATTACTAAAATAATTAACACGTACCGGGCAGCTATTAAAAAAAGCATCAGAGAGGTCCTAAAATAATAACAAAAAAAATATTAAAAAGATGAAAAATGGTGTATGGGGAACTTAAACAAAATAAATTCAATATTATATTATAATAAAGCAGACTATTCAGTAGATAATTCAAAGCTATATAAAACTTTATTAAATGCCATCAAAGTAGTTCCACAGTTGTGCCCTTTAATTGTTCATATTCGTTATTGTCTCTTCAAATTGTGGCCCATTTGAAAATCAAATTAAACAAGCGCGTAATAATAATTGAAAAAGAAAAAACAAGTTTGTCTTAAAATTAAGGTAATCTTAATACGATAAACTTAATTCAATTAAAGTAGTGAATACCCTCGACTTTAAAGTTTTATTTTTACAAATTTTACTTTGAAAATAAAATTGTTACACAAAATGATAGTTAAAATAAATACAAATAGATTTCTGTTTATTTATTTTTTTGTTAATAAAAAGCAAACAAATCCCGTTAGTACACTGCTGTTTATATTGTAGGTTAGTTAATTGTTATTTTGACAATATTGGGTGATCAAGTTAATATAAGTTTAAACTAACGATGATCAAAATGATGATGAGTATTGATAATGTGGTGGTTTAAAAAAAGAGTTAAATCCAAATGGTAGTGCAAAAATACATTAATAAAATAAAAACTCTGTTGTACTTATTTACAGAATAACTTTAAATAAAAAAATCATTTTTAGAGAAATAAAGGAAATTTTTTTTTTGAGGATTATAAAAATACGGTATATGAAATGTGAACGATAAAGTATGAACTACAATCTTTGTTAATCTTTGTACTGTTTATTTATTGGTAATGATAAATTGATAATGTTAGTGTTCTTGAATTTTGAAAATATTTTTTAGTGCTATTGTTAATTTGTTGACAGTAATTACTTGTATTATTATGCTGAAAAAAATTAATTTATTATTTGTTATTGAAGATTATATGACATTACATGAGAGACATGTAATTGCAAGTTCATTTATTTGTAATTTTGAAGCCAAATTTCATTTAAGAAAAAATTGTAATAATTTTAATGGTACGTTTAAAAATCTTCCATGTTAAGTCAATGGCGAGTCACAAGCAATGCTGCTTTGTAGCTTCTCTGCGTGACTCGTCATTAACTTAGCATGTGTGTGCTGTCCCTGTAGACACTGTCTGCGTGTGGATGCCAATATGAGCGTTGATTTAAGTGTTGGGGCTTTGTCTGGGCACAATTTTAACGTCGTATAATCTTTGAATTTTTGTCTAATTTGATCAAACATACAGTTTGCGACATAACTATAACGATTTATCTTGTCATTTTGTGGTTGAAACTGTTGAAAGTATCAAAGTAGTGACAAACATGACTTGACATCTTTAAGATGGTTTTGGGACACTTAAACACAGTGTTTACTGTTTAGTTGATGGAAAATGTTGTTAAATTTTTTTTTCCTTTCCCATGTTGCAGTTGTGTCGTTTCCTGTAAGTAATCATGAGTTATGGCGATTTACATCGCAAAATAAAATGTCAACAATAGACAAACTTTTTTATTTATTTAAAATAATAACTGTTGCATCGCAAAAAAAATGTGTTACAAGAGTTTCTTCCCTAACAAATGGTGGGAGCGATGACGTATTTCTAATTTTAATTAACCACAATGTCATGTGAAATAAAAAAAAACCCGAGGAGCTATATAAAAACCATGTTAATTATTAGACAAAAAAAATTGTAAATACCGAAGTAATATAGCCAAGTTATACACTGATGTACAATACCGATATGACAGTTTCATAATATTAAAAGATTAAAAAAAACCGAGTGACGTCGACGTAAAAAAAAATGAACGTTAAAAAATGAGATTTTTTTGCGTCGACTTTTTATTTTGTTTCGTTTTGTATGTAACTTATTTTTTTTTTATTTTTAATTTTTACTGTGTTTCTCCACCACCAAATGTGGCTTGATGTTCAGAATGTCAAAACAATTTTAAGAGGAAAAACAAAACTTCAAAAATTGTACTTGGCGAGGTATCTTATAATTTGTATCATTTTTATACCCAATAACTTGAACGATTCGCAAAGTACATTGTAGACGAACAAAAAAAATATTGTAAATACAGTAATAAATATAGTTACAGAATTGAATGTTGTTGATCATATGTAAAAAATCAGTTGAGATACATTAAAAATGACACGAAACCATTTTATAACATGTTTTCTCATCGGATTATTGTGTGTGTTTGTTGTCGTTTATTTGATTAGTTCATATTTAACGCTTATTTTCATCAATTACGAAATTGAATGCAACTTAATTCAGATGTGAAATAACGTTAGAGGGGCCCTAGGGGTTGGCTTTTTCATAGGGTCCTCTGCTCTCGAGCTGTGGGTCTGTTTCGTAAATATAAAATCGATCATAAAAATCTGTCTTAAAATAAAATTTACAGCTTCATCATTTTTCCCAGTTCACTAATCTTTACCGTCATCAAAACTGCACGTTAACTGCTTCAAATTCATTAAAATAATTTGTTGCAAAGCAATTAACATTTTGTAGATTAAAGTGCAAACAGTACGAGTAAATAAAAGACTAATAATTTTTCCCCCTAAATTCTTAATTCGATTTTTTAATCATTAAAAACACGCCTGTATGCTGTATGATTAAATAATTTTTCAACATTTAATTTATATTTTTGCTCTGCATGACTGATTTAAGTTAGACCGGATGTAAAATTAATTAGGGAAAACTCAATTTTATCCAAAACAGTAATACGGTATATACGGGGAAAATGTTAAATGCAAACATTTTAGTTGTTAAAGTGGCCAGACGATAATTTGTTTTATTTTTAATGGTTTTGAACAAATCTGAAAAATTCTATTGCTGCCCCTTATGATACATATGTGCATTGCAGTGAAGCTCTAGTGAGGGGCAGCTTATATAAACAACATTTTTTTCTTTTATTAATTTTTACTAACATTATTAAAAAGTTACTAAATCTTGTTTACTATGGTATGTTCATCTTCAATAGCTACAATTTTTGTATTCAACATTTTTTCTCCCCAACTCTTATCGCTTTTGAGAAATATGCGTCTTCTCATGCAGTCGGTATAATATTCATCCATTCGTTAAAAAAAATTAAATATGTCTAAAACAATAAAAAAAAGATAAATAAATAAAAGGTGAAAAAAGAGAAAGTTGCTAATGAAATTACTAGACGTAATGAAATTAATAAATTTGAATTACATTTGGTGAAGTAGAACTGTTATATTATACTGTATTCTAGGCAAATAACCTCGATCCATCTCTTTCATTGTGTATACATATATTGTGTGTATGTGTATTCAGCTTTCAGAAAGAGCCCCATATAAACAGTATAGTGGATATATAAGTTATATGCATTTTTGCCAGTGAAAACGCTTCCTGCTTTTATTGAGGACAATCGATCCTTCCTTATTTTTCCTCAGACAGAAAATCCCAAAGTCGGCTATAAGGGTGGTAACATCGGCTGCTGAATGCTTTGGTTTGGTTTGTTGGCTCTTTCAACTCTCTCTGTGCTTATTACTCATTTTCGTTGCAGTATCAAGCAAGACTAGACCTAGTAGAAGCAAGCCAGACTCAAACAACCAAAGTCGTTTTCAAATTAAAACCACTATCGATGTGGGAAATCGGTTTGTATGGGACCCACGATGCCACGTTAGGTGCCATTCGGAGAGAAAATAAATCAGCTGATTAATGTTCACAAATAATTTAATAAAAATTAGTAAAATGAGTCAAACTAAAAAAAAAGTTTATTTCTATTTGAAACTCAAAATGTTGACATTAGAAATTTCAAACGTGGTAATTTTTAGAGAACTATATAAAAATCGGTTTTAATAATACGGAAATATTGACTATACTTAGTAAAATCTAATGAAATTCGAAGTGTGGGTTATTTTATTACTGTTCATTCATGTGGGCCCCCAGGCCCCTTGATATATGACCTTGCCTAAAAAAATTGCAATAGTCTCTGAACACAATAAAAATTCATTTCTTGGTCAAATATTAATATTATATGCAACTAAGCCCGACGATCCATTTATTTTTCATTCTGTGTACTATAAACTGCCATGCAGGATGATTTTCTGAATTGGAACACGTTTTTTGTAATGAAAATAAAGAAACTATACTAAATGTCATTAGTTTTAATGGCGATTCTTCCGGTTAATTTCGTGTTATGAAAGAAAAATATCAGTAAATAATTGAGACTAAACTTGATCAATTCCAATGGCTATTTGTCTCATTTTTTCTTGCTAATAATAAAAAAGAGGATCCTATTCAGAAAATCACGCGGTGTAGTGGTATATTGTTAGCTTATAAATAAGTATAATATCTTGGACTTTTTCATTTATTTGTATCAATATATGCCTGCACAGCTGTCCTTGTCTGACTGAATTGGATCCATCATGCACCTCCGCAACCACTCATAATCGTATAAAATGACATGATGCACAGCTAAACATTATACTGTATACGGACGGTATACGCGTGTTTATACTGTTACTGTGTATATGCAATGTCAACCAACTGTCAAAGATTTTTATGCCTCAAGGGACCTGATTTTGGTTTAGACTTTACTTTAGATATATAAAAATGCTCTTAGTAAGGTCAGTTTATAACTCCACCGTGTCTAATCAATTCCGACGGTATCAAGCCCCTGTAAACAAGGAGAAAATTACTGTGTTGTTTTGCCATAGTAATTGTAGATATCAGGAGAGGTGTTACTTGA
The DNA here is from genome assembly GCA_013389785.1 of Helicorthomorpha holstii. NCBI lineage: Eukaryota > Metazoa > Arthropoda > Diplopoda > Polydesmida > Paradoxosomatidae > Helicorthomorpha > Helicorthomorpha holstii. The sequence goes on from JAAFCF010006596.1 coordinate 21,500,092, forward strand.
CAATTATTTCTCAACAGTTATACTTTATTCATGATTTAAATTAGGTTGAATTTTATTATGTTGGGTTAGTTTATTTATTATATGGTTAGATTTTATAAGTCAACTTGACTATTAATTTGATGCTGAATTTATTTTTATTATAATGAACTAGTGAGTTGCTTAATTACTTTATGATTTTAGCTACGAATTTATTTTTGATTGAAATTGCGATTTTACAGAAATAAAATATTGTCATCAAATAAATAAAATTATTTTTAAAATTGGAGCTTCAACTACAAAATATTTTTAAATAAATATGATTAAGCCGTTAATATTAAGTTTATTGCAGGAATAATTTTTATTGAGATTTACCGTTATGTTAAAAAAGATGGTTTGTTTTGGTCCTTTCAAAATTGCTTTAAAGAACCACCGCGTCATCCAGCGGTGACTGTTGAAGTTGCACTACGCTTGCGCAGTAAAGTTTTGAAACAGATGATCACAAAATTCATCTTATTGTTATTGCAATTTTAATAAGTTGTGTGTTTTTTTATTACATATTTAGTTTTTGGGGTTCTGTAATTGAAATATTTGGAAGATGAAGAAGAAGGTATGGTTTAATTTTGTTATATTATAATGATATTTAATCTTGCTTACATGTGTGGATTTGCTCGTGTGCTTGAAACAACAGCCTACTGTTCAGTGGAAAGCAACGCATCTAGTTTGTTGTGAAAATTCATTGATTTGGCATGGAGATTACAATTCCTGGACCATATGAAGAAACAGAAAGACTTTTAAGTCAACTAAGTGTGAAATGAAACGTTGGACTGTATGACATTCTAAATGTAGCAAGCTCAGTATCAGTAGTTCTAATCAGCACCTTTACACATTGCTATTATTATAAACAGCTGCAGTTCAAGCAAACTCCGATTTTTAAAAATCGATCAAATTATCAAGGGTAATTGTTAAAAGATTAAAGGAACATGGGAATCTAACAAGCAATGTAGCGTTTAATTGACTTGTTTTTCAGATTAATATCGAAAACTTTAAGATATACTGTAGCTCATCAGTCGTTTTCTTTACTTGTTAACATTCAGTCTGGTGTCAAATTGCTTGAACTGTTTTTTTGTAATAATGGATTATGAAAAGCCCGACTACTCGAAAGTAATCCTTTACTTAAGCTGTTTACAAATTTCTTTAGCAACTCTTTCTGGTACATGTTGATCTTTATTGGATCTATTCTTCGAAGAGATCATAAATCTCAATTTATTAATTATGAATAAAACTAAAAACGATTCCATTTCGATTACCATAACTTATTTGACATTTAAAAATCAGTTTAAATGGCTTTTTTGGGAAACTGCAATTGCTTGGACGGAAAATTAACCCTGTAATCTCAGTGCCATTTCGTTTATGGCTCAGTAAAACTAGACTTGTGCTTTCAGTGAAGGATACAACTTTAATGGAATTAATCAAAATAATCTTTACAGGTTTTGCTGATGGGGAAAAGTGGTTCAGGGAAGACTAGCATGAGGTCAATAATCTTTGCCAACTATATTGCGAGAGATACACGAAGACTTGGAGCTACAAGTAAGAAATAAATATTGAATTTTGTTTGTTAATTAATTGTCGCGCTTTTTCAGTCGATGTCGAGCAAGCTCACGTAAGATTTCTAGGAAATCTAGTCTTGAATTTATGGGATTGTGGAGGGTAACTATATGTGCTGATATTGTCTGTAAAAACTGTTTAAAATGATTAATGGGTGTCTTATGTTTAATTATTAAAAGACAAGAGGCATTCATGGAGAATTATTTTGTCAGTCAACGTGACAGTATATTCCGAAATGTAGAAGTTTTGATCTACGTTTTTGACGTCGAAAGCCGGGAACTGGAGAAAGACATTCATTATTATCAATCATGTTTGGAAGCTATAATACAAAATTCGCCTGAAGCCAAAATATTTTGCTTGATTCATAAAATGGACCTCGTACAAGAGGACCAAAGAGACGCGGTATTTATTCATGTTATGCTTCACCATGAACTCTTAATTGTCACCAAAAAGAAAATGATATATAATGATAACGAAATGATAATGAATAGTTTCGTAGGATGTTTCGTTTCTTTATTTTTTTTTTTAAAGAAACGAGACTTAATAATAAGTTTAATAATATGACAACTTAATAATAAACCAATTAATAAATTTAAGCATCTAATTATTACTTTAAAAGTTTAAGAGTTAGTACATACTAAACTGTAGTCATTTAAGCTATTCCATTAAAACTTTGGGTTGAGTAAATATTAAAGAATCAGAATTTCTAATTAGTTTGGATTGTAACTAACGGATATTTCAGTGTTCTGACGTTTTTATTCTCCTTTAAGATTTTTGCAGAAAGAGAAGAAGATTTAAAACGTCTTTCAAAGCCGATGAAATGTGCTTGCTTCAGAACATCTATTTGGGATGAGACGTTATACAAGGTACAATTTCATAAATTGAACTCGATGGCATTTTGTTACTTTTGTGACTGTTTTTAAAATCTAAACAGGCTTGGTCATCGATTGTTTATATGCTTATTCCAAACGTCCAACAGTTGGAGAGTAATTTGGAAAATTTTGCTACAATTATTGATGCTGATGAAGTTCTGTTGTTTGAAAAAGCAACGTTCTTGGTAAACACTTTTGTGTACTTTAAAACATTGTATACCTTATACTTGAGCTTTGCATAGGTAATTGCATTCTGCAAAAGAAAATCTCATTCAGACCTTCATCGGTTTGAGAAAGTCAGTAATATCATCAAGCAATTTAAACTCAGCTGCAGGTAAGTTACTGTATTTAGGAGTTAGGACTGTCGTAAAACAGGTTAAAACCTTTTGAAATATCTTAACTCATTAGTAACCGGCCTTGATAATTGTTTAAGGTTTTAATCTGTTGTACTTTTAGTTGATTTTGTATCTATTAATGTTATATTTTTTGTTACAATAGCAAGTTAGCCGCGCAGTTTTCGAGTATGGAAGTTCGCAATGAAAACTTTGCTGCATTCATCGATGTTTTTACTACCAACACTTATGTGATGGTTATTTTATCAGACCCCACTATTCGTAAGTTAAAGTTTATGCTTTTTTATTCTTTCTTACGGTTCGAGACAGTTTAAAAACTTACTAATTTATTATAGCATCTGCTGCCACATTAATCAACATCAAAAATGCTCGAAAACATTTTGAAAAGTTGGAGAGAGTTAGCCAAGCTCCAAGCCACTCGGGTAATCGATCCTAGATTGTTTGTTTGTACTTGTCAAACAGCCGAGTAAGATATTTGTGTAAACTTAATACGATTATAATGAAATTAAGCATTGTACAATTAACATTTTACAGCAACAAAACTAAATATCATCAAGTAAATGTAATAGCTCTGAAATTGCAGCTAATAATATGTAATTTTAACTGCAAAATTTTTAGGAATAAACGATTGTTGTATATCGTTAATAATATTTTATGTCTTATTATTAAGAAAATAAACTCAAAACGATGGTTTATTTTGCTGCTTTTAAAATATTGGTTTAAAGTTCAAAAAATAATACAGTACAAATTCTTTCATTCTCAGCGCCATCAAGCGGTGACATTTGAATCTGTAATACCGTTGTGCAATATTGTTGATAAACAAAGCTTTTGACACTACTGCATTGTTAATTTGGTACTGATCATATGGTCACAAGATTTGCTTTATGAGTTTTTAAATTTCCAGAAATTGTGTTTTCATCAGCTTTGTAATTGGATATTTATTATAATTGGTTGGTGTCTTGTCTCAATCGAATATTTCCAGGATGAAGAAAAAGGTGTAGTTTAAATATGTTATATTAAGATTCTAACTCATTATTATTTAGTTTTGTGTGATTTTGTTCGTGTGATCGACGGTGACTTACATGTCAAATACAGTATAAGGAACAAGTCAAATTTATTGTGAAAATTTAAATGTTGCTAATAAGCCACGTTATAAAGAAACGGAAGGACCGTCAATTTAATTGAATATAATGTAAACTAGGGTAACTATGAAATGTAACGGTTTTTTATGTAGGTTGTGCAGTACAGTACAGTATCTGTAATGTTGATCAGCAACTTTACATACGACTTGTGAATTTTAAAAATTGGCCAAAGTACTAAGGGTAAATGTTGGTAGCTTAAGGAATAATCAAATAACGAATTAAAATTTTAAGAATTGACCAAAGTACTAAGGGTAAAATTTGAAATTTTAAGGAATCATCTAATAAGGAAATAAAATTTTTAAAAATTGACCAAAGTACTAAGAGAAAATGCTGAAATTTTATTAAATCAGCAAATATGGATTAAGTGATCTAGAACCTAAATTAATCCATTTTCTTCAGCGGTTCACAAATTGCTTAACAATTTTTAATCAATATTGATGGCATTGTTCTTCAAAGAACTCAATAAGCTTAATTTACTAATTATGGTTATTTAATATGGTCTTTTCAATTGTTCTGAGGAACTACAAATGGCATGATTACAATAATCAACTCTGTAATTTCAATGCCATTTTGCTCAGTAAAACTAGATTCGTGACTCTAACAAATGATATAAACTTCAATGAATAACATTTAATAAAAGTAATTTTTACAGGTTTTGCTGATGGGGAAAAGCGGTTCAGGGAAGACTAGTATGCGCTCTATAATATTTGCCAACTACATAGCTAGAGATACGCGAAGACTCGGAGCTACAAGTAAACATGTTTGAGATTTTTGTATATGAAAATGGTCTGAATTTAGTTGTTGATCTCTTTTAGTCGATGTCGAGCATTCTCACGTGAGATTTCTGGGAAATTTAGTGTTGAATTTATGGGATTGTGGAGGGTAAGTACAGTATATGTGCTATTAATATTTTTTGATATGAGCTTAAACTAATTGACATTTTATAAAATGATAGTCAAGAAGCTTTCATGGAGAACTATTTTGTCAGTCAACGAGACAGTATTTTCCGAAATGTAGAAGTATTGATTTACGTTTTTGACGTCGAAAGCCGAGAACTGGACAAAGACATTCATTATTATCAGTCGTGTTTGGAAGCTATAATGCAAAACTCACCAGAGGCTAAAGTATTTTGCTTGATGCATAAAATGGACTTGGTACAAGAGGATCAAAGAGACGCGGTAATTATGCACATGTTATTTTGACTTCAAGTATGAAAAATTACAAATTGGAACGTGCCTATTAAAGGTGTAGCTTAAATTATCTTCTTTATTAGATTATTACACTTTTAAAAATCGGTTTACCGGTTAACAATTTTAAGAATCTCATAATTTCGTTACTAAAAATATACTATTTGTATTTTTGTTACATGAGAACGAGTTTGTCATTTTCAGTCATTATTTGGGATTTTGCTTGAGGATTTTTTCTTGATTTTGATATTTTTACTTATATTTAAGATCTTCGCAGAGAGAGAAGAAGATTTAAAACGTCTTTCAAAGCCGATGACTTGCACTTGTTTCCGGACATCAATCTGGGATGAGACATTATACAAAGTACGGTTATATTTCGTTTTAAGTTGGATTGCATTTCGTGATTATTTTTAAAACTTATAAACAGGCTTGGTCATCGATTGTTTACATGCTCATTCCAAACGTTCAACAGCTTGAAAATAATTTAGATAACTTTGCTTCAATTATTGATGCCGATGAAGTTTTGCTGTTTGAGAAAGCAACATTCTTGGTGTGTATTTTAAGATTTTTTGTTTAAACGTCTTATACTTGATGGTTTAATTTTTCGTAGGTAATCTCGTACTGTCAGCGAAGACCTCATAAAGACCTTCATCGGTTTGAGAAAGTCAGTAATATTATCAAACAGTTTAAACTCAGCTGCAGGTAAGTTATTGAACTTTTTTTCAAAGCAGTTGGGAGCGTTTAAGGCTTTATTCTGCGTTTAATTGTTTTTGCTATTATTAATGTTATCTTTGTATTTAAAAAGCAAATTAGCAGCAAATTTTAGAAGTATGGAAGTTCGCAACGAAAATTTTGCTGCATTTATCGACTTTTTTACTTCCAACACTTACGTGATGGTTATTTTATCTGATCCCACTATTCGTAAGTTTTTTGTCTTTTTTCCGTTATGTTTTAACATTGTTTTAAATATGTAATAACGTATTTCAGCATCTGCTGCAACTTTAATCAACATCAAAACTGCTAGAAAACACTTTGAAAAGCTGGAGAGAGTTAGCCAAGGTCCAAGTCACTTGGGAAATCGTTCTTAGGTTATTTACTCGAGTAAACAACTTCTCATTTTTTAGGTTGTTTATTATTGGGTAAATTAAATGCTGGTGTCAATACTGCGTTGTGTTCGTTCGTCAGTTATCTGTAAAATAGGCATTTACATTTACTCAGTGTTTATTTAAATTTAAGCTCATCTGAAGAATTATGAAAAAATAAAAAAAACGATTGATTAAAAAAGCTACTCTAATATTTAAGAAGTGTTTCTTCAGTATTTTAGATTAGTTTTTTATAATTTTGAGCAGAATGAAATGTATTTTTGGCTATTACTGAAAAACCAAGCGATGCAGCATTTCAAACAACTTATCACAAGATTGAGAAACAAAAGGAACAGAACAAATAACCAAAGTGGCAAAAAATTGAAAAATACTTAAAAAAAGATACGATAAAAAAGTTGTTAATACTCGAAAAATGCTAGAGATATTATTAATCTGACTTTAAATGCCTGAAAACGACCAAAACAACAAAATAATTGCTTAGAAATGCACGAAAATTATTAGAAATACGCTAATAATTTTTGCAGATTTGGATTTTTCACACTTTTTTACATTTTACGTCACTTCCGCTTATAAAATTTATATGTTGATTTTTGTTAATTTTTGGCCATTTTTGAAAAAAAAAACACAAAGGCTATATAGCCTTTGCAGTTTTTTTAAAAAATGACTATTTTTGAGAAAAAAAAAATTGCTTTAATATGCTTAAAAACAACTTTTTTAAATGTATTTAGACCTGTTTTTTACGAATCCGCTGTTTTTAGATCGAAATTCCGACTTTAAATGCCTTATAAATGACAAAACTCGAAAAATACGCTATTAGATACGCTAATAATTCTTGCAGATTTGGACTTTTTGCACCATTTTACGTCACTTCCACTCATAAAATCGGTATGTTGATTTTCGGCCATTTTTTTGAAAAAAAAACACAAAAGGCTTTGTGTTTTTTCCCATTTTTCAGAAAAAAAATTGCATAAAAACAACTTTTTTAAATGTATTTCGATCTGCTGATTACGATTTTTTTTGTTCTCAGATTCAAATTACGACTCATTTACTAAATCCAACAATTACTGTGCCAGTAAAAACGATCAAGAAGATTTGAGCTGGGTTTTAGTTGAACAGGTAAGTCGATTGCATTTTAAATGAAATTGGTATCGTTTTTGTAAATAAAATAATGTTTTTTAATGAATTTTATAGTGTTGATCAAATGATGACAGTTGGAAAGATGAAGAGCAGTTGATTCGTCTTTTGGATGAAAATGAATTTTAGTTTAACTCTGTGATTGAGCATTTGTCATTGCGATCGTTTAATGTTGATTATAAACTTGTAATTGCATCGTTGTTAAACTTGTAAAAAAAACGTAGCTTGTAAATGTTTCGCTCAAGCTGCTTACACAAATAGTAATTTATTTTATTAATGAAATGAAAAAGAGTTATTGCATATATACACAAAAATATATTGTATTTAAAACCAGAATATTACAGTTTTTATCTACATTTATTATTAATATGATGTATACATATCAAAATGTACATAACTCTAATGGAAAATAAATTTTAAATTAAAAAAAGTTACTTATCGAGTTTTACTAACGCAAATTTTAACAGAATTCAAAAAAAAAAACGTTGAATTCAACGAATAAAATTGTTAAAAAGGTAAATAAAAGTAACAAAGTGGCCCGCTTTTTTTTAAAAAAAGTGGCCCGTTTTTAGGAAAAAAAGAGAGACCTGGAGGGCATAAATTTGATGTATAACTTTTATTCGCGTTCTTGTTTAAAAGTTATTCATCAAATTTATGCCTTCCGGGTATCTCTTTCTTTCTTAAAAACGGGCCACTTTTCGAAGTGGCCCGTCTGTCAAACAAAATGGGAGACCTGGAGGGCATAAATTTGATGTAGAACTTTTATTT
>JAAFCF010006596.1:21508634-21682678 GCA_013389785.1 Helicorthomorpha holstii
TCTCTTTTTTTCCTATAAACGAGCCACTTTTGAATGTGGCCCGTCTGTCAACAAAAATGGGAGACCTTGAAGGCAGCGATTTTCGTAAAACTTTTTACTTTTTTTTTATTCAGAAAGTGGCCCGTTTTCAGAAAAAATGGGAGACCTGGAGGGCATAAATTTGATGTAGAACTTTTATTTGCGTTCTTGTTTAAAAGTTATACATCAAATTTATGCCCTCCGGGTCTCTCTTTTTTTCCTATAAACGAGCCACTTTTGAATGTGGCCCGTCTGTCAACAAAAATGGGAGACCTTGAAGGCAGCGATTTTCGTAAAACTTTTTTACTTTTTTTTTTTCAGAAAGTGGCCCGTCTTCAGAAAAAAATGGGAGACCTGGAGGGCATAAATTTGATGTAGAATTTTTATTTGCGTTCTTGTTTAAAAGTTATACATAAAATTTATGCCCTCCGGGTCTCTCTTTTTTTCTTAAAAACGGACCACTTTTTTAGTAAAAAAAGCATGGAATTATTTTACAATTAGAAAAAATTTCCTGCTTGCTCATGATTTCGAACCGACGACGAGATGCTGAATCCCACTGCAGTATTAAGTGCCTTACCTCGCTAAGCTACCACCAGCCGTTGATAAATTATGTTTTTTAACAGGTAGTTTATTCTGGTGAACAAAAAGTTTTGACAAATAACATATATATGGGCAATGAAATAAATTCATTATTATATTACTTAATTAGTTGATTATTTTAAATGTGTTTTACTATCTTTATTTTAGACCAGAAGTCCATCTTCAAAGATTTCAAAATAGCCAAAAACAACTGCATTCGCTGAAAATGATCAAAAATCGGAAATATCTCGTATAGTATTATAGATATCTCAAAGATTCCAACAGAATTCCAACAGAAAAACGCAAAAGCTATAGCCTTCCCATTTTTTTTCAAAAAATTACCATTTTTGATAAAAAATAATGTTGCTTAAAATTAATTAAAACCATGTTTTTTTATATGTAACTCGAACTCACGAATAACTCACAAATCCGCTGTTTTTAGTTTGAAATTCCGACTTTAAATGACTGAAAACGACGAAAACAAAACAATAAAAATTAAAGCGAAAATTGATAAAATTTTTACTCTAAAAAAGTCGCTAAAACTCGAAAAATATTAGAGATACACTAATAATTCTTGCAGATTTGAATTTTTTACACTATTTTACGTCACATCCGCTCATCGGCCAAATCCGCTGTTTTTAGACCAGCTACTTGAAAACGGCAAACAATGACGTGAAAACCGAGTATCACATTTGGGGTACTTAAACCCACTTTCTACCCTGTATTTTGGGAACGAAAAAATGTTTCAAAAGACAACATATTTTGCACAGCACAAACGTTTTATTTCAGACTTGCACATCCAATAAGTGCAAAAGATGACTTCTTACAATTTTTTTTTCGTAAATTTAAACCCAACAACTAGGCACTATAATATCGTCTTCTGTTTGTATAGCAAAATACAATAATAATAATTGCGTTAAGTATTTTGCTCAACTTATTTACAATCGCATCTTTTTTTATGCCAACATTTAAGTTTACTTTTTCTCGTCTATGTACATCCTATTTAATTACTATATTATACTGTAGAATTATAATTGGCTGTACACTTTGTTAACAACACGGAAAAAGCGCAAAAAACTCAATGTTTTTCTTCCCTGTCTCTCGTTTCCACATTTGTCATCATTTTTTTAAGTCAAAATATATATATAAAGTATATGCATATAAAATCAAATCTATATACATTATTTTCGCCAAAGCATGTGTTACAGCAACATATTGGAGCTGCATGTGTAAAGCTTTAGCGTTTGTCAAAGACACAAAAAATCTTTTTAAATCGTACTGATAAATTTCTCAATATAAAAAGAATCGTATGACATGACTAAAATATGTTAGAATAAAAAAAACAACAAAACAAATACAGCAATATACTATGTACACACATATTCTTTAGCATACAGTATGAGAATATATTATTAAATAAATCGACCTAAAGCTTTGTGGAAATCTTGTAAACATGATAGAAGCTGAATAACTGTTGGCCGTTCATCAGGAGGAGTTACCCAACAACATGCCATCACTGTGAACCTACAAAAAAAAACGTTCAAATTAGTTACTGATTAATTAAATTACATTTAACAACTTAAAACAGAAATTTAAAACTAAAGCTTTGAAACAAATACTATTAAGCTTAAAAATAAAATTCTGAACTTTAAAACTGAAGTTCTAAAATTAACAAAAAATCAGTTCTTTAAAACTAAATTCTTAAAAACTGAAAATTAAAAGCAAAACTTTCAAGAACCAAATTTAGCCACTAACGATAAACAAGCACTATACTATTTTAGTGCCCTTAACTATTAAACAACCTGTGTCATTGTGCTTGTTTGGCGTTAATAAATTTAAATAAACAGGCAAAATAATTCACTTACAGTTCGTCTGGGCAGTTAATCGGTTGCGACAGCCGATAACCGTCTTTTAGATATGCTGACATTTCAAAAGGATCAATTTCAATGTAAGGCTGTTGTCCTAGAGTCATAAGTTCCCACAAGGTAACGCCAAACGCCCACTAAAAAATTATCGAGAAAACAAAAGTTATTACAAGCTTTTAGTTTTGTTAATAAAATGAAGATTATACCACATCACTTGCGCCTGAGAACTGCTTGTAAATAAGACTCTCAAGAGCTAGCCATTTGATTGGTCTGTTTTCGTTGTCTCCCAAACAATGATAATCGTTTGGATATAAATCTCGAGCCAAAGCATTGTCGGTAATTTTAACAGAGAGATGCTCGTCAACCCTTTAAAATAAAACAAAATAAGAACAACAGTTTCCTTTAAACATTTTCGATACTTACACGCAATTTCTTGTTGCTAAATCTCGATGAACAAGCTTCTTTTTATGCAAAAATTGCAAACCTTGAAGAATTTGTATAGCCATGTCCACTAACTCTTGAGTAAGAATCACCTTTAAACAAAATTTTAAGTTGAAATTAAACATCTGAAAACGTTATTTACAATTACAAAGCTTACATGAGCGTGTCCTTCTGGTGAAAACTTGCATTTTTGCAAAAACGATTTCAGATTTCCATGCCCCATAAAAGGATAAATAAGCATTGGATGCTTCTTTGGTTCAAAACAGACTCCCAAGATGGACTGAATGTTCTTGTGGTTGAGACCAAACATCATCATTCCTTCAGCGACTAGAAGAGACACTTGAATTTGAGACGCATGATCTGAAAAAAAAATTCAAAATTAATAAACAGTTTATCTTTATGATTTCAGTGATGAAAACCAACCTGCTACAGTTTTGACAAAAACTTTGTGCTCACTGCCTAAATCAGCGTCGTAATACGCCTGATAAATACGGCCAAACGTTCCTGAAATTAACCCATTCAAATTTGAGTAACAATCAACATTTTTGTTTAGTTTTCTTTTACCTTCTTGAACCACTTCTTTCATAGTGACTTTGGATCGCTCGACAGTAATCTCAGCAATTCGATCGATCAAATCTGACGATCGCAAGCCGTTCACTACTTGACCTGGAGTAAATCGACGAAAGCTTGTATAACCTGCTATAAACAAGCCAAATGTCAATAATGATATCGAATGTTAAAATTGTTAAACAGTTTTCTAAGTTACTTGAATTACTTGTAGCTTTGCTGACAGTTGAACCAGCGTTGTTGGGAGTGTCAGCTCGAAGGAACATGTGACTATGAGTAGAGAATCCAGTGCTACTATGATTATCACTGCAAAACAATTTACACATAAAATCAAACATTTATTGATTTTGTGGATTGTATTTTGATAAAAGTGATCGTACCTAATAGTTTCAGTTTGTCTGGCTTTTTGCGACTTAACATAGATGACGGTGACTACTAACGCGATCACTACAAGTACTCCGCAAGCACCTCCAACTGTGATGTAGAAAATGTTGGTGGAAGATGTCAATGGTGAAGCATCTAAAATAGAAAATGATGTCAGCAATGTCGATAAAGTTATAAAGCAACAAAAAATCAAAATGGAATCACTTAAATGAACATTTTGACTTTCAAAAAATATGATCAATTTGTTCAAGTGTAACATAGCAATGTATCTTACAAACAAAACTGGTTTCTAAATAACAAATGCAGCACGTCAACATCAAATTTAGCATCTCAAGCATAAAATTTGGAACATCAAAAACCAAATTTCGTATGTAAAGCACCAAATTCTACACATTGTACACTTTAATACTCAGCTTTGTAGTTAAAGCACCAAGTAGGTAAATGTACTGAGTAAAACCAGAATATTTGCTCAGAACTTGCCATGACTGAAAAACTTTACTTCAAAAATACATGACATACCTATGATAACTGAATCGTTCCTCATCAAAGGCTCTTCTACTTTAAAAACAAATCAAACATAATTTTAGTTTTATATTGCACAATTACAAACTTGTAGCTTAAAAAGTCACCTTTGAGGCAAATCTTCCGTCTTTTAAAGTTGAGCACTGTAATATTTTCAGCAGGACTAAATGTAAAATTAACCTGCATGACGATATCAACTTCAGCACTGACATAGCCAGTGCATGGCAAATATACTCTGAAGACTGTAATAATAATAAAACCAAAAGAGTATTGTTATTAAGTAAATCTAGGTTAGAAGGAATCCATGTAATGTAATAGATATTGCAAAATTACCGGATGGCTTCGATGGTACATCGCCATTTAGTGAAATGTTGAGCTGCGGAATTCCCAAGGCCTCTCGGTTGCTCACAGTAAAGTTTATTGAGTATTTTATCTGAAGCAAAAGAATGCAATGAGATTACTACACAATCATATAATTCGATCAACCCGAGAACTAAAAACAAGTCAAACTTACGGGTTGTTGTCGAAGATTTTGCCAAACAAAATGCATGTCATTGACATGTGCTTGAAGTACAACGTTGAATTGAAGAGCATATGAATTAACGACTCCATCTCGCACATAATATAATTCAGAAGTGAGACCTAAAAACAAACAAAAATACAGTTATTTTAATATAATAATATAGGTTTTTTAGTTAAAGTACTAATCGGCTCGAGACAAACAACTTAAAAATTATAACCATTTTTTTTTTTGATAGTTTTTACAATGGTGCACTTGCATCATTAAAATAGACAGATTTGAAATTTCGCAAGTTATTACAATAAACATATTTAAATGTGACTAACAGAAAAGTAATTAAATGGAAAAAAATGGTACTTGCATAAACAAAACAAAATTCTCAAAAGTTACCCAAAATGTACCTTAATACTACAGTAAACTAAATACAAATATTGATGCAGCTCAGATTGTGACCTGTATTGCATTTGAATAATAAAATAAAATTTAATAATCAAATTTAAATTGATTTTCACATCCTAACTTAAGTTTATTTATCATAAAAAAATTCATCAATCATCAAATTTTTAACAATTAAAACAAATATGGTCTAAGTAAAGCTGTACATTGAAAAGCAGCTGGAAAAATTTCATCTGAAAATGATTCCATCAACTCTCCATCGCAAAAAAATACGAAAGTTTATAGAGCACAATTCAATGCCGTGTTCGAGGATTATAGTAACAAAGTATCGGATTAGCCAGACATAAACAAAACGTAAAACTACAAAACAACAACATTCAAGCTTCAACGTATACTTGTTTATCTAATTTGCTACTGCACATCTCTATTATCTACGTTGTTGTAATTAAAGGTCATAAAATCTGCAAAAGGTGCGATCACGTAATCTATCGGTTCCCCTTCCCCCACCATCACACATTCATTGCTAAAGGATAAAAAGACCAGAGAGAAAAAGGAAAAAGTAGACACAACATTACGAGTCCTATATACACTACCGATACAAGAACCGGGAGATTTTCTACATTGGAACAATCGGTTTTTTCATTGCCAATTAAGTATTGAGACTAAATATTATCGGTTATAATAACGATTTGTCTCGTTTGTTCTTTCCCATTGAGGAAAAACCATGCCAATAAAGTACCGAGACTAAATGCCATCCGTTCCAATGGCGTTTTTTCTCTTTTCTTTATTCCCATGGAAAACAAATCGTTCCAATTTAGAAAAGTAACCTGCATGTAAGTTGCATGGCAAATAATTTGAAAGTAATTACAAGCTTCTCCAGGGGCAATCAATTACAGAAAAGCTCGACCAAGCATTTACTTAGCTTTCTTTATTCAGCAGTAGTACTGGTTCCAGATTATCTTTTGTAATAACGGCCAACATTATGTTTACATACAGTAGACCTACACACACATTGATTGAACCTGAAGATGGTACAAGTATAACAGCCCTTATTATTTTCTCCCCATCCTTTCCCCCAACAACAAATAGCAAATGGATAAAAACCACAATCGAATGTAAAGATGATACACTCATCAAAAAAGAATCTATCATTTTCTTCACGCACTTGAGATAACTTTAATTTCAAAAGACCATTTTCCTCGACCCGATATTAAGATTGGTTCCATCATCATTCTCCTCTCCTCCCCATCAATTTATCCAAAAACACATACAGTAAAGCACATAATACGCTTAATGTACTACAGTTGTTAAAAATTCCTTTGTTAAGAGGTTTTAATAATATGATGGACAAAATCCTATTTATTAAATAAAAACAGAATAGGTTTTAAACGGTAAAAATGCAAATTAATGTCTTTAAATCCACATTTGAAATCTACATTTCATTCAATTTCTTCCTAAAACCAAGTTATTTCTTCTAATCTATAACGTGAGTTAATTTTTTATAGTGAACATTTACAAGAAATGTTGTGTCTTGCATATACAGTATAAATTTTGTAACTTAAAAATCAAAAAGTGTCTTGAAAATCTCAATTTTGTGTCATGAAATCTACTTTTTTATCTTAACTTAACTGATCTATGAAAACCACATAAATAAATGACCAAACTTTATTAAAATTATTTACCATACTACTGTATAATTTAAAATGTGGTCGTTTATCACTGTTATCAGTGAAATACAAATGTAGACATCACTTGTCACCAAATTCGTTTTCTAAACTATCACAAAACGCCGGTAAATGTAGGGTTTTTACCAGCATAATTGAAAAGTTCTTTATTACCATATAGTGCTGCCGGGTGTATTTTGTTCAGATAAAGTTTCAAAAAACCTAAAATAAAATTAGTCGTGTGATCTGCAGATGGCAGTGTTTGATTACTTGAATTGAAAACCGAGTGTCAGTAATCAACCAATTTCCATACAAAAATTCCCTAGTTAGCACAAATCGCATTCGAGTGGTTGGGAGGGTGGCGAAGGGCGACACACAATAGGAAGATAGATTGGGGTGGTTGGGTACACGTGGGGGTTGTTGTGGCACTTGAGTTGACAATAGCCCACAATGAGTCCATCAAGCATCTTCTTGAAACAGGGTTGGGGATAGAAAATGTCAGAATTTAAAGAGAGAAAAAATTATCATAGTAATGCGATTATTTGCTAGAATATTGGCATGTATTAAGTTTATTGACAACTTTTTTTTGCTAAGCTTTATAACAGTGTCTTAAATAAGCCACCTGCAAATAATATTCCCTAGCGGTTCCTTCATGTGGTCCCACCATGCAAACTCAGTTCACACATTTCATTTCAAATAAGCTGCTTTAAATTCAATTGCCAATTTGCAATGCAAAGTTTTTCTCTCGAATTTCAGTTGTTGATATTTGCTTAAATATATTTATTTTTTTGTAATTAAGAGCTAATGTAGTAGTAGTAGGAGGAGTTTTATTTTTACTAATTAACTGGAACATGATTACTTTTGCGATGCAATTAAATCAGTACAAGTGGGAAATTTCGCCAATGCACATCGATCAATACTAATATTCTGCTGTTTAGAAAGCACAAATTACCATATTAACTAAAATTGACTTTCAAAATTTACATTTGGCTAATTAGGCTGGTGTATGAGTTGAGGCAGTGAGTTTGAGTGGGTGGTGGAGAGGGAGTGAAAATTTGAAAAAGTCTGATGGATTAAACAGGAAAGAGCGGCTTTATATATTCGTATATGTATACTGTAAATTCGCGAGGGAAAAACGCGAAAACACGAATATGTTTACATTATGCAGTTGTTGCGGTTCATCAAACACAATTAGGCCCACAGAGATCTAACTGCATTTTTGCTCAAAACGAAAAGTAATTTACGAGTTTTTTTACGCACACAAAGTTATTCCTTAATGTAAACATCGATTTCAATGGATAAAATGATTTGATTGACTTTCGATTTTTACCGTTAAATTAAATCTCAAAAAGTTTGCTCCGAATTTGTGTGCTTTGCTGGAAATCGCTCGGCAACAGACACGTCATAAAACAAAAACGTCAAATTGCAAGATTGTGGACTTTTTAAATTAAAGAATAAATAAAAATTTTAATCGCATACTGAAATGACTTTTACTTAGCAAAAACAATTTTAACTTAAAAAAATAAAATTATGATGAGTAAATTTTCAATGACTGACCAGAAGCTAAATATGTTGGTTATAAATGAAATTGATATACACTAAAACCTCGTCAAACAGAGAAAAAAAGCGTTTTCCCTTGTTAACATTACTATTGATAATAAGTATTCGGTATTAAAAATACTAATCGTTTGTCTGGCAGGTGTATACACTATACAGTTTTTGAAACGATGACGCTAAAATTACAATATAGATGCTGAACCCATTTTTACAAACATAATTTACAATTCATGGTTGAATAATAAAATTCAAAAGGTTTCGGTGACATTTAATATCTATAATGTCAAAAAAAGCAGCTAAAAATTGAATGTGTCATATAACCTACGAGCATACTAGAAGGCGACCTATGATTGCATAGACTGTGTATGACGTCACGACATCGTAGCAAAATAATTCATCACATCAGCAGCTTTTAAAGTAAAAATTAAAATAGTGTTGTTGGCATATTGTGAACATGATATAATAACCCTTACGCACTTGGTCAATGGATTATGTCTGGATACGCCCATTCACTTTGTACCGACTGAAAAACATCAAAAAGGTGTGTGTGTGTGCGTTGTTGTGTACGAGACGCAGTAAGTTCAGTATCACACAAGCGTTTCTAATGCGACTATACAAATTCAAAACACAATCAAAATTATGAATGTCATTTACAAATGCGCCGCCATTGCCTACAAATGACTTAACAAATCAGCACCCCAAACTATCGAGTCATTTCATCAAATTTTTAACTAATAAAATTACAGTAAAAAACTAAAATGAAAAGGTTGGTTTCAGTATGGCAACATAAGGTAAGCTTAATGCTTCTTGGATACCGTAAAAAAATTAAATTAAATCTACAGTATAACAAAACTGATGTAGAAGAGTTTGTATGTCATGGAAGAGTTAGTCAAGCATTTTCTATATTCAATCGAATTGAGATAAGTAAGAAGAAAAAAGAAATTGTGCAAAGTCATCGTGTTAGCAAAAATGTAATAAATAGCTGACTTAGAGATACGTTAGAACGCTGAGAAAACCGCAATTAAGTTGGCAGAATTCACTCATTGATGCAACAAAATTCGAATAGACATTTTCTCTGCCAATTGAAGGAGAAACAAAATTCATGTGAATAGATATTTCCAAAAAAAAACAAGCCGCCATTATAAGAGTATAATAATTAATCACTCATTTAACCATTTAGCTAGCTACTATAAATTCCCTGACACATACTGTACAGTAAATGCTTAGCTTTCGATGCATAAACATAGTGCCTTATGGCAAACACGTAAAACGACGTAAGCAACTGGAAGATACCACGATAAAAGCAATTAAAAGTTCATACATGATAAAAAATGGTTTTTGGAATTACACAGTAATAAGGGCTCGATTTATAAACATCGAAATGTGCTTCCTAAACACAGAAACTTTGTTTCTAAACATCAAAATTTGAAATCTAAAATTAGTTTCTAAATAACCAATTTTGAAATTAGCAAGGAAAAGACAAATCATCATAAAAAGTAGAGATTTAGTCTCGTTTCTTTATTGACATTTCTAAATTCTAGAATTCTAAATTTGGTTTCTTAAAAAATGCTCAAGATACAGTATAATTCTACAATATTGGGTTTTAACTGAAGTTCAACGCAACAATCAGAATCCATCTAAAAAAATCGTTTTCTCATCATATTATCCGTATTAATTCAGTATGGAATTTAAATCTGGTAATGTTTTATTAATCATATATGAGCCCTCAATACTGACATGTCTTCCCCAAAAACTACATATCGCATCTAACTTCCGTCGAATTTGTATTCATTTTATTATTTATGCAAATTAGACACGAATTCCACTCGACTAATGGAAATTTTTGACATTCAAACGTTATGTTTTTCATCCTTAGATATTTTGGTACAAGTGGCGTTGATAAGCGTGGAGAGACATCCAAGGGGAAGTAGTAGGGGAAGTGATGTAGTAGGTGGTTGGAAGGATGGATAGAGGAAGCAATATCGCTTTTCCTTTCATTTAATATACACAATTTTATATTGAATGAAAATGCATGATGTAGCGTACTATAGACAATAATCTCCATCTTCTCCCCAGTCCCCCATCTCACCCACTTGCAACGACAGTATAAATGGTAAGAATGTAATCTGAAAATCACTGAATTTCATTTCAAACTCAAGCATATCTACTGTACATGTGCTAACTTAAGTTGTGGAATTTAACTGTTTGATTGTGAAATATTTGAGGAATTATTTCAACACATAAAAGACCTCAAAAATACAGATGAGAAATTTTGGAGAACACAATACTTCACTAGGAAAAAACCGGTTAATTATATATGTATTCATTGTCAGGTTTGTTCATTTACCGAATTCTTAGTGCAGAAAACGGATCAAACGAAAAATAAAGTTAATAAAGTTTCAAATCAATAATGTCACAAGACTAGAACTCCCAATTTTATAATTTGTCAGACTTAATAAGACTTTTTAGCCATTTTTATGAATTTTTTAATACATAAAGATTTTGTAAAAATTAATAAGAATTGTTACGAAATGTTATGGAGAATTTTACAAGGAATTATTTTACAAGTAGTTGAAAATGTTTTAGAGAATTGCTTAAGAACATTTTAAAATGTTTTTATAGATAGTTCAAAGGTTAAACTGCATCGTTTTTTATATAATAACTAACAAAAAATTAATAATCCATCACTATTACATGTACTCGAAATTTAATGGAATATTGAAACTTTTCAAGTAAGTTTTTCAAATCGAGATGTTGTATTCCCCGCACTAATTTAATGCCTCTTATTACGATTAACGACGTTTTACGTTACATGATTTTGTGAACTTTCATAGAAGTCCCATCAAAAATTCCTAATCCGAATTTTATGAATTCCAATAAACATTTTTCTGTCGTCAATTTTCTTATAGAAGTTATAAACATGCATCTCAATAAGAAGCACACAAAATTCCAGCACATTAAACTCTGATATTTTCATCATTAATATTTGCTTTTCCATCAACTTCCATAAACTTAACATTTTCTTTTATTTTGAAAGCTGCTCGTTGCTCTTTTAAGTTGCAATTCTAACTTTTTCAAAGAAAAATTTATTCTTGTCAATAAATGCGGTAATAAAAAATGATGAAGATAGAAAAAGAAGAAAAAAATAAAATCGTATATAAAGTTATTAGTAAAATTGTTGTGTATGGTGTTTGCCCTTCGACAACTCGTCAGCATATGAAATTAACGCCGTGAAGACATCTGCGTCGCACATTGACAGGGTATTTCGTTATTTCCGTTTGCATAATGTATATTATACAGTGCATGCAGTACAGTATAGAAGAAAAATAGAGAGAGGATGTACACAAAACTCATTTGCTATTGAACAGCAGAAGAAGCAAAAGTACAGTACTATATTAGCATTTCAAAAGAAATACGACAACCAAGTGCGACAACACGTTCACAAACGAAATATCACACAGTCAACAAAGAATTAAATTCGACAAATAGAAACACTAAGCAAACACACGCAGAGAACTAAAAGAAGAGAAAAAAAATGATGAAATCGTCAAATAACACTAAATAAATCTTTATACAAGAACCTTTATGAAGTAACAGACCTACTTTCCAATCAAACTTAAAGTCACTATAGTACTCTAATAAAAAAAATTCCAACAACACTTAAAAATACCGGGTGATTTTCTAAAAATAGCACAAAATTGTTTTTCATGATAAGAAAAAGGAAAGAAAATAACACAATTGTAACGGATAGAATTTACTCTTATTTTATTTGATACTAAAAAACTGTTTAAATTTCTAGATTATTTAATAATAATAAGCATCAGAAATTAATCATTTCCAACCATAATGACATTAAATGACATTACAAGTAAAGTGAAAACAGTTTAAAATAGAAAAAAACCGATTAACACAAAATAATAATGCGATTCCGACCAATTACTACAATATGTATTTTCATACATTTATTTATTTTAATACAAAAAGATTTTGCTTCTTTAAATGAATAAAATACATACACCTGTACAATACCGAACACTTTGATGCTAAAAATTTGATATTTTTCAAAACAATTAACAACTTTTTATTTTTATAAAAACAAATTAAAATCGCAGTACATTATTAAAGTAATTTAAATCATACAGTATACATATGAATGTACGAGTATAAAATTCATAATCTGAAATGCATCTAATATGATGTGCTGTAATTTTAAAAATTGCTAAACTCCTAATTGATCAAAAGCTAAGTTTAACTAAAGCAATTGACAAGCTTTTATGTTAACTGTTTAATACTTTTAAAACTGTTAAAACTTTTAAACTAGACTCAATGTGACGTCTCTCCTGACTTCAGAGCCTCCACACATGGACTCAGCTTGAAAAGCGTTTTAAAACCATCGAAAATCAATTTAAGTGGACAAAAGGTGTTGCTTTTAAAACGGTTGAACGTGTTATCTATTCGGCTACATATTAAGTGGTGGACAGCATAGCAAATAGTCTCGGGTCAATTGTGGCCTATTTATCAATATATGGTAGTGCGGTGTAAGTTATATATATAAAAGCATTTTTGTTTACTCGTTAACAGGCTAGCACAGCAAAGCGTGTGATTTATGTTGATTGATATCTTTCGGACGTATTAAATACATTCAAAGCTATGTACACAGTACGTGCGTAATTCAAGATGGCTCCTAATATAAAAAAACACACAACAACAATACAAAATGCAATACAGTAGTGTCTGTACAATAACCTTACAGCTAAAATTTATATCAAACAAAACGAAGCTGTACGCCTGCAAACAATGGCTATCAAAGTTCAAATAAAGAGAAGTAAACCAAAAACAAATAACTAAAAAAAAAGTAGAAATCGAATACGTTTATACGATATGAGGAACAAACAACAAAATAAAGAAAGGTAAAAAAAAAAAATCCTCAAAAGTGGTTTTTTCTGTCTTTGATATTTGGCAGCTGTGCCGGACACATCCACTTTATACCGTAAAGTTCAATTTGACAGATGGTCTCTATATTTTGACCATAAACCATCATCATCATCTTTTCACTCTCTCAACTATAGTAGATGGATGGATAGAGATGCATTATGTCTGTTTGTTTGGCCATTATCGCATCAAGATACAATGTATATAAATCGGGCGAACGCGCATTATTAATTCTACTGTAGAAATCACAGTCAGGGAAAGAAAAAAAAGATAAAAACACACAGAAATGGGAAGAAAGATAGACAGAATGAAAAGCTGTTTTTCGGAACCCAACATAAAAATACATAAGACAATGATGTGCGTGAGATAATGGATCAATGACATGTGATGAACGGTTGCGGCTCAAACACAACGCACATACTTTTAACTCAGTGGTAATAATAACGTCATGCAACCCATCCACCCACTCCTCGTTATTATACCGGCTGATTTCTACATTGGAACACTGATATTTAATAGCGCAAATAAAGAAACGAAACTAAATTGTAAAAGTTCTAATAGCGATTTCATCAGTTTTTTTTCTTCAAAAGGAGAAATGCGGGTTACAATTTCGAGAATCACCCAATATACATTAGAAAACACTCACCCCCTCTTCATTCACTCCCTTAACTACTGTTTTGTACGGAACTAACACCCCGTCCATAAATCCACCCTTACTGTCATTTCAACCTTATTTAATTGTATTAGATATCCATCTATTTTTTAGCTTAAAACACGGCGCTCATAATCAAACCGCCATTAGAAAAATTAATATGAAAACAATGGGATTTACTTTCACCCGCCCCATCTTTCTACTGAATATGACTTTATAGCTGAAATCGTTATTCTATTCAATATCTCATTTTAGAGTAATTACAAGTTACCCCTTTTTGTAATGTGATGTAATTATTATCTATTACTTCCCTACATTAATTATTATAAAAAGAGAGAAAGAATTGTAGTAATGAACAGCTGTACTTTAGCTTGGAGTGGGTTTGTCAAAAAATAATAGTATTAAAAAATTAGTAAGATATAATATATACAGTAATAATGAAACTATTATCGCACGTCAAAGTTGCAACTACAATTTACACGTACAAATATTTTTACAAAAATCTATAAAAAGATTTGCTAAAAAAACTTTTTTTGCTAAGAAACGTAGTAGCATAATTTTAAAAAATGCAAAATACTATCGACAATATTACAATACAATAAACATAAAAGTACAATAAGCAACTCCAAAAATTAAACAGCAACAAACCACAGGTAAATGATGAAATACATAAATTTGGAAAACATATTGCTGTGCATTAACATATATAAAAAGATAATGTGTTTCGATATTCTGTGTCATTCATATTTCCTACATTTTGGCTAACTTACAATTATTAGCTGAACCAGGCACTGCGTAAAACAGCTGTCATGTATTTGTCTATAACACCTAAATAAACCAACTTGTTATATCTTATTAATATACAAATACTAATTTATTTAAGTGAGCATTTCATAATAATCGTCTATATTTGTTACAATGGCATAACTATTGCAATTACTGCCATGTGAGCACTGTAAGTGGACTTCACTGTCACATGGCATGGTATTCCACCCCCATTTCCGTTTGTCAGTGAAAAAAGCAACAGTGAATTAAGAGCGAAGTAAGCAGCGTAATTATATTTGAGACGCACAACTATCGAAGTTCATGACATTTATCTACATTATATAGACAGTACCATACAGTGCCGTCATATTGCATAACCCACCCCCATTAAACATTAATATTTTCTTCCTCTTCTCAATATGATTATTACAAAACTCGGTATTAGACTATTGGTGTGAATCGAATTAAAAATGAGGATGACGCCATTCAATACATAACTGAAAAGAGCTATTAAGCAAATTTTGAACAAAATTTTTTAGCACAAAAGAAATTGAGTATCCATCTCGCAAATGACAAACTCGCAACCGACAACCCTTCAACATAACTTTTCACTACAGCCACAGACGACATACGACCCACCCCATCCCCCACCTACACATTCACTGACACTTCATATTTTATTTCACACTCCCCCTCCCTCCCCCCACAAACCAAGAAAATCAAATATACCAAAGCGTTTTGGTTTTTTGAGGGGAACAAGAGCATCTACATTAGCTGGAGCTTGGGAGAGAGGAGTGAAGGGTGCAAACTAAAAAGGACTTGCATTAGTTGCTCAATGGCAAAATAAAAAGCATAAAAGCTTATGCTCCTCCATATTAGCATACATAAAAGACTTCTTTTGTGTTTGCCATTAAATGTGTCCAAGATAGTTACTGTAATTTCGACAAGTACTTCTATACATCGGGCGTACAGTATATAGTCATCAGATTTTGATTTTAATAAAGTAGATGCATAATGATAAATTAATAATCAATATGCATTAGGTGTTCAGTTAGTAGCTTTATAGTGGCTCCTACTCTCCAAAATTTATACTCCAAAACGATTTTAAGACATATACAGATTTATTATCTCCAATATTAAATTTTAACGCTTTAAAAGCTCAACTTAACTATTTCAAACAAAAAACACGAGCATTGGATGTCGAATTTTACGACTAAAATAGACAAAAACTTAGATTAAACAATACCGATAAAGTATTTAAAGCACAAAAACGCTGACTTTATAAAAAATCCAACACTATTTTAAATAAATAAACAAAATATAAACGACACTAAATAGCATTGGTTTCAATAAAGAATTGCCGGGTTTCTTAATTAACTAATACAGTAATGGAGTTGCGAGACTTTTTTATGGAGCAGACAAAATTTAGCTCCTAAAACTTCAAATTATTTTAATAAAAGCAAAATTTTATACTTAAACAACCAATAAAACACCGATAGTATCGATAAGCAACTGTACATGCACGCCATTTATAAATTCTTAAAACTAATTCAGATCTATTAAGTTAGTTATCAAAGTCCTAATTTAGTCATTCAAGATTATTTATTTTGCAAATCAACAAATGACAAAATGACTTCAATTTGTAAAAAAAAAAAATGTTTCCTAGGTTTCCATTTGATTTACTCAACGTTGTAACCGTACGTACAGTACCTTAGATGTCAATTTAAATAAGTATGAAAATGCAAAAGCAAATTTAGTATTTTTATGCATGAATATTCGAAATCAAATCAATACTCAAACATGTCTAGCAAATGCGATTTAGTCGAAGCGTCAATGCAAAAGAAAAAAAAATAAGAGCTTTAAAATTGAAAGAAGTTTCTTGATATAAAAAAAATCGTTTTGCAAATTTTACACATTTGCAGTTTAAATCCGACTTAATATATGCACGAATGGAGCTTTTGGACTTATTCTCTTCTTCCCCACCCCCGCCCGACCACCCCCTTACTTTCCATCCCTTATATTTCTTTACTGATAACAGCAGATAGATTGGTGAGCGCGTAGGGACTCATTGTTAAGCGTTATTTCAATCTTTCAATAGTCAATAGTAATGGAAAATGGTCGACTTCATTTTCAAAGGCTCAGAGCACCGTACAACACGCCAAAGCAGCCCAACAGCAACATAACTTTTATACACACGTATGTAGTAGTACCGTTGCATTGCATTCAATTGAATACTTGATAATTGCATTTGTGAGAGATGCAGATTGGAATTTTTGTTGGCATTGATTTTGCTCCCTTTTTCCCCAACTCCATCTCAAAATCTCCTATTGTTAACTTAAGCCGGTTTAGTTACGAAGGTGGCGACTGGCGGACGAAGACAGTCCACACACAAAGCCTCAAATAACGTTATTCAAATTATTTTAAAAAAAAATGTTCTGGTGCTTTATTTCTTGTTAACACAAGACACCCCCCTCCCTAAACCCCATGCTACATTTTAATGAGAAAGAAAATAGGTATTTCTGCGTTTGGTATTACAATACTAGCTTAGAGCTATGCTAATAATATCCTTTCATGAAAAGTCGTTAATTTAATTATACATTAGGTCTTGTATATCACTCTGGGAAGAAAATTGTATAGCATGGCGTGTGCTAAGCCTATGTGTTCCGGTACCACTAAAACACCGGGTGATTTCTGAACTGGAACACTGTTTTTATGGTTCCAACAAAAAAATTTTTTTTACCAGGTCAATAACGATTTTTCTCATTTCTTTCTTGCATACAAAAGTTTTGATTTATCATCATGTATAATAAAAATGTGTTTGGAGTCGATGTCATTTTTTAACCATTAAAGTTAACTAATGGCAATTTTTAGATGTTGGATTATGTATAAATGTCACTATTTAAGTTATAAATAAAACATAACGCAATTTATGGCATTAAAATTGCAATCAATTTTGATTTGAATGCTAATTTAAGTTCAAATGTCATTTTCTAAGATCCTGAATTTTTTTAAAATAATAATTACCAGATAGATAGACACAAACAAACTTAGTGATCCTTAGGCGCACCATTGCGCTTGTATTTAAATTGACTGGTATATTAATATTTTTGAATTATCTTCACGTAACCAAAACCATATTTCATTGAGTTTGTAAACTTTAGATCCATCACAAGTTAAGTATTAACAGATGCGTAAATTTAATGTAATTTTTTTTTACATTTTAAAAAGTTAAAAATAATTCAGTTAAAATCAGTTTCTAAAATTATCTTTGAACTAAAGAATTTTGTTTTTTGTAAAGAAAAAAAAATCATTCTAAACATACTTTTAAAACGTTTTAAATGTAACTAAAAGTATGTTAATGGATTTTTAAGAGTTTTTTAGCTAATTTTTTCAGGCTCTGATTTTATTAAAGTGTTATTGAAAGCCATGTGTCACTTTTTTATGTTATGTATGTTGTTTTGCTTAACCACGAGATATGATATACTGCCAGGCATAATAAAAACACGAGAAGTAAATTTTTCACATGTCAAAATATCATAAAATAAAAAGTCAACCACAGCCATTTCATCAATTTCATTGCAAACTAAGTATTGTGCTGCAAATTCAAATTAATCCAAGCCACGTTTTTTCTTCCTTGGACACTAGGAAATCATCGTTAGTCGCATTTGTAGCTCACAATTTATTCATGGGAACTTCAAATTCAATTCCGATATTATTCACCATGTTTTGTTACTGTTAACCTGTCGGTAAAAGTAAAATGAAAAATAATTGCATATATGATGAAAAACCGCTGGAGTTATTGTGAATGCAAAAAGAGATAATAGGAAGACGCACACAAATGATTTAAATTGAACAAACGCCATTTTATTTTCATTTATTATACTTTCTGAGTGTGTGTCACGTGTTCTAGATTTGATTTTATTCACTGTCCATACTTCACAATATTATAAAGATTGAGTGGGTTTTATATTTGTATGTAAAGCGAGAAGAAGACATTGACGAATGAGTCGATTTGTGTCTGTTAATGTAAAGACCCATTGGACACGTGCAGAGGCAGCCGTCGGGCACACGATAGCACTACGGCCGCATGCATGATGACCCCCTCGTAATACAGCATGGCTCCCTTAGGCTTTCTCACTCTCATACTCTGCCATAGCTAAATTTGAAATGGTGGGGAATACTAACCCCTGAAACACAACTACCGTCACCGCATGAAAAATTGCTGCAACATTTTTTGACACGTTCGCATGTACAAGTACATTGTAAAATGTACATTGCGTGAAGCTGCTGTGGCAGACGACACCGCGTGATTAAAAGCTTTTTTTTAAAGGGTATTTTTATATTCACGCTGAGATATCGGATATCATTTGATGAGAAGCCATGAATTTAAACGATTAAGGACTTAAAAAAGTTTATGCAATTTGATAGGATTTATTGCTGTTGTATTATATGAATATTTCATAGATACCGGTATCCATACTTAATATTTACTAAGTTAACTAACTTACGTAGAACATTTTCTATGACCAATAATTGAAGGGCATAACTAGATTATTGGGTCCCAAAACAAAATACAGTTTTACGTTTTTTTAAGCTTTATTTGCTTTATATTTGTTATTTAAATATTGCCATTTTAGTTCAAAAGATGAAAATATGATGATTGATTGACACACTGTATTTAATAACGTTTGAATAGAATATAGGACGTCACTGAAATTTTTTTTTTGTTAAAATAAAAATTAAAAAGTTGCAAATTTATTAAAACCCTAGATTAGTCGTTTTAACTTGGAAAGTAAATCTTATTAATATAGTGTATGTCCAAATTTGGCATACAAGAAACTAACTTAATGTGCTTTTGATGCTTTATTTTCATTTTTTATGCATCGAATCTTTTATAATATCGAAAATAGATTGCAAATTTGATAAATAGCCTATATTATCCATTTAGATTAAATTAATGCAGCAATTTGTATGCAGACATTTCAATATTGTAATATTCGTGTACTTAATTACTTTATAGTAGTATAAATTCGTTAGTTTACTGGGCTTTCGTGCTTAACAATAATTGGCATAGTCGCTAATTACCCACTGGTGAAATAACTACCATTAAACTCGCCATAACAATTAATGCCCCAAATACAATTACTGTGCATTAAAAAAATAAATTTGCCCTACTTAGAAAATATTATCCCTGGGTGTAAACATTGGCTTATCTAATCGTACACAAAAACATTAACAACACGAGCGGTTTTTTTTAATCATCTTAATGATAATTACTCTAACATTTTTCAAATACTTTTACTTTTTAGAGAGAGAAATGGATAACAATTATTATAGCTCAGCTTTTACATTAATACGTAAAACAGAAATACAAAGTGCAAAAAACAAACCCAACAGGTCAAGCGAGTTCAAAATCCATTTCGCGTGACATTTGAACATTTGAGAAATAAAACAAGTAATAAAATAATAGAAATAGGAAAAACAAGCAAGCAGCCATTAACACAAATAAATTATTCTCGTTTTCACGAGATTTAACGTCGTGCTAATATACAAGTCAATTATAGCCATTTTGTTTTGCTTTTTTTGCGGTCAAAATTAAATATATTATGCACATAAATTCCATATTTTCCACGCAATCCATAAAATCTCCCCAAAAAATATTTTGCCTAATTTAGTAACTTGAAATTTCCAATTGAACATCAAAACAAACAATTTTGAAAATTTACGAAAAAGACACCCTGTACCTAACTGAGAATGCATGGGGATAGGAATACAGGGTGTTAAAACAAAAAGTACAAAAGTCAACTACCCCATTTTCAGTGTCAAAATACGCTCAATTAACATAATACGATTAAAACAGTGCCATTTTTAACCATTTTAGCAGTTAATTAAGAAACTTTATCAGTTGCTAACAAAGTCTTCCTCATAAATTTCTTTTAATTATAGACAACTATTGCGCACAAAGTTTAAATCACAAGTCAAAGGCAATTTACATCATCGTTAAGATTGGAACTGCTTCAATAAATTCTTTTATTCAAAAAGCTTAATTGGCATTTGCAACTGGTAAAATGGCGTTTATTTATTTAACTGGTTTCATCAAAAGCGATAACATTGACTTAACGACTTTTTCTTATTTTCTCGTTTTGCTTTTTGTACGTGGCTAGAAAATGCTGATGATTTTCTTTAACCATTTTAGTTTTGACTTTTCTTATCTTAATATCCATTTTGCTTTACACGTTTAGAAGTGTATTGTAAAATTGAGAAATTGTAGAGAGATTGTCTGGCGTGTAAAACGCGACTTTTGTTGGATTTACATTCAATTCTTGTTAATGCGTAAACTTTTGCGTTATCAGCAGCGTTTATCAGGCAACAAATTACGTTCAACATTCGTAGCCACTTATCTAACTCTATTCTCTACGACGACGTTGCATTGCTATATAATTATTATAATTTAAAAGTAAAGAGCGGGATTTTTGAGGACTTTTACTATTTGATTTTATTATGGCAAGAGCGTGAAAACTAGTCTGATAAAAATCGTAAAAATCCGGTTTTGTCTTTTATACTCTTTTCTGTTTAGCGCTCAATTCAAAAGATTCCCATACTGCACCACTGCATTTACGTTAAACATAAAAGATTTCTCTTAATAAAGATACACTGTTTATTACCGTACTTTCCTTCTTATTCTTAATCATCATTGCCAGTTTTCTTAATTGCTTAGTAACTGAGTTCGGATACGATTATTGCTGATAATGTTGTTACATTTATTAAGAAATTAATTGCAAAAATTGAAAATTTGTTAAAAGCTACTTTTCTTCACTTGTACCAAACTTGCAGCAAAAGCATGTAGTCTTATTTAATCTAATTTGGATCACTAGAAATTATTTTGGCAACTTTTAGCCAAAGATTAATTACTTGTAATCAAAATCTCAACACTGACAACCAAAGGTTAGACTCTTCCAACCAAAATGTAAGCGCTTGTAACCAAAATATTGACACTTCCAACCAGAATCCTAGCATTTGTGCCTAATTTTTAGTCACATTTAACCAAATAAAGTACTTAAAATCGATTTAAATAGTTGGAATCAAATTTAGCCACTTAAAAATAACTTTTAGACAACATAACAGTATATAATATCCAAGTTTAAGTAACAAACTGTAAAATAAGAAAGTCTACAAAATATTATAATAATTTTCCGTAATCATTATAACAACACAAAATGAAAAAAAAATATTAAAAAAATGATAAGCTATTACATTTTGCCAATAAGTCACTTAAACTTCTTAAAAGTGCACACACTAATAAATTGTCCAACCATTACAGCAGCGGTTTTCTTAAAAGCTAAGACCTTCAAAAACTTGTATTACTAAACGGTAGGCTTTACTGTAATTTCATTGCGGCAAATTTATTTATTAAAGTTAATAGAGAACATTATTAATCGTTCAATGTTTCGTTTCTACTTATATTTTCTATGAGATAGGATCGAAATATTAAGACTTAAGCTAAATAAAAAAAACTACTGTATATAATAAAAGTCTTCCATGCTTCATTACTAGAAAACAAGCTTATGTCCGATGACAAATCCAAGTCAAATGCATCCACTTGTAAATAAAAAAAAACAACAAAAAAGTATATTAGTGTGGGCTAAATGTCAGTCAGTTGTGTGTTGTTCAGTCACGTAATTCGTTTGGATTTCTCTATAGAGTCCATACAGAGTGATTTTCTAAAGTAGAACACTTTTTTGTTTCTTTACAAATAAAAAATGAGACAAATCGCTATTACAACTGATTAAATTCAGTCTCGTCTCTTTATTGGCATTCCCAACATCAGTGTTCCAATTGAGACAATCACCCATTATACACAAGTTTAATGCAATCTCAGCTAGCAAAAATAAATAAAAGAAAAAGTTGAGTTTGGTCGTTCTTAGTCTTAAGAGAAA
Source organism: Helicorthomorpha holstii (assembly GCA_013389785.1). Taxonomy (NCBI): domain Eukaryota; kingdom Metazoa; phylum Arthropoda; class Diplopoda; order Polydesmida; family Paradoxosomatidae; genus Helicorthomorpha; species Helicorthomorpha holstii. Next base: position 21,531,434 of record JAAFCF010006596.1, read on the forward strand.
GATGAAGAGGCTGTCTTAATGCTTTTGTCATCTATTGTTATTTAGGTTAAAAATGTTGACTGTCTACACACACTTCGCCATCATTTATCACAGGGATTGTTTTTTTTATATATATATTTTGGTTGCAGATATATACCAAACCATTTTCTTCTCGTTACTTATAACACTATTTTAACAATTTACTTTTTCTTTTTGTTGTTTTTGGTTTGTTGTTTGTTAAACTTTTATTCTTTATCTTTAAAAAAATAAAAACCTTTAAGTGCTTTATAAGTCAGCTGCTTTGTATTTAGAAAACGAAAAACATCTTTGAGCAATAGAAAGAAGATAAGTTAACTCGTGTTTAATGACTTTTCTCATTTTTAACTGCCACCACATTTTAAAAACACTTTCAATTTTATTTAAAAAATATAAACAAAACATTTCCCTCCCTCAAGTAACAGAAACTGCTATTTTGGTATAAAATTTTCAGCTTGCAAAATAAAATTACTTTCTCAAATTTAATGAGACCACAAGATAGTCACCATGAAAATTCTGAATTTTTCTATTAAATAATCAAACTTAGTACAGTCTGGGCTCACTTATTTTAATTTGTATCCCAGAACTTTTATTATTACTCAAAATAATACAATAGCCAAAAAAAAAAAAAAAGGCCCAACTATAAATCAATTTTCCAGCTTCATACGTCAACTTAGTAATGCGCAAAAGACCAAAAGTAAATCTAATGAAAATAATTTCTACTGCCTTTTGCATAATATTTGAATGACGAAAACACAGTAGAGCGTATAAAAGACAGATCAACGCTTTTTTTGTTCATCTTTTTGGCCTGAAGGAAATCTCGTATTCTCACTCAAACTCTCACTTTGGCACTCTTGAAATTCTCCAGGGAAGAAAGCGATGCTCTTATTTCACACACACAGACCAAATCACACGTTCATCTTCATTCTTACAGCGTAAAGATTTATTCTGCTCGGCTTATTTTCTTCCATCGCGGCTTTTAATGTGTCCAAAAAGTGTCCAAAGACTGACTTGACCCCCCCACCCACAGCCACCTTCTCTTCTATGGGCGTTTATTGCTCTTGAGACTATAGCCCTAGTATGTGTTCATACGGAGTGTATAGGGGTATTCATCCCCTTCATTGGTTGACAAATGATGCGTTCACATTTGGTGGTGTAAATAAATGATACGTGGTAGTGTAGTGTGCGTACATATACTGTATGTGCGTCATCGCACTTACTTTGATGTGGAACAATAAATGCAACATACTGTATATCCAAAAATAAAAAAAAATAACACTTCACCTCAAATGTAATTTTACTTTTCTTGACAACTTCAACCTGTTATTTAAAAACAGAACAGATGTGGTGGCGCCATCATACCCAAAAACAAAACCAAAAACTATGTAGCAAATGCCATCTAAATGAGAAGCTATGCAGTGAAGATTTCTATTTTGCTAATAAAGAAATAAGACAAATGTTATTTGAAAACAATGCGACTTGTTCCCGTTTCTTTATTGAAGAAATATGAAGTATCATAGGAAGTTTACTATGAGAAAAATTGTTTTTTCAATTTAAACAGCGTATAATGTAATCTTAACTTTCCTGAACTTACAAAATACCGGTACTACAGTATATTTAAAATTAGCAAAAAACAAGCCTCAGAAAGTGAAAACTTATTATTTTATGAAGCCCCAAACACGATATTTGTATGTTTAATATATTACATACTGTACATTCTGTAGATCAACCTAAAAAATAAAAGTACTATAATTATTTTTTTTTAGTTTTTAAAAATGCCAATTTTGAATCATGTTTAATTTTTAGTTCCTTGTTTATTTTAAATTAGATTAATGTAAGCCTATTTGCTAACTTATTTTCATCGCATTATTAAAATTTAATGATTTTTTGAGTGTATTTTTTATCTTTTAACTATCAAGACTGCATCGATTGACATGTCTGTGCCCTTGTAGTTGAATTACCGTATAAAGCCATGATCTTTGCACAGTAACTTTCAGCAACCCTTGAATACACATACCCATAGCATCAGTGTAAATAAGGGCTTCAACCTTTGAAAAGTGTGTGGTTCAACGTCTCATTTAATTCGCTTTTTCGTCTCTGCCACAAATGCCATTAATAATCATAAATAATCATTAACAATAATGACATGTTTTCGCATTCACAGATAAACAATCAAATATATACTGTGTAAAAAAATTCGAGTTTGCTGAAAAGGAATCCATACCACATTACAAATATAAAAAAAAATTATATTAATAATACTCTGAAAGTAAAATAATAATACTCTGAAAGAAAATCGATTTTGTTTTCTACTGTATAATACAATTTTTTGGGTGGATTTCTAAGTACAGTAGTAAACACAACATTGAAATTGAATTGGTAGATCGGAGCATCCTCCGCCATTGTTGAACATTGGATTTGAATTGCATCACGCACCAACGACTAAATAATACGGTACAAAAGGCTTTAACCCGATAGGAATATATATATAGACGACGAGCACTGTAATATCCGCTACACAGTATATTTAGCCATGAAAAGAAAATACACTCCCACAAAATAAATTATTACAACTTTATTATGGCAAGTTAACGCGGAAATATCTCATTAAAATGAGTTAATCGACTGTAAATAACGCAACCAAACAGCCAAAAACTCTTTTTCTTTTTAAATTATACGCAGAACTAAACAAAATGGGGGCGTTCTGACATTACTGTATATTATACTGTGCAAACCCGGGCTTTACTAACTACCAGTATAATGCCTTACACTACAATATGGGGTTTAACATTTTATGAACTTCTAGGAATAAAAGAAAATAACGAACTTTTAGTTAGTCGTAAAGCACTGTATGTCGCAGTGACATGTCATAGACAACCGAGAAAGCGAATCTTCAGTCAATTTTGCTAACCACAATTGCTTTTCACCATGCTAATAAAATTTGATGTCAAAACATTACGGTGATCATTACAACCGGGCGTAAACCGTCGCGTTTTAATGATAGCAGTCAACTTTTAGTAAAACTTTTTTTTTATTTCACCCTTTCGTATTTTGACGAGACTAAGGACTCACTGTCTGTGATTTATTTTATGATATCACATCAACGCATAATTAAAACATTAACTAAATAAATATTTTTTGTGGTTTATACTGTGTATCAGTGCTTTGCCTCTTGTATTGGGCACTTGTTAAAATAACTTATTGTATTCAGAAGCTTACAAAATTACGAAACAAGTATAAAAAAAATTTATTTTAGTTAGGCGCAATATATTTAATTAACTTTGCAAACAATAAATAAACCTGACAGCCAACGATTAATTTATCTAATAAATGTTTCAGTCAGTGCACATTATTCTGATAACGTATTGCATTTACCATTGCCATTAAATAGTGTATGTTTAAGGAGCACCACAATCATTTCTCTTTCTGTTTTCATATGTGGGTATTGCACAAGGTGATTTTCTATAAAGGACTGGCGAGAAAAAAGGAGGAAAAATCGCCATTAGAAATGATGAGATTTAGTCTCTTTTCTTTATTGGCCTTCACTCCATTTAAAATAAAATAACGGAAAACTTCGCCATTAGAACTAATGAGATTTAGTCTCGTTTTTTTATTGACGCATTATTTCACCATTTCAGAAAAAAAAATCCGGAGAAAATACTGATAACATATCAGTCCCGTGTTTAGAATTGTAATAAGAAATAGTCCAATTTAAACAATCACCCGGTATACAAAGCATTTTTTCTCTCCTTTCCAAAACATGATAAAGTACACACATACAGTAAGACTAATGTTTAGATGCTTTTAATAAAATCCAGCCACTGCACTGAACCAGTCCTCACCCCCCTCCCATAAATTCTACTTCATATACCGCCACACAAGTTTGCAAAGCAAAAAAAAATACACAAAAGTCTACGCAAAAAGACAAACAAACAAAAGAAAATACAGTATATATTCGTACGGAGGCCTCCCTCAAAATTAGCTGAGTCGTTCAAACAGCATAATTTTCCCTGAGCGTAAAAAAATAAATGTTCAAAGACTGTATATTTTTTTTATCGAAGCAGATAAGGAAGTAATAAATCTGTTTGAACCATTAATGACACCCCACCTACACATACAGGCTACACATATACCACACACTAAATGTGATCTAGAATTGCTGCAAAATGGTTTTTTTTTTCTACTTCTTCGCTTTCGTTTTTATTTCTCTTACAGTCGCTAATGTCCAATTCCTTAGAGAATTTTTTGATCATAAAGATTGTATTGCTAACTCTCGACAGTTCGAGCAACCAGCCGTTTTTCCATTCAGTTGCATCTTTAATTCAAAATAAAAGTCAAACGATTCAAAAATTCCAAATCGGATTATTAACACTGGCATTTCAATCCAAAAGTAGATTAACATTATTCAGTATAAATAATAGCCGTTTAATGAAAACTTCAAACGAATATTATTAATAATTTTTTTTGCTGTCATATAATGAATAAAAATATAAAAAGTACAGATAAAAAACAATCAACGCCAAAAAATTAATTTTATTAAAAATAGACCTAAAGGTCATTCTTAGGTATTGCACAGGGTAAGTTATTTTTCCCAAAAGAAATGACAATTTAAAGTTCCTTAAAAAAAGATTTAAAATAAATTTTACATTTATGAGTGTTGATAATGGTTTTAAAAACCTTTGCATTTACAAAATATAAAACAAAATATAATGACTTCCAATAAATGACAAAAGTACCTTCGGAAAGCACATACAGTAAATCAATATCCTGTACAAAATTGTATCAACTCAGATTATCGAGGCTGCAGCATAATATTTATTTTTGCCATCTTTACTGTGTAATATAGAGCTATTATTTGTAGTTGGAAATACTGATATCGCATACAGTATATCTTACAATAGACAAACTTAAAAGTTTATATTGTCTATTAAAGAAACACTATTTTGGTGGTCAATATGACCTCATGGTTTGACCTAGATTTATACATTGGAGAACGAAAAATGTTATGGATTTTATTGGTTGAGATAAGGCACAATCAGTACTGTACTGTATTACTCTTCGGTAATGGCAAGGAAACGGAAAACAGAAATGATCCTAAAGTACAATCAATGAAAATATAGTAGATATGGCAAATGGCAACGCAAACCGAATCTTAATGAAACTTTAAAATTTGTCACCATTTCCGGAATTGTTGATAAAAAGTCGACTCAAAACATAAAAGGCGATAAAATATAAACAGAAAGATTGCAAGAATTTGGATATTTGGATCACTGTATGGGAATTGCAATAAAAAAAAATTTTTTTTGCACGATGCCATGTTAACTTTCTGTTTCAATTCATAAAACTAACAAAAAATAAATTTACAGATGATCAACGTTTCCTATTTTTACTATTTTTAAATCAATAAAAAATAAAATAAATAAACAATTTTAATTGACTTGTATTATTTTCACTGTATAAATAATTTATTAAAATGTTGTATACATACAGCATACGACATATTTTTTAGATTCGGCACGCATTGCCTCGTACCTTCGAGCCTCCGGTTGACAACCACTGTTTTAAATGGCTAAAACACTTGACTGGAACTTCCCATCAATTTTTACGCCCAGTAAAACTGAATTGCCACCATATTTCACGCCTGTGTTATGCTCCAGCGCAAAAATTCACGCTACTATACATGTCAAGGAGCGTAATAACAAAAATTCAATAAACAAAACTGATGACCAACTTGAAAATTTCCAACTCTCTCTTAAGTTTGCCATCATTGCCCATTGCCTAACAGCATACGGGTTTTCTTCCGCCTCAACAAACCCATCAAACAACTTTCACGCTAAACTTTCCTACAGGTCAAACAGCCGATTTTCAGCAGCATAATCCCCTACTCTCACTGTCATGTACTTAATATGTACTTCCGCCCTGTTGCAGCTAAGTTGGGTGTCAAAAATCACAACGATATCGGCCATAAGGGTTCCAAATGTCCATACGTTTGAGACTCATGAGGGCAGCGGAGTGGAAGTGATTCGATTGGCGCGAGTTATTATCGAGGAAGTAAACAGACCAAGCACCGAAATCATTCTATATTGGTATTTCTGGCTATTTGGAGATCAAAATTGCAAAGGAATAAAACAGCAACAAAAAAAGAAAAAAGGAAAAGATATCTACGCGACGCAGACATGCTTTCAACCAGAATCAATAACGGAAACTAAATAGATGGCAGATTTTGTTTACAAATGACAATGGCAAACAAACCCACATCGTATGTCTCGGTAATTACAGTTAATTAATAATGCAGTGGAAAATGCATTTAATTAGGAAACGTCTCGACGACGGCAACGATTCGTTATTAAAAATTGTAATAAACAGATTAAAACAAAATTTGCTAATTAAAAATAGTACTATACTAAAATCCAGATAATAATGCAAAAATTTTCTTTTTATAAAACCAATATTAATTTAGAAAAAATGTAACGGGTAATTTTCTAAACTGGAACATTGTTTTTTCTCCATGGTAAGAAAGAAACGGTAAAATTCGTCATTAGAACAAATGTGATTTAGTTTCGTTTCTTTACTTGTCCTGTTTTTTCATTGACGACAAGACAAAAAATCAGAGAAAATTGTCATTTGAATTAATTGGATTTAGTATCGTTCAGTTTTAGAATATTTTTCTTTATAGCAAACATCTATACCAATAAAGAAACGAGAAAAATCGCCATTGGAACTGATGAGATTTAATCTTGTTCATTTGTTGGTTACTTTTTCTTTATATTTAGAAATAAACAGGAGAAATGGTCATTGAAACGAATAAGATTTATTCTCGTTTATTTTTGGGCACTTATTTACACTCATAAGAGAAAAACAGGCACTGTAAAAAACAGTGTTCCTATTAAGAAAATCATCCGGTAAATAAATGATGCTAGTGTTGTTTTTCAATCTTTTCATATTCATCATACACATTTTTAGACGAAACAAAATTAATAATAAAAAAAGTGCCAAACTTAAACGTAATTTTTTTTCTACTTCTTCAATCTGTTTTAAAAGTTGTTCAAACTGATAAGAAATATAAATCATTTACAGTCTTTACTTTATCCGACTTGCAAGTTATAAAAAATTATCTATAAAATAAAGTTACGGTTTTAACCTTCCCTCAACAACACGATTAATTGCGACAAATAGCACCTATCAATTATTACAACAAACGATTTCCACACAGCTAAAAATATCATCTAATATAAAAATGTAGTAAATCGATAAGGTTCAACTGCTTAGATGGAAATTGCAGCTGTTTTACGACGTCTTCAAAAGACAACTTCAAGACATCGACACGTAATTTATGTCTCGAGATAAAATCCATAAATATAAAAATTGCCTCCCTCCATCCTCTCTAACTCCCACTTCCATATTTTTTATCTCTATTTATACTTCTAGGGTTCCCCAATAATAATCGAATGCCAACGATTGAACTGCGACGGCCCCAATCGTCCCAGTTATACATTTCAATACACAAAAAGATACACAAAGACGCCAGAAGGCTTTTTGACACAATAAAATATTTTAAAACTGAACAAAAAATGTGTTTCAATGCACACTACAGTATATACAGGTATGCCGCATAAAATTCCCAAAAGTAAAAACTTTAAGGAAGAAAAATAATAAAAAAGGCGTTGGATTTTCAGCTGCCAAAATCGATAAAACGGAAGTCATAGGAATCCAATAAAATGCTGAGATGAAAGGCATGTCAACAAGAAATCACTTCTTAGGCACTTTTTCTCTCACTCCTGACAAAAAAATAAAAACTTTTCTCGACTAAAAGTTTATTACTGTACTTTAAGTTACAATTCTTTCAAACACTCAAAAGTTTAATAAAAAAAAACACCTCCCAACGGTTTTGCCTTTTCAAAACTTAAAGAAATTTTTTTTTCTTTTAAAAAAAAAAACTAGTATAAAATAACTGTCACAATTATTGTGTTGTCAGATTTTTTCTTCACAAGTTCGTTTGCCTTCATTTTCTCGTAACTTTTTACAGGGGCAGTAAGTGCATGTTATTTCAATGGGAAGCAAAGGTAAACAAAAAACGTCACTGCATAGCTTAAACCTCTTTATAAAATTATGCCGTGATAGGTACGAACGCGTTCGGCAGAAAAATATCAAAACTTCATTGCATAGCTTCTCATTGAAATTACACAGTTTTGCTGTCCTTGCAACTGTCGATAAAGTTAACAAAAAAAACTTTTTTTTAACTACGACCATCTCATTCAGAACTAAATAAAGCAGCCATTTTGATACACTAATTACGCTTCCTCTCTTCAGCTCATTAAGACAACATTTTCAATACCAGAATAATACTGATTTGTATTCAAAGAAGCCTTAGCAAAAAAAATGACAAAAGACCCTCAAAAACAATTTTCTATTATTGTCTGACATTAAGGATAACTGAGTTTAACCGAGAGTCCAGTTGATCAGCTGACCTTTTACGGCTTCAAATTAATCCATAACAAGACTCAGAGAGAGACCCATTAAGGCCATGAATAGCTCATTGCGATTGGTTAAGTGTAAATCGGGCAAATGAAGCGGCAATCGGCCCCTAGCACAAAGGAAAAATTCTCAATGGAAATCTTCAACTCCCCAAGTAGCCGTACATTTTTGTCACATTTCGTGAAATATCGGTCGCACAATTACGGTAACAGTCCCATCACATCTCTCTCCCTCATTCCCCCTCCCTCTATGTTTTTAATCGGCATTGGGGAAGGGGGTTCTTTTCTTCATCTTCGTCTCCCATCCACACAGAAATCCAATTCGTGTACTTGTACGAGTGTGTATAATCAAGGGAAGATTTAATTCACGTTTTCGAAGTCTGAAGACTTGCACTTGTGAACGCAATTGGAACTCCCAATGTGCCATTAAAGCGTTTTTTCTATTTATCTATTTTTCGATTCCTCTCTTTAATTTTTTATATCTAACCATCGCCCATACAATCGATCCCCCACATTAACGAGTATTTTCCCAGGCACCAGTCCACAGTCCACATACCACATAGCAGTAAATCAATAAACTTGCAATAATAACGCCAATACTATCAATTAACAATTTTAAGAAAAAATTAAAAAATTGATTTATATTTTAAAAATTAGCTCGATTTTGTAAAGCATTGTACTGATTTTCAGCTATCATTGTTGTGAACACACATCACATGATACACATCATAAGATGTGTGTTCACAACGTCACACATTTACGCTGACAATAAATAAACGGGAATCAATAGCATGGCTTGCAATATAAATTTGTCTCGTTTCATTATTGGCAAAATTATCGATAAAGAAACGTGAATAAATTGAATTACTTGTATATGTGAAAACATCTTATGATCACCCTGTATAAACTCCATTTTTTATTTTGAGACCCACAATCGAAATTAGAAAGAGACTTTTTTTTTCATTCTCTCCCCTTTTTTTTCCTCTTCCTGCTCAATCTTCATCACGGCTACTTTCAACCCATTCGGCCAGAAAAAATTACATCTCCCTCCCACACACCAACCAGTTTCCGTTTTTGTAAACTGCAAAGTAAAGGATACAGTATATCCCAGACGAAAATAAAAATTATAGCTTTTTCAGATATAAAATTACTCCAAAAGTGTAGAACTGTAAAACGCCATTTAGATGAGCTTTGTATGTAAAACGGGGCATGGAAATCGATTACATAAAAGAAAAGCAAATAAAACGAGATGGGGGAAAAGTGGGAGGGAAGGAGAAATTGCTGGAAAGGATAGGATTTGGCGTCTGAGGATATGTTGATGGAGATCGAACGACATGGAATTTATTACCATACGATTACCCGCTTTAAAAACAGATATATTGAATACAAAGTACGGTATTTGCGGCCATTTTAAACGAATTTTCAAACGGTGATTGGCAGTGACAATTTACCTTTAAGTCGAGTGACCTGGCACTTTCAAGTTTTGCAGTTGGTTGTCTCGAACACACAATCAACTTACAATACAGAGAACATGTAAAGTTGAAAACAAGGACTTACCTATAAAAAAAAAAGACAAAACAAAATTAATAAGATTAAGTCATTGTAAATAGGAAAAACAAATGAAATTAGATTTTCAAAGAAAAACTTTTCCAGTTTCAATTATCGATTTTTTTTTTGTTATATTTTTATTAATGACAAGAAACATTTAGTCAAGTTCCTGACTCTTGTGTTGGAGTTTATCAAGCAAGACCAAAGATTTAATTTACTGTGACTGTAAATACCCCAGGAAACAACACAAGCAATTTAATGTATTTCTTATCAGCCAATTCATCAGCCTTGTGTCATCAACCGGAATCTTCAAGCCGCCATCATCATCTAAAACCGAATCTACAGGTTATCATCAGATTTTCAATAAAAATTAATCTGCTCGATCGAATTGGCTGAAGAAGATATATATACACTATCGCATTGTAGTGCAGTGGATGAGTAAACGTTGTTGATGACAAATTCCTATTTGTAAATGTCTGCAGGGACTTTTTCATTTATATGAAGCAAAATGAATTTTCTGCTACAACAGCATATCCACAATAATCTACTATTCCCCATTGAATAACTCAACTCAATAACCAAGATAAATTTCTTTTAGCTCACTTGGCTATCGAAATCCGATGCAGTGGATCCAATAACACTCCAGCCAACCATACACTGACAGGACACTTTTTTAGTCTACATGTACTGTTATACTTCGCAATGCAAACAATAAATGCAATAAAAAATCTCATATAAATTGCCAACTCAATGTACAGTATACCAATGCTCATGTTTGTTTGTTTTTTATTTTTTTTTTCAATTAACCTATGTAGTAATGCAGTGTTTCTCAAACAACAGCTCGCGGCTCAACGCAGACAAAATATAATAAAAAAAATAGTGCAGAAAGCTTGAGAAACACGTTTATTACCTTTTAGATACCAAAACAGTATGCTGAAGTAGAGCAAAACAAATTTGTCTGAGTAATTTAATTAGATTTTATTAGAATGAGAGTTTATTTTTTTCATCTATTGTATTATATTAAATGCACACTCTTCACAAAACGCTAAACACCTGTGCATTACGTTTACATTACTTAATAAAAAAAAAAAACCTAAAAACGTTGTCCTTTTTACATAAATTTATTCGTATCATCTTTCTTTTCAATAATAAATAAGCTAAGAGCATTCTATTTGTTTAAGTCGACGCAATGTAATGCAATGTCTACAAAAGAATTTCAATCAACTTTCCTTTTTTTTTTTTTTTTTTTTTTTTTGCTATTATTATTATTTTCTTCTCCAAACCCCATCTATTCAAAACTAAATGAAAAGAAACGAAAAACTTATTAAGAAATAATTGAAAAAATACATAATACTGTGTAGAAAATTCTTAATAATAGCATACACGTTGATAGCGACAAGAACAACGACGACGAATTGAAGTGAAAAATATCTTCATCATTAGAAAAATGAAATATTCAGAGTCGGGGAGAGTTTCATGCATACAGTACATGGTTATCAATTAATTCAGATTATTAAAAATGACGGCGTAAAACGACAACGTAATGCTAAACATTGCGGGCGTTTTCAACAGCCTATTGTTGACACATTTAACGTCTCATTATCGCCACACAATTACAAACATTGTCACTGTTGGTTGAAACAAAATATTTTATGTCTTTTCTACCAATGCAATGATGAAAACAGACGACACAATTAAATGCGATAAGCAATTTAATTAGCAAAAATAAAAGTAACGTGAATAAAAAATGTTTTTATTAAAATTCTCTTCATTGATAATTTTTTTTAAATATTTTATGAATTGGTTGACACCTCAGCAAAAATAAATCTCAGTAAACGAAAAAGGAGAATTTAATATTAAAAAGCGTGTGTTCTATTATTTTTAATTAGAAATAATTATCTAACTTAATTATTGGCGTCATAATAAATTACAATGCACTCATTAATTTTTTATTCGCATCAAGATATGGTAAATTACACAAATAAAGAAATCCAATATTTACTGTATATTTCCGGAGACAAAAGTCGAATTAACTTAACAAAATGTCTACATGATTTCTAATCCCTGCAACAGAGCAAGGTCAATTTGCACTGTCTATTGGACAATATATTCCATATACGACACTGAACTTCTTAAGAAAATTTTTCTTAAATTTTGAATAAGAATCCTCATAAACCCTATTGGAGGAAGCACCTCTCGTCCTTAAATTCCCTTTACACACTTTATTAAAAGCAAATTTTTTGTATTTAAATATTTGGATTATTTTGGCAATTAGCTATTTGAAAGTTGAAACAACTATTAAATTAATCATCATTCCAATTAGTCAGCAAAGTTTACTTGTAATTTATTATTTATACCAATCGAAAACAGCTGTCGCTTTGAGTGAACATGAAAAAATAGCCAAACATGTCCACACGGAAGCTCTCGGATTAAGCCAAAAATTCGTGTAAGTAATACCTAAGTAAGTTACCAAAAGCAAACGTTTGATATTTCATTTCCTTTTTGGCGTGCCATCGATTTACACCGTGCCATAATAATAATAATACAGACTGTAAGTTATATCCAAAAAAAGAAGAAAAAAAATCGAAATAAATGTATATTATCCTGTACAAGTGAAAGTCGTATAAAAATCGGTGGCCGCAAAACAAACGTTGGGTATATTCGTGACATGTAACGACGAATGATCGTTGGAGTTTCACTTGACTTTTTTTTCTTTTCGATTTCTATGCCAATATACTGCACTGAATACACAGAGCAAGAAGTTGTTATATCAAACAGAATTGAGCAAATAAGTCATTTTTCTTCGGATAAAGTCGAGCAGTTTGAAAGACGGTTGAAACATATCTCAATTCAATAGTAAACGCACTATATGAACTTAGTGCTATTCAATTCGTATCACATGCTCGGTAGACGTTAGACACAACAAGACATATAACTTACTTGTATGTGGGAGGCTATCTTGTGACGTTTCCTTAACATTTTGTACGCATATCATTGCAAAACAATGGAAATAAGCAACACATCGAAACTTCAGATAAGAATACAGAGTCAAAACGTGGTAAATTTCTAAAAAAAGAAATTTAGCCACTAAAAATACACATAAAATCCCTTTTCTGTCCTAAAAATCCAATTTAATTACTAAAATCAGTTTTGATCCGTTAGTTTCTCTTAATTTTTAATACTGTCTATAAACTACGAAAGTTTATCTACTAAAAATACACACAGTTTAAATCTATTTAATTTTCTCACTTTTAGTTTCCATTATCTGAATTTAAAATGTGAATTTATCAAGTTTGTCTACAATCTTTATGAGCTCATTGTAAAAGAAAAATTCAAAGACACACTCAAAATCCATGTAGTCAAATGTATGTTAAAATCCCAATTTAATGACTAAAATCAAAATTTCTGTTTAGTGTCCATTTAAATTTGAATAAATTTCTAAAACTGCCAAAAAATCATTAGAAACATCTCGTACAAGTGCATAAGATGTGTATTGATCGGTACCATATTTTGCCAGCACAGTGTATGGACAGTAAATATAAAAGCAGATAAAACTGACAGTTAAAAAGTAGAAATAACAATAAAAGTAAACGATACTTGACAAGTTGATGATAAATGACATCAAATATCCTCAACTAATAACGTCAATATTATTGTATTTTTTGTTTTCAATCGATAAAATCGACATAAAATAATTTGACACCACCATGTAATGTTTGAATTGTTAAATAATAATACGAGCATGTGGGCGCTGTTATTTGTAACTTTTTTTTTTCTTCAAATTATCCGGTTGTAAAGTTTTTCTCCCCAAAATTAAAAAAAAATAGAATAGTGTGCGAAAATTGACAATCTAACATCATATTATGATGATGATATGATGTATTGCTTGTTAATAAAGTAGGTAAGCCCTACGACATCATATTGAAACCACAACTGCGTGCATTCCCCTACCCACCTACCCGACCCAACACCCTCTTGCACTTCATCATCGACTGCCACATAAAAGAAAGTGGATAGGATGACTGTCAAAGTAATCACAAAATAAACACAAGGCTCAGAGCATTAACAGCATTTCGTCTATGACATATCTGTCGGCTGCCTATACACTAAAGCTAACTAAGACTTCGCTTCCCCCTCCCCCGGCCCACTCTCTCAAAAACAAACAAAAAAGCACATCATGGTGTGGGAGAAACTGCGAGGGTAGACGACAGGTGGAGTGTTAAGATGAGGGAAAAAAATTTCATGATACACAAAAAAAAAAAAAGAAAAAAAAAAGATGAAATTAGATGTAATACGCATGTAACAATGTGTAAAAATAAGAAGAAAAAAAGCAGATGAAACGAGTTTATCAATGTCCTTATTTGATGGGGAAAAAAATCCAGAAGTTGGAATTACATCAATCATTAACAGATGTTATCTTAATTGGCTCTCAAGTTGTTTAAAATAAATAATAGAAAAATAAAAATCATTTTCAAATGTGATATTTTGAAATGTGAAACTGAGAAACACCTGAGCGTGAAATTGGTTAAGAAACATGGTCGTGAAAAAGCACCTGTGTTATGCAGATAAAACCTTAAAATCTTCCCGTTAGCAATAAGATTGTGGAATAAAGAAACAAAGACAGTTTCATATCAGTTCCAACATCGATTAGTTCCATTTCTCTTTATAATTAGTGAAAAAAGTGTCAATAAATACACGAAACTAAACCTCATCAGTTCCAACAGTGACTTTTGCTGTTTTGCTTTTGTCGTGATAAAAACAGTGCTTAAAATTAGAAAATCACCCGGTATACCGTATAGTACAGTATTGTAAACATCCAGTAAATCCTTTTTTTAAATCTTAAGTAAAAAGCTTCTTTCTGAAGACATTTAGAGTAGTTTTATGTATGAAAACACATTGCAGACGAATATTTTCTCAGGAATCTCTCTATTGTTATCTCGGATCTTTTTTTCTGGAGTGTGTGATCCACATGATATTCACATAGTACACACATAAGTCGCTCAATATACTGCACGTATGCAAGTTCATGTAAAAAGTAAAAACCTTTTGCTTTCCGTCTTAGCTGTCAATTTGTATCTGCCTCATATTGATCGGCTTACGACATATATGTATAAAACTTTTTTTCTTCTCTTATTTTAGATATATCTATCTCGTCAATCCTCATTCCCAACAACAGTCGGAAGTTCATATATTGTAGAAAGCAAAAAAAAAATAATATTTTTTTCTCATTTGGAAGTCCTGATGGGAAGTGCTAGAGGACTGAATGCAGAGCTGAAGATATGAGTTTCACCACTCCTCTCCGACCCTCACCCACCCTACACCAAACTCAAACATCACCCATTCACCAGCCATCACCTATCATGACATACCAGTTGGTTATAGAAATTAGAGCACTTTTTTCCCTCAAGGCACAAAAGAAACGAGACAAATCGCCGTTAAAACTCTTACTATTTAGTCCCGTTTCTTTAGTGGCATAGTCAAAAAACAGGACTACAATAAAGAAAATCACCCGGTAAACAAACACACCTACACAGGCTTTCACTTAAAAGTGATCCTGCCGACAATTTTATCCAATATATAGATTTTCTATATCAAACACAAACAGGCAGAATGGCAATGTCCAAATGGAAAACTCAACTCAAAAGTCACCAACTGCATTTCTCTTGCTTCCTGAAAACGCACGGAATTTCCTCGGGTGAACTCAAATGTCATTCTCATCACCCGAGCTTTAAGCTGTTGGCGTGATCTAAAAGCGTCAATATTTCGATTTTTTTTTCTTTTTAGACTTGAGGAACCTTTCCTCAATCCCCATACATGCTCCACTATCTAGCTAGTATCTATAACAAAATTTTCAAAGCTCCAGTACAAACGGCAAGTACAGCAAATCGGTGTGTAACTTTTTCAAACATTCAGCACATGTTCAATTTCAACGCTGCAAAAAGCCTGCCAGCTATTTGAACAAAGTTTTTATCCTTCTTCCTGATACTTTTTGATGGTATCAACAAAAATATATGTTTATTGCTAATAATATATTTGCTTTTTGGCATGACTTATGATTCCTGATTTGAAAAACATTACAAACATCTGCAAAGCTGTAGATATCGAATTTTTATAACTTAACAAAAACAAAGCATACAAAATGCTGATCAAAAACTAAATTACCAAATTTAAAATATATTTTTTTTCAGTGTTTCGTAAAAAAAAAAAAAACTTTTGAAGAAATTGAATTAACACAAGTCTTACGACATCATTTCAGTATTTGCAATAACAAATTCTTTTCGTGTTTTTCTTTTCTTTTGGTAAAGTAACTCGGTATTTGAAAGGTGATATACTGTATTTATACATTTATTTTGCTCTCCCACCCACCCTATCCAATTTTTTTTTCATTCTTCCTTATTTTCAAAATACAGATTTTTTTAAGTTTGTGACTGATATTGGAAAAGTCTTAGAGGAATGAAAAAACATTATTGTATGTGAAGCAATGTGACACTAGCGGTATGTTACATCTTTAACGTGATCGAATTTTTTAAATAGCAATTCCGACTTTTAAATTCAGTTCAAGGCTCCTCTCTCCTGAGAAAAGACATTTTATAACGAAAACAAAGCAAAAATAATCTAAAAAAACGTACACCACAAAATAGTAACCAAATACACTACATTTGGAAGTTATCAATATAAACTGCATACCTAAAAAATTTGAATTTTTTGGGTGTTTTGACTTCAAAAATAACAAAAACAGTGACTCTGATCGTTTTTCTCCCGTAACTACACAATAATTTTATGTACAGAAAAAAAAATTGATGTCTTAGCAAAAGCACTTAGAAGATTATCACTAGATCAGTACATGTCCTGAAAATAACACATGCACTCCTATGGTAATAAAAACAAGCAGTTGGTAATAACAACAAAAGAAAAAGCGCATACAGTACTAGTACCAGTACAAAAAAATAAAATATACAAGAAAGAAATAGCAAAATCTGTAACTTCACAAGGTGGAAATTATTCCATCACACGCTGCGAAACAAACAAGCTGAGAAGCATGTTGCATATAACATAATGTATGTACCCTACTGCAAACCCCTACTATCCATGCGCACACACACGTACATATAAATATCGGGTGATTTTCTGAATTGGAACACTTACATTCTCAATGAAGAAAGAAATTGGACAAATCGCTATTGGAACTGGTAAGACTTTGTCTCGCTTATTTATTTTCTAGCAACAAAGATAAATAGAAAAGCAACGGAACAAATCATCATTGTCATTAGTAAGAACTTGTCTCGTTTCTTATTTGCACTTTTTAACATTTATAATATTTATTCTTGTTTCTTTTTTGACACTTTATCTTATAACAAAATATAAACATAAATAAAAGAACAAATTTTCATTGAAACTGATAAGATCTAGTCTCGTTCCTTTAATAATAATGTAATAAACAGTGTTTCCATTTGGAAAATCACCCGGTATATACATCCAGACACAACCAAAATAAAAAAAAACACAAATACTTTTTTTTCACTCTATCTCATACAATATAAAGAAACCGAAATCCACTTTAAGCGACACCAGCGTCTATGCTATGCAGTACCTACACATAAGACACATAGCGTGAATATTTGTCAATAGCATTTGCTTCAGAAATCGCTTCTCCAGCTGCACCTGATGGGTTCCCATTCCCGATTCTTATATTTTCCCCTACTTGCATGCACCACTGTCTCTTTCACTCTTTTTATTTTTTTATTTCCTCAAAACAATCCAGAAGTGATAGAGTAAAAGTAAAAGTACTCAGAGAGAAGTCGGTATAGTCGAAAGTAGACGCCAATAAAGCCATTGCATATAAAAGCGAAAGATAAAATAAAAAAAAGCAGGAAAACGGATTACCAACGTTGAGCTATCGGTAAGAACTAAAATTGAACGAGAAAATTCTTTTTGCACCACACATAATATACATTGACGACTGCTGGCAACAATTGGAATAGAAAACACACGACTAATTGACTTTGTGAACAAGTAAGTAGACACTGATAGAAATAGATCAACAAAATAGAAAATAAAGAAAAAGAAAAAAAAAACTTATCACTATCATTGCTTTCCAACTTAATCTGATGTTTACACATTAACAGACTCGCATACACACACAATTCATTTACACAACTGACAATAAGCCAATATGACGACTGATATACAGTACACACTGTACTAAACACACAAAGTACGGGAATTATTAACAAGACAGCAGCTATTCCTAATGCAATTTGTTTAAGAAACTAGATTTGCAAAAATAAAAACACAGCTGGAAGTAGTCTATTGAATTTACCTAAAACACATCGCAAATACCTAAGTGCAAAGTGAATTGTACTTATTGTTTGAGGAGTTGCTTTTATGGTCTCTCTTAATAAGATGGTTAAGTTAGTAAACAAGGCACCATCATATTTGAGTAGCCAATTAGAAAAAGATTCAACAAAATCCAATGGCGATTTAATGGTTCCACTTTCCAAACACTTAATTTATTTAACCTTTTAGTGAAATTTAGTATAAAATATAACCAAAACATCTAAGTTAGCACTTTCAATGACAAGGTTTAAGGTAAGTTATATCAAGCAATTTTCTAAACCGTAACACTTTATTTTAAAAATTGCAGATAAACAAACTAGACTAAATCTTACTAGTTGTTATGAACAAAATGAGCCTTTATCAAATTCAGAAAATCAGTCGATATATTTGTGCATTTTCACTAAAACAATGTTGATAAATATAACTTCCATTGAGAAAATGAAAGAATCACACAATATAGTGAGGGAATGGCCGATCAACCATGTCCAGTAGTTTCTCCAGAGACTCAAAAACAAAAAAAAAATGTCTGTGAACCGAATACCAATCACATTATATTAAAGATAAGGGGTGAAACGGGTGGATAGTATAGACCCCTTGTATAAAATCAATACCACTTCCACATAGCGCAGACAGTGAGGAGCTCCTCAATGTTTTCTCTCTGGAGTCACGGTGCTCTATTACCAAGTTTAATCTTTCACAAACGCAGACCAGTTACTACAAGACACGTGTCAATGTTTATATTACTTTAATACCATCATTATTTTACTACAGATTATGTCTTAATTACGTTAGTGTCCGCAAAGTTGTAAATAATAGTTGCATAAGCAGTAAAAACGTCATAAAGGTTATAAAATGTTACTACCCATGCACAAGACTATAAAATCATTAGAAAATTCATATTACAAACTTTTTGGGTAAATATATAAGCTCACTGTAGAGCAAATAGATAAAAATGGTATATGATAAGCTTACTGTGGTTAATTGTCCACGTTTTCAGTAACCAATAAGCACATGACAGTCGTTTTAAAATTACATTCGGATTGCACTGTGCACTATACGTGAACTGATAACGTGAACCAGAGTATAAATGCAACTTTCTTGCATTTTATAATTGATTTCCTAGAAAGTCTTTCAGCATAGACTTTTATAATGCATCCGTGTATTACCCAACTTATTTTTTTTTCTTTAACCACAGTCGACTATTAAAGTTAAACCTGGTGGAAAGAGTACCAGAGGGAATATTTTTTTTCTAAAGAAAAATTGGGATAAAATGAGGGTTAGAAAGAATGAAAAGTAGGATTGGCAGTGGATGGAAGGATAGATTGGTTTTTGCCACTTGAGTGAGAAATGTGAAACGACACGTGCCAAAATCCTGGCTTTGCAAAGGGGGAATAAGAAAAAAAAAATAAAAAGCATACAGGGACTCAGGGAGAAAGATACCTATTGGGTAAGGGGAGAACTGTTAACAAGGAAAAGGAAGAACTCACAGCAACATAGCCATGGCAACATCGCACCTCATTTAAGAACTTAGGATTAATTCACCAGCTATAATCACTTTGGGCCATACTGTATTTGAAAACAACAGTCACTCACACGTACACAGTCGATAACAAGAAAATTGATTTTTTATGCTGGGAAATAATCGGGCATAAAGATAACAGTTGCTAAATTACAATTTTAAAATGCAATTAAGTAAAACCCTTTGAGGACAAGTCTTCCTTACGCTCAATTTAGAAAATCACTTTCGCAAATGGCAAATGCCGATTGAACATTTTGCTTATTTTTTTAATATCTACAGTAAAAGTTTCATCTTTTTAGTTATGACTTGGCAAGCTGGCACGTCAGAATTAATCCTTTTTCTATAATAAAAAATCTACATACTGTATACCTCTTAAGAGCTAAATTCCCCGAAGAAATTATTGAATTCTCCAAGTAAAATGTTCTACATGTTTCATCATCAATAAGAAACAGCTTGGTTAATTGTTGGCTTTGTAAGAAAATTTCGTAATTCAGTTACACGTCACTTAAGAAACGAGACAAATCTATATTGAAGGCAATGCAATTTCATCTCGTTTATTTATTGGTGAAGTGATTTCATTATGAAGCCTACAAAGTAAACGCAGTGTTATTCATCACTATAAATAAAAACAAAAATAATTTTTAAAAAACAAGTAATTATGATTTGATAGTGTCTCTTTTAGCCTAAATGTCGAAAATCAATACAAAAATTATCCAGATAAGTTGGTACAAATTTTTCACTGTTAAATCTCATTAAAAATGCTTCATAATAATTTCTACATAAATTACTTTATATGATCTATAAATCTTAAAAAAATTGTAACATTATAAACTTCCTACTCAATCCAAAAAAATATATATACTATTCTGTGAATCAATTTCTGAATCGCAGACAAATTGCAAACACAATACTCATTTTCTCATCCAAAATAAAAACAGAAAACCATAAGGTACTGACAACTCAATCTTTCACACGCAAATTCATACGATTTTATTTATTTATTTTTATTTTTAGTTTATAATAAAAAATGGAATTATTATTTTCGCTCAAATAAATCCAGATACAGTAAAAGTTTCAGTTCTGCAACTATTAATACTAAAATATGCCAACATCACACACATAATAACATACAATAATAATAATGAAAAAATATAAATTGTGTGCTGGATAAGAAAAAGCATCCAACCATTTTTTTATCAACTTTTTTCATACTCATTTCCGGATTTTTTCCCCCCACCCCGTCTTATGTTTTTTCCTCGTATGCATAAATTTCTTTTTCCTACAAGAAAAAACTAATTTCGAAATTCCATAAGATGAATAGCAAAGAATGAAGAAAGTTATTTTCATTTTCCTTTACAAAGGTACGCGTTAAATTCCACCGTGGACTTAAAGCTACAACTCAACGCCAATAGTGGCTTAAAATAAACAAACCGTAAAAATGTGGTAAGTGTTGCAATATGGTCCTAACTACTAAGAGTTCCCAAGCTCCAATATTAAGTAAAAAAACCTATAGGTGTGGATTCTGAATTGATTTTTTGAACCGAATTCTCAATTGCAGCGTTTTACCGGTTGTTGTTTCAGAATTCAGCCCTGTGCATTACAAGAAAAAAAACTGTGCATATTATAAATAAGAAAAAAAAAGACATGGCAGACCAGATTACCATTTCAATACCCACACAAAGCAGTCGCTATCTTTCAAAGTTATTTTCCTAATACACTTCTCAAATGTTACATTATACATATGCGCAATTTGAGTTAAATTTGCGACAATGTAAAAAAAAAATAAATAAAGTTCGTTGTCATCATCACCGCCAAAAACCAACAACAATAGAAGCAAAAAAAAAAAAAAAATAAATAAAATTGCGGATACGTTTTACTATTAAGTGCCCTTTCACCGCGCAGTGTATAAATACATTTGAAATTGCAATATTAACACTGCATTCAAAATTTCAAAATGCTCGAGCAAAAGTTTGAAGTGCTAACTGCTAAAATGAAAATAAAAAAGATTTCAAATTCAACAAATAACAAAACAGCTCAACAGCTTGCTGATAAGAACTTCCTCCCTCAAAAAAAATAATAATAATAAAAAAAGATTCAATGACGGTAAACACAAAAAGAAAAATAGTGTAAACGTGTGGCCGTGACTTAAACAGGCGCATTCAATTTACATAAATGAAATACAATACGTAAAATTACAAAGCTCGCACACGTGGCTCTCAATTTTTTTTTCCAACGACCAATAACAAAACTAATTGAGCAGGCATTCAATATACAACGCTGGGTGATTAGCTTAATAATTTGCAAGCAGATTCATCGAATACAAGTACCGGTAATAATCACTCTTTTGCAAGCTCATTATGAAGTACAGGGTGATCATAAGATATTTGTTCGTATACAGATAGCTGACTTTCAACAAAAAAAAGAAAAATATACATAGTCAATCAAGCAACTTGTCCCAATTGTCAATAAAGAAACGAGACAAATATGCATTGCAAGCGATGGTAATCATTCTTGTTTCTTAATTTCCAGTATGTGAACACGTATCTTATGATCACCCTGTTTAATGATGCTTCCCTAATGTAAAACTAAAAATAAAAAATTGGCCACCACTCACCAAAACATAGACTTGGTTCATTAAGCTAAAAATGTCATTTTTTTTGTTGTTGTTGCCATTCCAAAGTATCAAACTTAACTTTTGAACAATTGAGTCAATTACTCTTAAGTCACAGCGCAGAAACGTCTAAATTAAAAAGTTTTAAATTGATTTAAACAGTCAACTTAAAAAGTCTCCAAAGACAATTTGCGTCGGTGACAGTTTTTAAATTTAAGACTCACTTCCGTAGTCTCTCCAATTAAAGGCTCTTACAACTGACAATTTAAATAACACGTATAATATGTAAATCAGTGTGTGAAAAATGATGGCACAACATAAGTTTGAAAAAATTTCCAGTCGATTAGGATAATAGAGAGTGAAAGACGCAAGATTTTTGATTGTACTCATTTATTCAGTGTCATTTTTTTTACGAAATCTTTTTATTTTTTTTCTTCTTCTTTTCTTTCTTTCTTCTTTACAACTAACGATGATGATTATAACGATATGCATGGCACCCATCCGAATATAATGTCGACATCCGCTATAAATCCTAAACATTTATGGGTACATGTCTACGTGCCATCAAATAGTAAAATTGCCTTCACCCCACCCAACATCGATATACATATAAACTTGTACACATGTCACAGTCGTCAAGTTACACATAATCAAACAGCATACACTGTATAACCAAATTAATAAGTGACAATTTGCTGTTACTAAGTGAAAATCATTTACATGAAAAAAAAAAATCAAACTCACACTTTTTAAATCTAAAATAAAAAAAAATTCTTTTTATTAGCTAGAAATTTAAAATTTTTAATTCTTAACTATACCAGTTGGTTGTACAGATAAAAAATAATTTAATTAATTTTTGGACTTTGTTCTTTCTTTCCCTGTAACTCTTCCTAAAATTTATAATCTAATTAAAGTAACAAGGATTCGCTTACATATCAAAAATGGAGCTAATTAAGGCATCCAAATTAGTAATTTTTCTGCGCTTTTATGGTACTAATAAAGTATAGCTCGTAAAGAATCCTATCATTAAGATTAATAAGTTTATATTAATTGTTATAATTTAATACCAGACGTGTGATTACTGGTTCTGAAAATGTCTACAAACTTTTATTTTTTGTCGATTTTGTTTTTAGTCATTAAACACGTAAGCAATCATTATAATCAGTGTTGTTGTAATGAGATGGGAGGTTTTTTATATCCCTAAAATAGTGCACGATCGGTGTATAAGGGGTTGGAAAAAGACTTTAGGAGTCTTTTGCTCTCATAAAAATATATATTCGAAGTAAAGCAAAAGACTGAGCACCAATTTAACATAATTTGCCTAATGAGAAACGAGTCCCATAGATGTTTGATCGTCTTTTTCTTCTGCTTTTCTTCTCTCAAAGATCGTTAAATAAGTCGACAGGAAGTAATTCGATGCAAATGATAGAAAAAGAAAATAAAAAGAGTTAAAAAGGGGCGATGGAGTAAAGGGGTGGTGAGGGAGAAAGAAATGAAACTTTTCCGGGAAAACAGTTAGTAAACGCAAATATAGCATTTTGACAATTTTCGATATAATTTGACGTCGGAAACAAGAAAACATCAATCTTAACTTTTTATTTTATGTTATTTTTTTTTTTAAGGAAAAAAATATCTCGTTTGTGTTACGGAGAAACTTATCAACAATCATTTTTGTATAAAACACATAACAAAGCAGGAATAACTTTGCAAAATCGATAATTTCTCTATGTCATTACTGATTCGAGACAGATACAATGGATAAGAGTGAGAAAGAAACTTGGGAAAAACAATCCCAATTTTCACGAAATATAGAAGAACAACTTAGATAATTTAAACAAAAAAAATAGATTGTTCAGATAAACTACATTCAAATTTTAACAAACTAATTTAAAAAAAACCCCCACATTTAAAAAAAATTTTTAAAGTGCAAAATTACCATTTAGTTACACCATCTGCAGTAATATGTTACAGAAACACACGTAATAATTACAAGACAAAACATAATAAATAACCATATCTTATCTGTGTTATAAAATTTGTATTGAAAGTTCGTTTAAATCTACAATTACATTTTACAGAAGCAGCAACTACGTGCTATTTCAATCGAAAGTGAAATTAAAAAGAAAAAACATCACTGTATAGATTCAAACTTTGCCGGCTGCGTACATTGAAGCACGGCATTAGCTACGAACGCAGCCGGCAGAAAACATAACTTCACTGCATACTTTCTCGTTAAAATTTCACGAGTTTGCTGCCCCGGTGGTAACCATTAAAAAAACAATTCCTAAATAAATCAAAAGTTCATTTTGTAAGCTCGATAAATTATAACAACCTATTTTTAACATAAAGTTGAAAAATGTTTAAAACTGGGAAAACAATTAAACTTCGTAAATTAAATCCTGACATTAAAGTTTAAAGCCCATAAAGCTTTTTGCAAATGCCGTAAATCCCCAAGTGTTAATACAATAGAATGGCACGTCTATTTTCTGGTAAGCCCTTTGAGCACCAAATACAATGCCAATAATAATACTGTAGTCAATAGAAATTGGAAAAGTTTCTTTTATTATTGGAAGTTTTTTTTCTTTTGCGGCTGTTAAGCCCATGGACACAAGATGGACAAGCGGAACCAATAATTCCAAAGACACATCAACAATCCCTTCTGGAGAGTGTAGGGTGAAGAGATTTAAATGAAAACTTTCAAATAGTGAACAATGAGTTTTTTTTTCTGGGGTGGGGGAAGATGGAGAGTGTTTTTCAAAACATCAAAATTAATTTCTGAATTTCAGCACACAAACACGTTTGACGTCTTAAAGCTTCAATCTCAAACAGACATACACAATACAGATTATCCGATTCCCCTTAAACACCAACCCTCACACATCACCACCCCCAAAAAAACACAGACGCAAAATTTCAAGTCACGCTTGTCAGGAGAAATTGTATTACAAAATAGCTAACAGGTCTTTGTAACCCTTTCGTAACGTACAGTAAACATTTCACCAGAAATAGAATCCAATAAAATAAAAAAATATATGCTCAACCCTTTCCTTTCAACTACTTTTATAGAAATGAAATACAGTACTGCAAAAATAAAAAAATACGATTTCAATGCAGGTGGTCGAATTGACGGTCTGATGACTAATAATAATCTCAAATAAAAATAGACCTACACAGAAATTAAATTAGGACCAACTTTTTGCTTTTCATTCAGCACCATCAGGTGTAACAAAATACGATACTGGTACTAAAAAAAACTTATGCTGTAAGCATTCAACTGAAAAATATCATTCAACCACGTCAAATGTGATTCAGACACTGACTTTTGAGAAGTTGACAGATACAACAAACTTGTACTGCACATTATTCAATATAAAAAATACACAGTAAAAACTATCATAGTCACGATTGATTTATCAAAAAAAAAAAATTAAAATTCAAGAAATAACTGGATTCGACACCGTAATATCTACTGTATCAAGTAATATTTAACATGTGAAAATAAGTTTAGTTACTATTTGTAACTTTACAATAAAAATCTTTAATTTCAACACCTTGAAAATTTCCACACCTGCATTATTCAGTAAAATTTTGAGTACTAAAAGTACTAAAATGTACGCTAACGTCATAAAAAACAACCGTGAAGTCACTTTTTGCATCCTAAAACTAATTTTTGTCATTTATTTGTGTTTAATTCAAAAACCATGTTTTACGTTTTCAAACACAAAGTTTTTTTTTTTGGATACAGTATTTTGCTTTTCAGTTGGCAATTCTGACTTACAAAAGTTCCAGCATTCATTTTGCTTTAAATCTCCATTTGCCTCTCAACTGTCCCTTGAGAACGGCGGTGTCCACTTTTCTTTTTGAAGAAAAATGATCTAGTGGTTCAATTTAATTGTCTTTTAGTAAAACGGTGTTGCATTTTCTACCATACATACACATTACACAATCCCATTGCATTGTATCCTAAAAATAAATCACAGCAATTCAAGCTTAAAGTTAATTTGATTGCATTAATGGAACAATTAATGCTAATCTGTTAATTATCTCCATAACAAGGCGTGATGCTGAATATAATAGATACAAAATAGATTCCGTCTACTGTTCAAAGCCTGCTCCACTTATTACACTTGTTCAAACGCTAATAACTGTCGCATTTTGTTGTGTGTTTCTGAGTGCTATTGCGGTTCTGTTTACATTATTTTCTCTCTTACTCTCGTTCTCTGCGAAACAATTTTCGTCTGCTGCATTGCGTGTACATATATTCCCAGCTAATAATGATGCTCAAACGCAATTAATGCCTTGGCTTTGTTTTTAAATATACCAATACATTTCTATGTGTAACAGATGTTTAACAGCCTTATTTCGAGTGAGATTTGGAGCGTTTTAAATACATTATTTGCTGTAAAAGAACCAACATTAAAATGCTTACTTCAAATTTCAATTTACTCGCAATACAAAGTTTTTCCAAAAAAAAAAAATAAAAAGCCCCAGATAACTTCATTGGCTGTACAAACTAAGAATATTTAAAATTACAATTACAACGTTAAAGCATCATAATATTTTCAGCTGAGCAATTTATACAAAAAATGCAGTAGTTATGAAAACTAACAATACAAAATTAAACATTATGTATCTCGAAACGTTCATCTTTATGAAAATCCTTTTATTAAATGAATCTTGTTTACATAACCTGTCTTCCTCGTTTATTTTACATTATTACAAAGCAAATAAAACATTTTAATTCCCAAAGAAACATGCAGCAATTTAAGCTTAAAGCAAAGTCAATAGTACATTAATAAAAGCTACAATTGACCTAATTTTACGAAAATAGCTATAGTACAACTTCCGAGTAATTATTGCATTAACGTTCTGTGATTACTAGAAAATTAATACTGACATTTGACACACTATTATTCATCTAATAAAACACGGTAATCATAAAATAAGTGTTCAATAGATACTCTATAAAAAAACGAGACAACTATCCATTGTAAGCTATGCAATTTATTTCCGTTTCTTTACTGATAATGTTGTCAATAAAAAAAAAATATTTAAAGGGAACACATACATTATGATCACCTTGCATTAAGCTGGAGAATCAACACCAGTACAGTATTTTAAATGGTTAATTTTGAAAATGGAACCTAAATTTTTGCTTCTGAAAACTCTTAGCCCTAAAGTTACCTAATACTTAACAGTCTTTTATGACCTAAAACTGCCACTATTAAACTTCCAATCTTGTTTTCTATTACCCATTTCAACTTTGTCAATAACTCCCATTCCCCTTATTCACACCCACGTTTAATCTCCATCAACTATCTCATTGAAACTTTGAAATTGTGTTTTCATCTTCGCTTTTTTCGCATGTTGCTAGGACACTATAATAAAAGCTGCCAAAGCAATTTTCAAATTTAACCTCGGTAAAAAGTCACGTGTTAAGAGGTTGCCATTTAGTAATTTAATTAGAAAATTCTAAATGGCCAGCAACAACAATGACAATCATAATGTGCATCTTAAAAAAGTTGTAATCGAATAGTTTATCTAAACGATATTCATTATAATAAATGGCTGTAGTGAGAGGAAGTTGAAAGAAAAATTAAATGTGGATATTATACTGTAACAACAAAAGATGAACAAGTCCCCACTTTTGATATTTAACTTTTGTCACTTTTAAAGTTTACCTAAACCATAAAGAGCGAATAATTAGGAATGGGGGAAGGGCTAAAGGGCGTTGGATAAAAGTGAAAAGAAAAAGGGGCTTTTATATATCACACTGATGACTCTATCTACAGTACAAGTTTATAACGGAGTCTCCAAAAACAACATTTATAAAAGTCATCTATCTGTTTCTCCATTCTGAAGAGATGGAGGGGGGAAGTGAGAGCCTTAAATAGATACGTAAAAGGTCGAAAGAAGCAAAATTAAGGGACAGAAAGGATCCTAGCAACTGGAAAGGGAAATCCTTTATATGTACACTGACTTTCAGGCTTTATTTAAATCAATTTTTTTAGATGTTGGAGAATAATGCATCATAATACGCCAGGGTTGTTTGAAAAGTTCTCGAAAATTGAATTCCAGGATACTTCGACATAGTCATCCCTTAGAAAATAATGAAATAGAAAATCCGGTCATAAGCAACATCCAGCTAAATTCTTTTGTAAAATTGCAAAACGTTTTCTAAACGACAAAATTTGGCAAAACAGGCGACAAAACAATCTTGAACTATCATAATCATCACATAATTTTTAATAAACTATGGTCCTTACGTGAAAAATCAGTTTGCAAAATATTGTACATTATTTACCAAGTTCCATAACTTGGTGGGTCAGTTCAAAAAACTTTTCAAACCATCCTCGCATATACTGCCAACTGTTCCCCACTGTGTGCCCCACTCGATTCGATCGAGATTGACACAAATGTGGTTTTTGAGTTATGGATTTTTATAAACCTCTTTAAATATTACAGTGACACTGCTACCACCACCACCATTTACCACTACAGCAGCAGATTTTTGACTTTGAAATTGAAGGGGTAAAAAAAATTGTCAAAAGGGTTTTTTTAGTCAAACAATTTTTTTTTTCTATACAGATGAATTATGTTTCCTCTATATTTATAACATGATTAATGTGAAGTAAATGCAAGTGTGTAATACGGGAGTTGTCCCCGTTAATATGATTAAAAATAAAACACTATTTTTTTCAATGATTCAGTGTGTCGAGCCTAAATAACGTTACGTGTTTAGGACCATTGGAGCAGCTGATAACCCGTCTAGATTATAAGGGGAAAGCAAAAAAAAAAAAAAAATCCTAAAAATAAAGATATCCCGTTACATAATAATATCGTTATGTTTTTATATTTATATGCTGTATATAAATAGTAAAGACAGTGAACAAAAGATTTTTTTTCATAAAAAAAAAAAACTGGATTTTTTTGTTTTGGTAATCGAGGTGCATTTACAACTCTTTAGCCAGGGGTAACCCACTATTCTTAAACTGAATTCAGCTGGATCACTCACTCCTCAACCTTACCTTACTTCCACTCCCCCCTAACTTTTATTTCTAAAAATATAAATCCCTTTTTTATAGTGTAACTACAGTACGTTTGCTATAAATCATAAACTGTACTAATTTTACAAGGATTATTTAAATGATACAGTTTATGAAATGTGATACTAGAATAATGGATAACTTACTAAAGTTAATACAACATAAATGGGTTTCCAATAATAGAATTTTTTTTGTTATAATAAAAAAACCTATTAGTCCACCAAATATTACATCTGCTAAAAAAAAAATAATTTTTTTGAAAGTGACACCCTGTAGCCCATTAACAAAGCATTAGATACAGGATGTCCCTATTACTAAATTTAAAATTAAACTAGTTTATTTAAATAATCTTTAAAAACGATTTAAGTTTCCAAAAAGTTTTTATAAACAAAAATAAAAAAAGAAATTTAGATAATAACAACTCGTCCAGGCCATTTCTATTGTCAATTTTTCTATTATTATTTATTATAGCTTCTCAACCAGTCAGACAGTTATCTTTTAGTTTTGCACAGTAAAAGATATTCAGAAGCTATATTCGTGTTTGACGACATTATTTCCACTCAACTATACCCATTTATTTGGGAGGGTAATGTTTGTAAGTTAACGGCATGTCATAACGAATAACATATAAAAGTCTATACACATCTTCAATGTCCCAAGACGGAAGTATCAATGTGTTGAGCGAGAAAGAAGTGAAAGAAAACAAAAATCAATAAAACGTCGTCGTAGTCGACAAAGTCTATTACGATTACACTGTAGTACAGTAGCATTGTAGTATAGTGGAGGAGTTAAAAGAATTATTCGCTAACTGGGAAAATGGGTGTCTGTTCCGGTGTGTAAAAATCTTAACTGTGGCAGCGACCATTAACTGAATCCGTTTCAAATGTATTGAAAAGCCTTGATATAATGTCATCCTCATCACTTGTCATATAGACGGATCCCTCCCCCATCTCCATCCCTATATCCCCATCCTCCTTTCTTCAAACAACCCAAATAACTTTTTTAACAGACGCTCCGAAAGTGAGATAGATCATAAAATCAATTCATTTCAAACGCACAGTATCAAATAAGATATTTCAGTTCACAAACGATTTCTCCACTGAAACTGCTTCAATTTCAAAAATCTCAAATGTGAACAACTGAACGTCAAATTACATCCATTAAATACCAAACTGCCTATTTCCATAAAAGTGGTTGGGAATTTAAATCCGCAATGATTCACTGCAACTTCGATTATGCTAAAAATGGAAAAGAGCAGAGCAAGAACGATCAAAGTCCAAAACATTGCAAAAAAAGACGTCGACAGCAAAAAGCTAAATAAATAGAAACGAGTAAGAAATACAATCGATTTAAAAAACCGAATAACCTAATAAAAAACCGAAAACCAGAGAAATATTTCTTTTTAAACTCTTGGTTAATAATGATAAAACACGTTTTTTACATTAACTTTTCCCAAAAATAAAAAACAATTTCAAATTGATTTGGTATTACTATTTGTCATACTTTTATACAATTGAAGGACTTTTTCTCTATAGACATCATTGGAACTGAAGATTTTTTGTCTCGTTTCTTTATTTTTTTATCCATGAAGAGTAAAAAACAGCAAAAATCACCATTATAACTAATATCATTGATGTAGCCTTGTATTTTATTGTTCACTGTGAATAACATAAAGCATTCCAGTCTAGAAAACCACCCCATAAAAGTATTTTTGGACAAACTTTACCAACATCCCCATTTCTTGTACCAGTTACATATTTCAATGTTTGCCACATTTTAATAACACGTATATACCAGTGCAGTTCGTTGCCTTTATCTCAAAACCCAGTACGTGTTACACCTTATTATTATTTTATTCATAAAACAACTAATTTATCACTTTGTTAACGCTTGTTTTGATCTAATTCAAGGTACCGTAATACGATTTTGAGTAATGATAAAGTGATTTTGTCGCAGCATTTCTACGACAACTTTATTAAATGTGGTCTTAAACTTGCTTGTAATGCACGTAAGCGTAAAAGTTACGCCCAATTGGGTGTTAACATTTTTTTTTTCAGCACAGATTTAGAGGCCCCCATACATCTTTCTTTTGATAACAATAAATAGCAGTATACCGGTGTTATTCAGCGCATAATGGCAAAAAGAAAAGATGGAAACGGGTTTAAGCCATATGGCTATAGGTTGGGCAACTCCTTTTTGTATGGGACATTGGATAATTCACCCTTTTAAACAGTTTTACTTCATATTATGGCTGCGTGTAGTTAGTTGTTACTTTGTTAGAAATCTACATAAAATTATATAATAAAAAGAGTAGATATAAAAAGAATAGTCAAAGGTAAACCCCATTTTCGATGTACAGAGAACACTATATACACAAAGACAAATTTTTCGCCTCTTTTAGTCCTACAACCCTCTCTTCTCCTCCACCCCAAGGCCCCCAACCCAAACTCTATGCATCATTTTCTTATAGCTGTGACGCGTGCTAAAGCTTTAAAATAGACTTCATAGTTGGCCATCTATTATGCCTACTGAATAAGTTATCTGCGTTAAAGAATCAGTTTGGTGCTAAATTACACGCAGTTGGACCTATAGACTTGTATATGGTCCATCAAAAGGGGTGACGTTTGGAGGAAGTCAAAAAATATAAAAATGGCAAAGTACACCACAGCTGGGTCCTCTGTATGCGATTAAATTCACTGACACTGAGCAAATAAATCTGACTTCATTGAATTATTTCAATCGGCAAATATAACAAAATAAATCTGCATATTAATTCCAAAGTTAAATAATATGTACAGGATTTGTGAAAAATGTAGGTTCACACTTATTTTTTGAATATAAAATGATACCAAGAAAGGAAGAAAGACACAATTACTTCAACAAATTTTTTTTTTTTTTGTATTTCAATTTTTCCCAATAGAAACTTAAATGGTCATGGCACACGCTCCGGGACACGTCAATGCCATAATTTCAACGTTTTAAGGTTAAAAACAGAATTTTTTTTTTAAATTACAAACACACGCTTGTAATTCACCCATTTTATTACCATCATGTAATATTTCCAACTTCTATTGTCTCTTTTCCAGAGCTGTCAATTATATAAACTGTTTCTTTATGTCTGATCCATTTCTCCATAAGTTGACACTACAGTGAAATGATCCTCATAACCCTACGTCAAAAGCACCACATTTTTCGGTGTAAATTCACTGAAACTGGAAAGAGGAGTAATATACACATTGGGCTACGAAAAAAAACTGAAATTAAATATGGCGGCTATCGACTTCTATTATGATGATTTGATATATTGAAAAGCATCATCCATCTATACTAGTGTAGTATATATTCAAATGGTGTGAGACATGCAAAAAAATGATTGGTTTTAACTTTAAGGGGGTAAAAAAAAATTGGATGAAGGGAGCAAAAAAAAAAAAAAAAGAAGAATGAAATAAAAACCACAAAAAAAAAAAAAAAAATGCAAAATGGTTGGGTGGATGTTGAGGTGATGTGGGTGGGTGGTTGATATGAAAGCCTTTGGACTCTCACTTGCTATTGCTATCATTGCCATCTCAAATAGCATTCGCCGCAGGGATGCATTTGCCATTGCCTTTTGCCATTTGAATCACTAGCTTCTCTTTTCCTCCATAGATGAATGATTACGAGGAACTGAAATAGGGCTTTCGACTCCTTTAGATTCACCATCAAAATGTCGTATTCGATGCGGGAGAAAATTTATTACTTTGATTTTTTTTTCTTCGTCTATAATTTTTAGTCATCTCTGGCGCTTTTGTAAGGACAGTGAGAGGAGTCTTATGCCATTACTGTTAGGCCCCTTCACAATCCACATGTTCAACAATTCTTTGATCTTTTTTATTACTTTTATTATTAACTAAACTGCGGGTAGCACATACAGTACACCACCACTAGTCAGAGAGATGGAGGACTATTTAAATTAAAAGACGCCAAAATTGCTCTTGACGGAAGTGAAGAGTTATTTCTTTTTAAAGTTGAACTGAGAAGACGATAAATGACTTGATGGAAGTTGAACGCCATTTTTCACCCCAACATTTGAGAAAAAAAATAAAAAAAAAATTTTAAGGAATAAAAATAACAATAAAGTTGAAAATACGACGAGTGTTGAGTCGTCTTTGTGTTTGTTTGATTCACTTGACATTTTGTCGTACAACTGTGAAATATGCTGGAATTTTATGAGTTCACTTTTCGTTATTCAGTCACTTTTAGTGTCTTTTTTATGTGTGCTATTTGGTAGACTATATGTTATAAGGGACTGGAATTTATTTAATCACACAAGATGCTGACAAGTTTATAAGATTTTTACATTTATTTTTGTGGTAGAAAAATAAGTAAATCTTTTATTGTTATTATCGCAAAAAGTTTTAAAAAATGTAGGGTAATTTAACATTTAAAGTACATTGTAGTTCTACTAAGCTTTTACTTTAATATAGAATTTCCATAAAGTCTAATAACTGTACTGACCATATTAACGGTCATACGACATTTCAGACTTGTCAATTCATACGAACGACACTTCGACCTTAACATACTTGTCTATTTCAAAAACTAAATCAAAAATAGCACTGAAATCCAATTGTAACAAGTCATAAGTCGTAGTGCCATTATTTTCGCAATTTAATGTTTTTTTAATATAATTTTCTAACTAAATGTAAATCGATCGGTTGAATTAAAATACCATATACAGTAGATTAAATTGCAACATAAAAGGTTGCTTACAGTGATGTTGACTTACACATTATAATTTTAACATGAATTTTTATATCGATTTCAACGAAAACTTATTTCCATTTTCTATTAGAAAGGATCATAAGTCACTAACAAATGATTTCAAAATGTCATTGATAGAGGGAACTTTTTTTCATCATGTGACATTGGCTATTTAAGAATGCAGGTCAGGTGAAGCCAAGAATATCTCTAAAGATGAAAAAAATAGCTGCAGAGAAAAAATGTTAAGCTGTCATTCTTCTTTCTTAGTTCTCATATTTGGTATACCAACCATCATAAATACATACGGTAAATACTGTATGGTACGTACTGTAAACCCCCAAAAATCAGTAAGAACTTTTTCCATTTTCTTCAGGAAAACATTCAAGTGCCTTATCTCCAATAAAGTAAAAAAAAAACTTTAGATAAAAAAACCTAGAAGCAAATGTACTTTATACTTCGATGTAATGAAGCCATTTGTATGTACAAGCTGTTTTTAAATATTGGCTTTTCTTTACTGTTACTTAACAACTAGCAGTGGTGTGTGAAAGAAAAAAAGTAAGAGAGAAAATTGAAGCTCTAAAACCACCAATTACTTTTCATCTCATCGACAATGTTGTTGTTCAATGAAGTGAAGATTTGTGCATTGAGAAGGATCAAAGTAAAAATGAAATGCGGAAAAAGAATCACAAAAAAACCCCCACCCCAACATCAACCAATTTTGAATGTTCAAACATTATTACTGAACCGGAGTTAAATAATAAAACGAAAAAAGTCAAAGCCTAAGGTTTTAGATGTTAAGTCTTTCAGTGGAAGAGTTTTTAGCTTTTTGGTACCGTAATACGGTAGCTGGAAACGCATGGTAACGTCGAGATTACGACGAACACCAAGAGAGAAGAAAACTTTATTGAGTTTAACTGCAGTGAAAGCGATTTGGATCCAATTATCGCTCTACCCCCCTCCCCCTCTCCTTCTCCAAAAACTATTTCACCATGGATTCACCGCCCAAACTCGCAAAACCACTGAGAAAAATAAACAAGCTTCACTGCACCACATTTAACTACAGCTCAAAAATGTGCGAGTAAACAACTTGGTGTATTATTAAACAGCAGACAATACCATCATACCCAATACTTTCAAAATACAATATCATCAAATCAAAATAGAAAAATAATAATCCTGTAAAAGTGCAAACGATAACAGAAAGTAACCATAGTTACCAAACGCGAATTCAAAAACAAAAATAATAAATATGAAATTTCACGTTACGAAATTTATATCAAAAGCGTAAATAAAGGAATTTTATGTATTGAGTTGTACAAGTTCTATTTGGTTGATTTATTTTTTTTATAATATTTACAGGGGCAGCTAACGCGTGCAACTTCAATTAGAAGCTTTTAAGTTTTCTGCCGGCTGCGTTCGTGCTTATCACGGCATAATTTTGGTAAAACAAACTACAGTACTGTATGCAGTAAAGTTGTTTGCTTATCCAGGGTGATCATAAAATGTGTTTTCAATTTTCAAATATTCATGCTGACAAAAGAAAAACGAGAATCGAAATTATTGATCAATTATTGCAAAAAACTAACAAAAATAAAACTTCTTATAGTCAACAACTAATGGGTTTTTGCCGATATAAATTATTTATCGAGTTCATTTAATATATAAAAAAAATCTCGACATCGATTTTCTAATTTAACTTTCTATGGAAACTCAATAATCTTAATCGGTATGTTTTGCTATTAAATCGACGTTTTGTCGTCCAAAAATAAACTTGTTTACCATTAAATCTAAGCAATTTATGAAAATTACCTAAGAAACCCAATACCTGCTTCAAACGCCGCATTAACCGAATTTAACAAGAATCTGAGGCAAAAAAAAGTAAAAAGTTTTCTAATTACAGAACTATCTCTGTATTTGTTTACATGAAGTTGGAAATCGAAAGCCGCCTTTCTCAATCCCATATAATTTTCTGTACTGCATATTGGTAAATTTAGCCTGACAAATGTCAAAACTTTTGCACCCTGGAGGCGTTTACGGCTGAGTTGATCCAAAATTAAAGCTACAAATAATCTCCAAGTTTGTAATTAAATTGACACCAGAATGAACCCGGAAGCGTCCATTAAACTTCCATATAGATAATTATAGGTGAATTTCAGCAAAGGTATGGGTATGGCCATATAGACACACGCATACAGTAGAGACATACAGCCACAGACGTTGTTTTCTTCCCTAAAGCTTCAAACCAATCGACCAACAACATGAAAATAAAACTTACTGGACTGACCGGTCAACAGCTTGTGTATAACGCTGACAGGCTAATTACTGGCTTCGTGTATAGATAAAAACCTTGCTAGGGTTGTTGTCACCGTCATAAAAATTAAACAGCAACACAAGAGATTAACATGATCCTCAGAACAACAACTTAAAAGACTTAAAAAAATAAAATAAAAGCGTCGACGACACGATTTAAAATGCAAATTGAAAGATTTTTATGTGATGACTTTTTAGACTTAAAGAGAAGTTAATCAAATGATTGCAATCAGTTAGACGTGAATGCCAGAGTCAAAAGACGTGTCATGTTTGAAATTTTTTTAAACACGAATTTAAATTTATAATTTTTGTTTTTGAAAATGGGTTTTTATTATTCGACTCTTGCCAAACCTTGTTACTGATGATTATAAATTAGTTTGAGCTGTCTTTTGATAATCATCTTGTCACTCAAATTTGTACAAACAATTTTCAGAGCGTATTTCAATTAGAAATAATGTTGCTAGCATAATTTTAACATTATAAGCAGAGAATATTAAGTCACAAACATATTTAATGTTAACAGGAAACTAATATATTCATTAAAACAAGTTCTTAACGAGTAACATTTCTATTTAAAACAATAAAGTATTTAAAAATGTCAAGTAAACAAAAAATGAAAAATACTGTATTTTTAAAAAACTTAGCATGTAAGTCTATGAGAGAAACTTATCATGGTAATTTATTAGAAGAACTAATCATGGAAGCCTAGGAGAAAAATTGTCATAGAAGTGTATGGAAAAATGTAGCGTGAAAGTCTATGAGAAGAACGTACAATAGAAATCTATGAAAGAATTTGTAGTGAACGTCTATGGAAGAATTTAACCTTAAAATTATGCTTTAAAATGCTCATATCTGGCACTGCTTTTACCGACAAAATCTTTTACTCGTTTTATTTTTATTACATCTTTTGGCATTGGCAAGGAGTTGGTTTTAGATAAATTTTATGTAGAAAGATGTCTTTCACTTTATGTATATTATTATGCTCAAAAGAAAAAATTGATTCTTAACTTTAAATAAAGAGCTGTCACATCCACGCCAGATGACGTTGAGCAGTTGTTTGCGCATCAGTTGCACTTTTAAGAAACATTTTTTTTCTTTTTCTTTTCAAAAAATAAAAGTAAAAAAATAGTTTCAAAGTAAAGCGCGCAATGTTATCCGTCGTGTAATTTTATCTTCAAAGAATAAATCTTAAGAAGGCAGTGTAATGCTAAAACAGCAATAGCAGGGAGAAGAGTAATTAATTAACGGATTTTGTCTTTATATTTTTTTATTATTATTATTACTCCTCACGCTATAAACTCCCGTACAAGTTGTACTTGACTGTCATAAATCGCTTTGTGTTATTATTTTTAGAAAACATAAAGCTGAACTAATCTTAAGCTACTGCCGAATGTTTATTAGGCTATTTACAAAGAGATTAGATATAAATCACAAATGTGTTTATTAAAGTATTATTGATGGTGTTATTTACACAAATATTATACTCATTAAAATTAAATGATTGCTAATCGCTAAGGAGTTATTAACTTCTAATTGAATTTAGACAAGAACCTTGCCTAACAACGTAGACATGTAAACACGGAAGTCCAACGTAACCAATTTATATTTAATCGGACATAAACCTCGGACATTAATTGAAAAAATTAAAAAAATCCCAACAGTTTTAAATTTTGTGTTAGTGACACCCTGTATCTTATTGATAACACATGTGATACTCGTATAGAGTAACAAAGTAAACAAAAAATTCAAATAACGCTTAAAGTATCATTTTATAATTATATACAACTGTAAAATAAAACTAATAAGTTTATATATGAATTGGTACTGAATGTAAATTATTTATCGTTTTATCTGCTGAGTTTAAAGAAAAAGTGACGATAGCAAAAACAAGTGTTTTGACTTTGACGTCAAATTGACTCCAATTTTCTTGAGCAGAATCTAACTTAACATAGTTGTCTATAACTTTATACTGGTAGTATGGGTTTAATGTTACAGATAGCATCCCTCGTAACACGCGTCGTCTGTCAATAAAACATCTTATGATATTGACTTCAGTCTGAAGCATCTTTTTCTCATGGATAAAACTCCATGAGGATAAACAAAAAACCTGTACAGGGCCGGTTATACTGTATATAAACAAAGTTAATGTAGTCTGAGAAACATGTTTAGCGTCAAAAACAAGACTAACGTTTTTCGTCATCTTGATAAATTGCCAGTTCCTATCTTTATAATGTATATAATAATATGTAGTGTATATTTCTCTTTTCCATCTTTTTTTTTCTTTCTGAATGCCATTTCTTATCAATATATTATTCATGCGCTTGAACTGCTATAAAGTATATAAAGCAAATTTTCATTAAATATGCACACATGTATTTTGTTGATGCATAAAATATTCCAGTGGATATCAAAGCAACACTATTTATTCTTGCATTTAAAAAAAATAAAAGCAAAAACGACAACGACGCTGCAATTTCGATTTTGTCACATTGGAACCAGTCAACTACTGTACTGTACATGCAATGTCTTGCATTCCTACAAAAACGTCATCAATAATTCAACTACATTTTACACCATTCTCGATATATAAACCACTCTCATCACATTATTATTTTTTAATACCAATATCATAATACTGTGCTACCTAAAAACATTCATAATTTAGTCAAATCTTATAAGTTTCTATGGAAACATCACATCGGAAAAGACAGTTAAAGTGGTTCAAAAGAGTTTAAATAACAAATTTTAGTTGCAATTAACCAAATTTGATATTAAATTTTAATTTAGCTAGTATAACGAACTAAAATATTTTTTTTTTCAAATAAGTAAGTTCTAAATTTCCGTTTGAACCACTAAACTACGAACTAAAAGTTTCAAATTTTTGAAACGAAAACATTTTTCTTTCTATTTTCTTATTTGAGAAAAGTAATTTTTCTCTTGTATAAGCATTTTCTATTAAAAGCTATCGAGCCCAAATTCGACTTATAAAAATACATAAATTTAGTATCAATTAACCGAATTGGGTGTTTTAAAATTACTTATTTTTGTTTAAAAACATCTAAAGTTATCATTTTACCATCAAAAATAAACTCTTTTTTTGTTGAACAAAAACCTAGCCGAAATATTATTTTATCCGATAAGCCATCATACTCCTTCCTTATCAAAACAAAATCTTATCTTTAACAACAATTTCGGTAATTTTCTTAGTTAATTCAGGTCGGAATAAAAATGCACTTCGCTTCAAGAATAAATATGCTAAAAATAGATTTCTTTCTTAAAAATAAAGAAATCAGAAGGCAAAATTTGCGAATACATAATGAATGACGTTTGCATAGAGAGGCCATCAGTGCGCATGATCATCAGCAGATGATAAAAACGTGACTTAGTTGTTGAAAGCCGTTTAATTTAACCTCAATAAGCCCAATTAAACCCGCATCCAATTATCTTTG
This sequence comes from Helicorthomorpha holstii, assembly GCA_013389785.1. Taxonomy (NCBI): domain Eukaryota; kingdom Metazoa; phylum Arthropoda; class Diplopoda; order Polydesmida; family Paradoxosomatidae; genus Helicorthomorpha; species Helicorthomorpha holstii. The sequence continues at coordinate 21,571,483 of JAAFCF010006596.1, forward strand.
GCATAATCAGGAAGAAGAAAATAAAATGCAAAAACGTCACCTGAATAACAATTGCCATCTTAATTCGCTCATCAAAATTTTCTCTTTACTCAAAAAAGAAATAGAAAAAAAAAAAAAAACACTTTTATAAACATCAAACTGAAAAACCCAACTAAATATAGACACTGTTAAAAAATAAAATAAAAAAATACTCAAATAACAATTAAGCTTTTCAAAGTACAGTACATTTCCACTATAAAACACTTAAGAAGCAGTAGCTCTAAAGCACATAATAATAATAATGAAAAAAATGTTAAATAATTAATTAATTATTATTAAAAAACGCAGCCACTTAAAAAATGGTTATACACAAGTTTAATTAAATTATTTAAACGTGTATATGGTGTACCGCACTGTTTATTAGTAAAACACTTATCTAACTTACTAATTCAATTAATAGTCCCAACTTTTATTTATGTTTGTGTACTAAAATGATATGGTATAAATAACCAGTATCAACAAAGTCGTCTGCTCTTTAAACATTTAATTATATCGCATGGCAAACATTTTATCAGACAATATTTGCTTGCCACAGCAATAAATTTAATTTATTGTCGTAATAAGTCATAAATCTGCAGCGCTATAACTTTTTAAATAAGAAATATTTTTGCAATTGAATACGAAGTTAATCTTTTTATTCCTCTTACTTTCCCCCCCCCCCTCTCCTCCCCCTCCCTCCCGCCAGCGCCATCGTTTCTATATTGGCGGGAAAAAGAAAAGTCGTTTTATTACCAAGCTTCCAAATAAATAAATAAAAAAATATCGAAAATCTTTTATTTTCAGACATTTCCTACCAAAATTAAAAACACAGCTTACGAAGGAAAATATTTACTATTTCGGTCGTTAGAACTTACTGTAGATAAAAAGCAATAAACGACGAGAGAATTTAAGTAAAAATATAAAAGCAAAAAGTCCCAATGTTTTGATAGGATTTTCAACAGATTGGATTAAAGGACTCTGAGATTGTGACTTGTTTTAATGGACTTTCGATAATGGTCGTCACGCAGTTTTATCCTACTCTTAGTCCTACCGGAACATGTTTCAAACACAAAATTAATTCAAGCAGTGATTTCATGCAAATCCACAAACACATTAAATTGGATAAAACTACGCTAAGCATACTTTATATTGACAAAATAAAAGATTTTAGCACGGCGAGGTTCACGTGTTTTAATTTAAAAAAAAAACGAAAGAAATATTAAATTTTTAGCAAAAGTTTTCTAAAAAAAGATTTGGAGAAATTGCTTTCCAATACCAATTTGATGGCAAGCTTATTTTCTAAACTTCTTCAATACAATTAATAGTACACTACCGCATTTTTACACAATATAATACATAATGGACCAATGTAGAACATAGAAATAACGACCAAAGTCCACAGATTTCAAATTTTGTTAATAATGTGACGCTGATCGTTTTTCCATTGTAATCTTAAAATGCACAATCGCAGACAATCTGCACTTGAAAACAAAAGTAGATACATTATGTAATAAGTTACATAATTACTCCAATAATTGCTTACAATTTTATCATCTGAATGATGTAATTACAACCTGCCAAAAACACGCACATAGTCCCCCCTTAAAAGACCTTTCTTTCCACCTATTAAGTTACAGTATGTATTGTATAAATGTACTGTACTATGAATTGGTATATATTTTCTTATCAAAAAAAAAAAATAATAAGAACTGTACATAAAAACGCTGTATATAAAAAAAAATTGGTTGGAAATGTCCCGGACATGTAAGATTAGAAACATAAAGGGGAAAAAAACCGAAACAAAACGAGAGTGAACCCCAGTGTTAATGTAAAATAAAAAGACAAGGGAAATGGGGAGGGAGAAATCGGGGTTCACGAGAGTGCACCTAGGGAGAAGAGAATTTACTGTGACGGTGACAAGTGATTGCTATGTTAGCAGGGGGTAAAAAAAACCGAATGGTGATAAAAAAATAAAAAAAGCGAACTTTTGCTGTACTTGTATATTGCCACACTTTATTTCCCAGAGACCTTTTACATGCACACACCATTACATGACCAATAGTATCAACTTTTTTTCTTTATTATCTCTTACTGCCACATCATTTTTTTACCGATTTTGACTGTGCAGTTGAAATACAATTCTACTAATAGACGATAGGTGCGCACCCACCTCACGTCACACTGCATAAAACAATATTTAAAAAAAAAACAGAAAGAAAGAAAAAGTCTATACTAAAAATAAAATAAGTAAATTCATCGAAATGCAAGTGAAGCATTTGACAAACGACATTTTACACAAAATTGAGTGACAACAATGCGTTCCCAAGATAATTTGGTACTCTTTTTTTTTTTCCTCAAATTTACTCGTAAAAAGTGACAATTTCACTTTTTAAAAAAAAACATCTTTAAATTGGTGCACAATTTCATCAAGCTTTTAAAAAATTCAAAAAATAAATAAATAAGCGTTTCTTTCCCAAAATCTTGTACGTGCCAAACGCGCCAGATCGATGAAAAATGTTTGATTAATAAACCCAATTTTTAGACAAATTTATCCATAAAAAATGTCATTGCAATTATTATTTCTATTCTAGATAAACGTCTTTACAAGTTTGCCAATTATAGTGTTAGACAACCATTACTAATCATAGTAAAGCTTACATAAAAAAGTTTTAATTTGGTCGTAATTCTGCACGGCTATTGTGTTTGTTACACAGCAAATGAGCTAAAAAATAACAGCGTAATGATTCATTGTAGTTTAAAGACAAGGATGTACTGAAGCGACACTAATTAACTACAACAATTACCGAATTTAACGCTTGGATAACTGATTAAATCTACCTACTTTTCTTTTATTTATCCTTTCAAAGTGTAAAACTTAATTTATAAACTTACCAAAAAGTAAAAAAAAAATCGATAAACCGGTATAGGCAGCAGAATAATTAATCAGATACTGTAAATATGGAAAATCACGACTCACCTAAAAAAAATAAAAATAAATTAGTCAAATTCATGAAATAAGTAAACACGCACAGTAATTCGATTAGTTTTTATTGGTTGGCAAATTGGATCTTTTCTAATCTTAAAAGTTTTCTTAACTAGTTTGAAAAATACAAAAATTTTATCGACCTAAATAAACTTTAATTATAAATTATTGATAAGTTTATGTACAGGATGACTTTCTAATTTGAAATTCGGTTTTTTCAGTGCCAATAAAGAAACGAGATTAAATCTTGTCGTTTCCAATGGCGATTTGTCCTGCTTCTTTCTTGTCATGAAAACAAATTGCTCTAATTTAAAAAATCACCCGGCATATATTTGCTGAAAATTACTGAAAGCCTCAAACAACCCCAGAAACAAGATTTCTGTAAACAGAATAAAAAAAATAATTGGGTACGGTGGTTTGTACTAGTATAGTTTGGTGTAAGAATAAATATTGTTTGGATAAGTGCTTGCAACTGATAAGAATATTTTGGGGGCCTTCTTATCTCGAAAAACGTGCGATTACTTCCGCATTCAATAGATGAACGACTGAAACTGCAATGAAGAAATAAAAATAAAAAATAAACCCGTAGATGAGAAGAGAAGAAAAAAAATTCCCAGACCTGAATAAATAAAATAATCTCGTTTCTTTCTATCTTTTTGTAATGTATGCCAATAATGCGCCGGCATAGTAGGTGGCTAAATAAGTAAGGAGTAAAAGGGGTAAACTTGAGAGATTATAGATTTGTGCAAGGAAATGTAGGCTATACCGTATTTATATTATATACACAGACTTGATATCATAAAGCCTCTCAGACTACACTAAATCGAAAATACACATACGAAGAAATTGGCTTATGTCGCAAAAATTGAAAATACTGAGTAGCTACGTTAAATAAATATATAAAAAAAAATAATAAAAAATACGCTACAAATATATAAAAAAAAATCCGGTACATACTCAATGATTAAATAAAAAAATATTTTTACAAATCGGATTTTAAAATAGGATTTACCAAGGAAAAATAAAAAAAACACAACTTTGCCATCAAAATTTAATAAGATTTGATAAGTTAAAGCTTAAATAAAAAATTAAAAAGCTATGAATTATTTACTTAAGCACTTTGCGAACGTCTTCTTGCATAAATAAAATATATAAAAATAAATTTAATAATGTTACATTAGTCCATTAACTATAAAAAATTGAGAAATGGTTTTTAAAATTTACAACACGCACATTAATATTTCAATGTAATAAATTTAGTTTAAAATGTGCAGGTTTTACAGGAGCAGTCATTGCCTGCTATTTCAATGTGATGTTATACAGAGCAGCTAAAAAAGTCACTGCATAGCTTTTTATTGACATTGCACGTGTTTGATGACCCTAGAAATTACATCAAAAAATTCTGCAAGTTTTTTTTTTAAATGCAAAATTGTTCCAGAAGAAAAACCAAAAACAAACTTATTTTTGATCAAAATTTAAAAAAAAATCAATAAAATAGCATTAAGATCTGAAATTATTTTTGCATTTGTAAACGAATAATAATGTCCTCAGTTGTTCTCAAAGTAAAAAATAGCTGATTCATTTTTCAAGCCATTTGAAAACATTATTAGAAAAAATAAATAAATAAAACACTGACTTCGTATGTGAAAAGTGAAAAAAGAAAAACAAAGTGTCTACGTCGCCAAATGGAAAATATACATGTGCAAGTTGAGAAACATCACCAAAAAATGAAAACTAATGGTGGTTTGTTGAACTCAGTATTAAATCTCGTTTGATCTCCTCTGATTATATTCTTCCATTTCAGACAAAAGTAAACCACCAAGAAGAGTAAATCACAAAGAAACGAGAAAAAAAAAATAGTAAAAATGCATTCTTTTTTCTCCATCATTTTCTTTTCTCAGTTATATGATATGCTACGCGTCTATGAATAACATGAACGTCTGTAATGGCTCATTTCACTTGTTAAATCAGATCCAATGTTCGCATCGTCATCGCCCATCATCATCTCATTTTTTTTTCTATCTGGATATCTCAGAAATATAAACATTGTTGTATTGGGATGTATCATAAGTTCGTTTGCTTTTTTATATACGATGTTTCCTCAAAAAAAGAAAAAAAAAACTCAAACGAACTTACGAGACAACACAAAATTGATATTCATTGTCATTATTTATTTATTTTTTTGGTTATTTTTTATACTGAGTGATTTTCTAAATTAGAATACAGTTTTTTACAACGCCAATAAATAAACGAGACTAAATCTTAACAATTCAAATGACGATTTGTCCCGTTTATTTAAATCCGTTAACATTTTCTTTTCTTACTATACAGTTTAAAAAATCACTCGGTAAAATTTTGACTTTAAATCAATGGTTGAATATAACATTCATATAACAAAATGTTGCAATAACAAGCTGAATATCTCATAAGCTAGTGTTCATCGCTCGCAAACGCATCTGCTGTCACTCAATTTAAGTTAAAGTATCGCCTCTTTTCTCTCAGTGTTGTCGACGTCATAGTCGATTGTCATGAGTAAAAACGAGAATGACGACGACGACTTTTCCACACCATTAATAACATAGGAAACGGTTGAGGGGTTGCAACAAACCCAAAAAAAAAAAAGATTTTTTTTCTTCGTCTTTTTTTTTAGAGTGGAGAAAAGAAAATGACAGAAAAGAGTAAAAAGCATCGCTATCTTATTGCAATGAAAACCCCCAGCTGCATTCATCATCCACGTCATCCAATTCATCAGCATCATTCTGGAGTCGAGTTTTGGAAAAGATAAAAGGAAAAAAAAATAAAACAAAACAATGCAAAGTTTAATTTAAAAAAATAAATTAATGAGAACTGCATTCACGATTTTGTTTTGTGATGGAAGTTAAGAAAAATGACAAAACATGTTAGTAATTACTTAAAAGTTTCAACAATGACTACAGTATAACGTTGAAACTTAACACAGTAACTGCTGACGGCATCTAATTTCAAAATGGAATAACTAATTAAATTTAGTAGATTAGAAAATAAAATCAAATACGAGTATCTTTTTTTTTTAAAAAAAAGTTTACATTTATTGCATCACCCAATGGCAAGCTATTTTAATATCACTCAATTATAGAATGATTTTCTAAACTGGAACAATTATTTTTTCAAATACCAAAAATAAAATGGGAAAAATCGCCATTGTATCTCACAATATTTAGTCTCGTTTACTTTTTTTCACTAATTTTCTCAATGACAAGCAGGAAAATAAACAAATCAAATATTTAGAATAGTTTCTAAATTGCAACGTTTTTCTTTTATGACAAAAAAATAAATGAGACAAATCGCCATTGGAACTAATATAGATTATTCCCGTTTCTTTATTTTCACTATGAAAAGCGTTCCAACTTAGAAATTCACCCTGCATTTACTGTAATATGACAATATTCCACCCTATACCAACATGTCCCCCATTTCATTTTTCCATCTCACCCACTCCCCAAATTTCAAACTTCAAACGATCAAAAAAGTATGGGGGAAAAAAAAAAGCAATAATGTCAAAGTAAAGTCATTTGGGAAACGTGTAGCAAACAGACATTACATTGGTAGATACACATTAATTTGACTCGATACAAGTCCCACACTAAATCAACATACAAAAAAAGTCAAATTTAGCAACAAAAAATAAACAAAAAAAAAGCTCATTTCATCTTGCTTTGCTCTGTACAACCGATTTTTTTTAAGTTGATAGTAGTTAAAGATAAAAGAGAATACGTTTGATTAAGATTGGGAAATGGGCTGCAAGCGAATAAAGCTAAGAAATAACCTAAATGAAGATCTTCCAAAGAAACTGCATTTTTTTTCTTGCTGTTACTGATGTCTATTGACTGATGTTTGATTTTTAGTGCGCACCATTCTCAGTCGAAACGCAAAATCTCTTAACGGACATAAAAAGTAAGATGAAATAAAAAACCTCAAGCTAATAATCATTAGTTATCAAAATTTAACGCAGGCGAATAAGATTAAAGCGAAAATGCATGTGATGATGACCAATAAGAAAATACTGCAACAATCTAATTAAAGATAACAAAAAAAATAAAATGTACAGTAGATGTAAAAGACTATTTAAACATTTACCAAATCAGAAGTTTAGATGAAAATAAGAAAACTTTTGTCTGATTAACAGTAAAGTTAACGTTGTTTTCACCGATAAAAAAAGCAACTTAATCGACAAAAGAAAAATAACCATTGCAAAAGCACTAACAAGAATTCTAATTAAGTTATAAATAAGAAAACGCAGCATAAACAAAATAACTCGCAAAACTTAATTATTAAATAGACAAACTCCGCTAATTAAGTTTGCTAAAATTGCAAAAGCACAATAAGAAATTATTGATTCATAAATAATGACGCCTTTCACCATAGGCAACAATTAAAAAAACCGTCATTTTATTAAAACACAATTAAAAAATAATTATTACGTAATTTCGCTGTAAAAACACGACACAAGAGAACAATTTCGTCACAAAAAAACTATACTTAAGTTAGTTTTAAAAGCTGTACAGTAATTTAAAATACTTAAAAGTATCGATTTTTTACATAAAATTTTAAAAAGTATACTGATTCATAAATAATGATGGTTTCCCTAATAGACACCAATTAAAGAAACCGACATTTGATATGACTCGACATTAATTATTAAAAATTTAAAATAGCAACGTCGAATGAATAGATAAGTTAGAAAAAAATATGCTAAAGCAAGATTTTCAGAGCTCTTTTAACACAAAATTTATATAAAAAGTTGGTTTTAATTAATAAACTGAACGTATTCAAAAATGATGATATATTTTGCAAACAACAATAGAAAAACGTGAAAGGAAAATCATAATAAATCATAAAATCAACGTCGTCATCATGTGAATCTTGTTGTTTACAAAATGAATTATTATATCTTGCGTGTTATTGGCACATTGGAAAAAATTTAATTTATCGCAAAATGCTTTAAGCTCGAATAAAAATGCAATTGAACAAATAACGTTAAATCTTTTCCTCATCTTTTTCTTTTGTGATTTTTTTTCCACCATAACAAACAATAACATTTTGCGCGCTAACTCGAACGTCTAATTCAATCAGATTTATTTAAATTTATTTTCTTTTCAGTTGATAGCTTACAAACATCATTCAGCTCGGCGTTTTAAGAGGTAGAAAACAAGTCAAAAAAAAAAAAAAAAAAAGCACGAATATTTCGTTTGGAAAATTACGCTATGGGGGAGTTGCAATAGTTAGATGCTCACTCAGTATAATATTATATAATACAAAAACCCCCATCCACCTCCAACAACAACAACAAAAAAGAAAATGCTATTCATCATTTATGCAAAACTTTTTACCTTCGTCGATTTTAATAAGTATAAACATTAAGTCAATATTTGTCCCATTTTATCTGTTTCTCTTTCTGTATGTGTCTGCAATCTGCACTGCTGTTATGCAGACTGAAATAGCAACAGAAAGAAATCAAATAATACACACAAGTCAATACTAATGCACCTCAGGCCAAGTAATAAAATTTTATTTTATGAAAGTCAGCAGCAGAGAAAAGAAAGACTTTTAAATACAGTAGTCAATTTCGACTATCCAATACAATGAATAGATAAACCAATAATTTTCTGGTGCAGATCAACATTCAATACTTAGAACAAGTTTAATAGCAAACTAACGAAATTTCAATAAGCAAACAATTTCTAATTTTCCACTGTAATTTTCCTTTAACTAAAATATTCGAGCTAAATAAACTGTGCACTCGGTGTACTGTACATTCACATTTACAAAATTTTGATCTCCTTTAAATTCACTTTATTCAAATACAGTACAAAGGTGATCGGTCGTTCAAATAATAATGAAAATAAATATTATCAAATGTCGGTTAACAAAAACACATTCTTTTCTGTTCAATAAAATATATGTGGAAGTGAATGCTGGGGTGTTTTATCTGAATGCAATTCGTTCTTTTTGTTTTATCATCATTGAAAATAGTGTAGACTGGATAAATAAACGATATATAATAAAGAAATACAGTCGAAATGTACACAATATAGTGTATTATTCAAATATAAACAGAGTAACGCATATTTTGTATTTGTATTGCCCTTAAAACAAGAAAAGCTATTAAGTTTCAAATTTTAACTTTTAATATGTACAATAAGGTACAAAAGGCGTTATCTTGTAAAAACACATAATACCTAAATGTTCAGCATAAAAAACCTAAGGACTTTATAAAAATAAAAAAGTTCAATACAGTATAACGTAATAAAATATTCTTATCTCACTTTTCTTGACATATAAAAAAAATAGCCTTAAGTATAAAAATAAAAAAAAAATTGTTAATATATTCAGCACATTGAAAATGAAAGAAAGTGAGAAAATAATGAAATCCTCATTTACAGACTTATTTTCTGTTCATTTAGCTTGCTTATTCACTCGTCAAATGTCACGCTGTTAAAAAAATAATAGTTTTTAAAAAATCACTTTAAATGATAAAATAATAGCATCAAAAAACAAAACTAAAAAAAAAACTTATAAGCTTAAGTTATATAAAAATTAAATAAGCTTTGCTGAATCTTTTATTTTTATAAATTAATTCAGTTTCACTGCCGTCATTCACTTTTCTAATCAAACGACCGAATACAACATAGTCGTCGAGCTGAATTACACACAGCGTGAATTATTTAATAACAAAACTAAATCCATCTCATAAAACAACGCATTACAACGGCCATATACATTACATCCAACAAAATATAATAAATTTATTTACTACGTAATACACAGCCTATCCATACCGCGATGGCCAACAACAAATATGTTGGACTTCACTAATACACTGCTGATTTACAAGTTGTTTTGATCAAAGCTGATTTATAAGTAGTACTGGTCAAAGCTAATTTATAAGTAGTACAGTACTGGTAACTTATGAACTTGTTAATTTTCTATATCTTATTCATAATTATTAAATTACAGAAGAGTTCATTGGACGTCTTAGTGTCATATTATATTTACTAGTATAAAAGTTGCTAAATGTACTGTAGAGAGCAAATTCAAAACTGGTCAAGTAAAATTCAAATATTGTCACTAAGCCCCCATTACAACACAAAAATGCATATTTTGCCACTATAATCATATTTGGTCCATTAAAAAATCATATTTTGTCCACTAAAATCTCACATTATCATTAAAATCTCAACTTTCATTTGTTAAAATGCATTTTGTCACTACAATTTCACAAATTAGTACTGTACTGTAACTATAATTTCTACTGAAAAACAAATTGGAATTTTTATTACTTAACGTTAAGATAAATTTCGTGAAATCTAATATTTGATTTTTGACGATACTGATTTAGCAATTTTTAGAACATTACTTCAATATAACTTATTAGAAGTAATGCGCAAGTACAGCCATTCAAATTCAATTTCTATCAAAATAATATACCGGTATAAGTTAGTTATAACTCTGTATTTGATGCCGTGATTCGACTTTTTTTTTTGGTCTTTGTATTACGTTTCAATTGATAAGATTTCGCATTAGTTTCATTAGTTTTAATGCAAGAGTATTATTTCTCTTCGATCCGAAATTTTCCTCTTACTTTTTTTTGTCAAAGTTTCGATTACATGTCATAGCTAATAGTAAGTAATCGAAATTGAACGTTATGAACAATCTTTAGCCGAAAGAAAGAAGAAAAAGATTGAATATCGTTAGTGATTGAGATTGACTTTTATAGCGATTCCATGACTCGTAAGTGCAAGAAGTCTCTACATACTATAAGAAAGGAACAAGAAGCCCCATCGCTATCTATCCCTTAGGCATTTTTGTTGCATAAAAAAATATAAAAGCTAGTGCACGAGCATGTTGGGAATTGCGATTCAGAAAGATGATTCACAAAGTGTTTGTTCAAAATCTGATCAACTCAATAACTTTGCCTCATACTTAAACATCTCAAAACCAAAAATATCCAATCTCTTTTCTCCTGCGTTTCATTTAGCTCTACACAGTACACGTAAAAATTTATATGTATATATTTTTTTGTTTAAATTAGTTTGCTGAGCGGTTTTCTTGAGTTTAGACAAATTAACGTGCCAAAAAAATCATTAAACAGATTGCTTGATTAAAGTGACAGTTTGAGGCAAAATTCCACTCGCACTAATTAAAAAAGCACTTGGGATTTGCCAATGAAAATCAAAATGTACACATTAAAATGCATAAAACCGGAAATTCGTAAACACAATATTAAAATAAAATCGCTATATTAGGCGCTTGCAGGGTGATCATACAATATATGTCCACATATACATACTGACAATAAAGCAATGAGACAAATATCTACTGCAAGCAACGCGATTTATTCCCGTTTCTTTATTGCCAGTTTGTAAAACTGTAAGTTAACACTGATCTTATAATCACCCGGTATTTTTAAAAGCTAGTTTTATCATCAAAGAGCATAAATTTAAATTTGGTCAGGTTTAAAACAAATTTAAATCATTATTAGGTACTCTACATCTATTTCTGGAAATTTCTCCAATCGCCACGTCCCAACCATGAATTTCTCTTGTAAATGTGGAACGCTTATACTGTAGCTGGTTGACCAATAAAGAACCATAGTCAGCAAAACTAAACATTTAACAATTAGATGAATTCTATTCTGCATGATAAATATTCGATGTATCCATTAAAAGACAAATAATTAAATAAATTCATTGTATGGAATTTAAATGTACATTGCTTAATGTGATTCATTAGCTTTTAAGTTACTATCTCGTACACCGAAAATTTATTTATGATAAAATTCAATTAATATGACAGCCTTTTAGTAGTCCCACTACCGAATATATCATTCCATGTCATTCTAAATTTAATTCAAGCGCTGATAACAGAATTTTAGTAGATACAGTATAACTGTAGCTTTTTTAACAAAAAAAAATCACATACGAAATTACGAATAATAAAAAAAAGCTTTCAAGTCGCTGTTGGTGGGACTTAAAAAGTGAGAAGGTGATACAGTTATCACTCGTAATTATCACAGGCATTTTCTTACGTAACTGTGAAGAAGAAAGAAGATAAGAGGGTAAAAAAAGTTATTAAAAGTTTATTATTCTCTGGAGAAATGATGCTTAAAAAATTTAAGATAGAAAAAAGAGAGAGAGGAAAGGTGCCGACCCCTGCAAACGATTGATGCAGATGGCATATGACCGTATTCCCACACCCTCATAAGCCACCACCACCTACACTTAAAAGATCAAAAGTAAAAAAAAATATTGCATGTGTTTTTACGTTGAAAACGGTGATAACGAAGTAGGAGGGGTAAAAAATGTCAGTGGGGCCTTTGAGAAGGGGAAAGTTGATTTTCGCATTAACGCTTTTTCTACATGGTACAAGTATTTATATATCTTTTCTCAATTTCAACTGTCAGATGCCCTTGAGAGTATAAAATGAGAAAAAATGCAGTTAAGCATCAACTTCCTAGAAATTAGCTTTTTATATAACTTATGGGATTGTATTTAAGATAAGTTGAGTGGATCCATCACATCCAGAAACATAGAAATTATATATCGAAAATATTTTTCAGAAATTGATTGATTTTTTAGTGTGCTTTTATTCTTCTATAATAGCAAAAGGCGATTTTGAACAGCAATAAAATGTATTTTTTTTTTATTATTTTACTGGAGTTTTGTTATTTTTTGTACTTCTTTTTATGTAATTCAATAAAAAAAATTCTCATTTTATTTGGGACAAAATAAAATAAAAATTCAATCAGTTTTTGAAAACGTTTTCTGTATTTTTCAATAGTCGACAAATTATACGTTAGTCTATGATGCCATCCGATATTGACAATATTATTACCGGTATAAAATCTTTAAATTGACATTATTTACAGTTTGATTTAAAAAAAAAATAATGAAGTTCAAAAAAGTTTTTTTTTTTTTTTTTTAGAAAAATATCAAAACGATTTCTAGAAAGACATTTTTCTTACACTTATTTATGATGCTGACATATTGAAAATTGTCTCTTAACATTTTAGTGCCCTAAACTACAATGACATCGTTCCACTTTTGAAATAGTCGAAAACCTATTCCAGATGATTTTCTAAATAAAATCAATTACATTACAGACCCAATAATCAGTGTTGAGCGAAATTACACTCTGGGTTTCATTCATCATTCTCGACCAGAAGTAATGAATTTTCGTTTACTTAAATTATTACTCATGGTTAATGTTAATCGAGCAAATACTTAACAGTAATTACGTATTACTCTAAATTACTTAGCAATAATTACGTATTACTCTAAATTACTTAGCAGTGATGTATTCATCATTCATTACTCAATATGACTGGAATATTAAAGCATCGATAAAAATAATTCAATACATAAACTGATAATAGACCAAAAAAATGACAAAAAACTGATGAAAATTAATTATCTGATTTTATGAACAAGAGTTTGAGTAACAGTTACGAGTAATTACTCCTGTACAAGAATAATGAGTAAAGAGTAATCACCATAACTCTTATTATGCTATGAATAAATTGAAATGAGCAATATTTTGCCATGAATACTAATTGATCAATGTGTCACTTGAGTGATTCCCAACACTGCCAATAATAAACGATACTAAATCTTGTTGGTTCCAATAGTGGTTTGTCTCGTTTCTTTCTTAGCATTGGAACATACCGTATTTCAACTTCAGAAATCCCCCGAAATAAACTAAATGACATTTTGCTGTCAACATTTTATGCTGATTACCAGCGTTATTCATGCGACTTTGTTTACCTATTTGCTGCGTAAAAAATTAATCAGAAATGAACGCAAAACAAAATTCAACTCAATAATAACAACGGTTGAATACAACCTCATAAATAAGCAACAACCTCGTAGTGTTTCTATTTTGATTTTAAACCCTGGCATTATTCCGTGTCAAAGAGCTTGACGAGTTGGATTTTGCCACCATTAACAAATTTTGACTTGAAATCATTTTGCAGGAGACTGTGGCTGTCAGCGCCATCAACTTTCACGTCCGCAAATGTGTCTGAAGTCAAAGATCAAAAGTGCAATATTTTATATCTAAGTTTAACCTTTATTTTCATCCAAAATTCATGAACTTTTATTTATCGATTTCGAGTTTCGCAATGACTTCATACCAGTCAGTCAACCAACCAACCAAACGAGAATTATATCGCCGCTGCTGCTGCTGAATATCCTGAGGAAATTTTCAAAATAATAAACATTGCAGCTGTTGATTTGATACCCGAACACATTAATCCCCCTGTTTAGATTTTCAAAATCCGAAATCAACTAATAACAAATGCAATACAAATACAGTCGACTACGTGCGCAATTTCCAAATTAAATTTCAAAAGTACAAAAGCTCATATTACAATGCTAGAAGTAAAACAAATCAAAAACTTTTCCTATCACCATAATTTACAAAGCTTACAGTATATAGCATGACTAATAAAAAAATATCGAAAACGCTTTGAGCGATTTAAGTTGAAATTTTGATTCCTTTTCTTCATTAAGAAATAGCAGGACCCGATATCATTTACAGTACAACAAATTCAAATTTTAGTGCCCAAAGCATATTAGAAAAATATCTGTAATTCTCATAACAAGATATACCGTATCGTTAGAGACAAACCAACAAATAAAAACTTGTTATAATTCTATTGGTTTAGTTACCATTAGTAACTGTTTTCAACGTTCTCGATTATTTATTTCTCTAAAAAAAGTTAGCACTGTTGTTAGTGTTGTACCATTTTAAGTAGTCAGAAAAAATTATATTTATCATTTAGAATAAGATGCAGTTGGTGCAAGTCTCGGTTTTTCATCTACACTTTAAGTTCACATGAGAAGCAAAACATCGTGTGAAAAAGCATTCAGATGACAAATACAAATTAACCTTTACTGTTACAGTTTTGAAGTTCATTTCCACCAATGAATCACTAAAGTTTTCCCTTCTCAACTTTCCTGGAAAACTGTTAAGTTGAAAAATTGACCAAGAAATAAGACATATGCTCATACTAGTACAGGAGGGTGCATCTGTTAATTTTCTAAATTGGAACTTTTCTTTTCAGTGCCAATAAAGAACTTCAGACTACAACTTATTAAATGAAAAAGTTTCCGAAACTAAGCGAATAAAGAAACGAGACCAGATCCTATCTGTTCCTATGGCAGTTTTTCTCGGTTCTTATTTACCATGGAAAAATACAAAGTTTCCAATTTAGAAACTCGCCGTGTATAAAATTCCACATATATGCATTGTAAAGTAGAACAGAAAATGTAAATTTGTCAAAAAAAAAAAAATTTAAATTTTTTAAATGTGTCGGTTTTCTCTGCACCAAACTCGTCTCCAAAAAAAAGTCCTGATAACTGAGATATGCGTCACCGGGGGATAATATCATATGATGAAATGTGGTAAAAATACAAAAACGATGCTATAAAAAAATTAAAAATGTATATACAGTAGATAACAAGTAGCACAAAACCCACAAAGTGCAAAACATAAACTGTTTAAATGTCAATTACAAAGCCGTTAATTCAACATGGTTGATGCAAGGCAGATATCCAAAGTTAAGTAACTTACACTATACGAGTATAAATATATATATAAAAAAAATGGTAAGTGTAATAAACGATGTCATTTATTTGTGTTATAAAAAAGCATAAAATATTTCCCAAACTGCCATTAACTTTAAATGCGTGTTGTGTGAATTTGCTGTGCGAAACACATGCGCAATGTTGTTTTTTTCTTCATCCGCTTAGAGGGTGGGCAAATCCATGTGACATTTAATGTAATTTACAACTTCATTTAAAACTATTAATTCCACATAAATTAGCAATTGTATGGTTTACACAAAATTTGCTTCTTCGGAAAAAGCCTAATAATTTATTCAACGAGTCGTTTAACAATTGAAATTGACGTTCAAACTGTCTATATTTTTTTTTATTCTCTGGCGTCTTTGTTTTCTGCACTCGTTTTAACAATTACTTTGGATGTTATTGTCGTCTGCTTCCTTCTCAGCCCAATGAGCAGCATAAAAAATAGCCTAACAAACACTAAACATTAATGAACTTTGAAAACAATCGCAAATTGAGTTAATGGACAATAAATTATCAGCAGTTTAGATGTCACAACACAAATGGCCACCAATCACCAAACTTTTAAATGAGAGTAATTGTGTTTCCCCCGATGATCAACGTCAGTACCACGTACCAGACGTCCAAAAACACAATTGATCAATATTAAACTAACAGATATGAATGGTCAAGTAACCGTTATGAATGTTCAAGTAGCAGTTATGAATGATCAAGTAACAGTTATGAATGTTGAAGTACCAGTTATGAATGATCAAGTAACAGTTATGAATGTTGAAGTATCAGTTATAAAAATTCAGGTGATAGATATGAATGCTCAAGTAACAGTTATGACACTTCAAAATAAAAGTCACGAATATTAATGTAACGTCTTGAAGTATCTTTTTGTTGTGCATAAATCCCAGCCCACTTTCTAACTGCTTAAAGTCATTTAACAAATTCTCCAAACGCAAATTTTTGCATAATATTTCTAAGCGTTTAAATCATTAACGATTCTCAAATCGACTTATTAAGCAATCTCCATAAAAAAGCACTCAAAACATTTTCATAGACAAAAATATCATAAAGTGCACATAATTATAGTACAACAAATTTGCATACAAACTCAATAAAATCCTTAAGTATTCCCAGCAATATTAATCATTAAATGATTCAGCTACAAATTCTTGAATAAGAAATTTGTTTACGTCTTCAATCTTCAAGTCTAATTACGTTGCGGCACGACGTCAATTAACAAAACATTTGGGTACAAAATACTCGCAAGTATATTTTTTTTTTTGTATTAATGTATAAGATTTTTTTTAAATTGACAAAAAAGCCCTTAAGCTTGATTTTACGGTAGAAATACTCTTGTAGTACAGTATAAGCAAGCACACAGTCAAATTGAAAATAACATCCTATCACGTTTTTCTTAAGCTAAATTAAAAAGACGAAAAAACAAAAGATGGCATTAAAAATTTCGCAAAGAGGAAGCGTCGTAGAGTGCTCATTTAATTTGGCAATCACCCACATCATCAGCCCCTCATAGCTCACATAATAACTCAATAGAATAATAGATAATGAAAAACTCAAAGAGTAACATATTAAAAAAATCAAAAAACATTAAATAAAAGAGTAACTTCACTGCACATTATTATACAAGTATAAGAAGCGGCGTAAATCAATTAAAAGACAGCGTTAATATTATCAAAAACTGCACAGCTTCCGATTTAATTATAAACAAACACGTCAAGCGTGTTAAATTGTCGCCGATTTTTCTATCGCATCCTCCATCATCATCGTCGTGCTTTTACAGTTATACCCTCAAGTCTACCCCAGTTTGACTCAATCTACAGTTTACAGCATCCAAATGTACAGTAAGTTTATGCATAGTCTTCTATTAAAATTTAATGAACTTTATTAACGCCGACTAATCAGCAGCTGTACCGACACACACGACGACAACAACAACAACAACGACAACTCTTACGCTACAATAACGCCTCGCAATCAAGTTGTAGCGTCACCCTTAAACATTCGGCTACATCAAATGTACTGTAAATTCCCTCTAGTCGTCTTCCTATACTCCCCCATTATTTTCCAAAACAACCCCCCCCTCTCTCCCTTTAACCCGTTTCATTCCTCAACAGTCTACATAACTTACTATGCAATGGAAAAAGCATTAAGATAAACATTGCAATTTCTCTCTAATGTAATTCTAACTGTTAGCTGAATTGTTTAAATAATTGATGCAATGTACAAAGGGAAAGGGGCAATAACGCCCGTATCACGTTTTGCATTACGTTACACAAGTTTGAACTTGACTGACAAAAACTAAAGTTGATTTTACAATGATAAAAAAGACAAAAAGTTTTTTTTTACTCTGCACTGTATATAAAATTTTAATATAAATGCTAATGTTGATTTCTGACGGTGTTCATAGTCTGAAATGTATTCATTCCACCAAAATAAAAATAGATTTTCTAATCATTTTCGGTTCCAAATTAATACATGACTCTGGTTATCAGAAATTGCAAAACTGGGAATAAATAAAATCAAAAAAAAAAAAAAAAAATATTTAAGCTACTGGTATAGAACGAACAACGAAACAAAGTTTAGATATTTCTGAATTTTGAGTTTGAACTTTCAATTTAATTTATCTTCGTTCAAGGTTTAAATGTCTGACTTATGGAATTGATGATTACTAATTAAGTTATTTTAAAAAGCACGCAACAATTTATCAGAAATAACTTACGATTTGTAGTATTAACTTGCCAATTTGCCAACTTTTAATTCAAAAATAAAAGCAACTTTTCGACTTACCTACAAAAAAAACAAAATTAGATTAGTAAACAGAAAAATCAAATTCCAAACAATGAAACCGACAGCAATGCACTCAACTTAGACATTTCAGGAATTCATATTTGTATTTACCCAATAAAATCATCAAAATAATACGGTTGATATAATAACGTAAAAGCATTTTGTTTGCAATGTCCATTGCACTTTTTATTTATTTATTTATACTATTGACCCAAACTGTGTTGTAGTTTTAAATTTCCAATGAAAAGCAAAATTTGACAGTGTTTTTGACATTGATAATAGGAGAACAACGTTTCTCCATCAATTAAGTGCTCGTAAACAATATTAACATGATTATTTATTAGTCAATATTAATTCCTAACATGAACAGTAAATTCTGAATTTATTAATTTAATTTTCTGCATTAAATATTCTGTCTCGAAAAATCGGATTTTAATAAGCATTTACGATTACCACCAACAGCTGCTCCAAAGTTTTACTAGTTAAAAAAAATTGCTTTAAATTTATTACTAGAAAAATCATTTTTGCCACATGTTTATTTTTTTTTTTTGTTTTGACTAGACATAATAAACAGCAACAATTGAATTTATACGTGGTAACACGTGCTGCTTATAGCACCGTTAAGTTACATCTGACACAAAAATTAAATAACATCAAATATTTTACTAATAATAAAAACTTGTTTCAAATAATTTAGTGCAATAAAGTTGTACAATGAAGTTAACTTATATTGTTCAAATGACTATTACAATTAAATTAATGCATAAATAGTCCAAGTTTATGTCTTTAAAACTGAAAAGCAATTACAAACAAAAAATGTAAATTAACGAATGCGATTTGTACGATGCAACGAGAAAATTAATTAATGAATCAAAATAAAGTGGTTTTTTTATCTCTTTTAAAGAAACCAGAACAGTTCATTTCCATTTAAATAAGATTTTAAATTTAAAACAAAAAAAAATGTCTTTCATGGATTTTTCCAGCGAGTTATCTTAGTCGTTTTTAACGCCAGGATGACTCTGTTTTATCTCGTTTAATGTCACTAACCGTTTTACAAAGACAAAAGAATGACAAAAAACTTCATACTAAAAAAATAAGTTTCTAAACTAATGTAATGCTTCTTTTAGGATAACAGAACCAGTGAGATGTGCATGCAAAACTTTTCAACAGCCCATCTTGCCATTTTTACTACTTTAATCTCACAGACATAACCATAACCAACACTTTTTTAAAAAAAATGAAAACCAGAGGAAAAAATAGGAAAAAAAACCCCGTATATTGGTACATACGACATTACAATACAAATGTAAAATAAGATAAAAAGACCCAACAAGCTAACAGTGCCAATGTGATGTGTTACTTAATTTGTATGTAAGAACACAAACAGGATAAAGTTTCGCTTGGGTGTCATAAATATTTCTTTTTAAAACAAAAACCCGCAAAAGTAAATAAACATCAACATCATGGTTTCTCCGGCGCTAAAAAAAATAGTTGCGACGTTAAAATATTTAACAACGGAATACATGTCTGCAACTTAAAAGAATGAAAATTATATTACATTTACTTTCAAACTTTAGATAAATTCGGTCATCCGACATCGCTTGTCAAAACGTTTGTCGGATTACCACGAGTCTACAGTATTTAATTATGACAGAGTTGACGACACCTAATAAGTTTGCATAATAACTCTGGCACACGTACCAAATTCACTACCAACTTTCATATTTATCTTCAAAAAATAATAAATTCCAGGCATCGAAATCTATTACATTTGGACCCATTTCGCAACTTTTTTACCCTTTTTGCAACTCTGGTGTAACAATTCTGTTTTATTAGCTTTTATTTAGTTACTTTATAAAATATTTCCAGCAGTATACAAAACAAGCTGTATCTTTTCCATTAAATTTACGAGTCCATTTATTATGTCAACAGGTCCCATAACCTACTACTAGATCTGTATACATAGATAACTTATTTCCTAAACTTGATTTAACCATATGGCTGACTTGCAAATACAATGGATAAAAACTTCCAATGCAAATATATTCAAAGACAATTTTCTCGGTTTTTCGTATACTCTTCATTCACATATATTATATTGTTCCGAGGACACCGAAATCATTGCAACGGTTTTACCACGATATTCAATTCAAGCATATAATACTTTCCCTCTTTCTGGTCTATCTATTCATATAGGCCAAAGGAAAAAAATCCACAGCCCTTGGAGGCTGGAAACACATCATCATTACTGAACTTCCCATAGATGAATCTGAAATACAATCGCAAATCCCTGCGGAGACCACGGGAAATCAATAGTCGTGTGATCAATCGAAATTGCGGCGCATAGATTAAATGTAAATCCCAAGAGGAAAACGTAAAAATATTAAACAGCAAAAGTCGGAGAATCGCAACGCAAAGAGGCCTTTATACACCACTCCACCCCCCTCCTCCCTGCCAAACACACATATACACACACACGTACCAAAAATAAAACGAAAAACAGATAAAAGTTGAAGCTATTTTGTCTGTTTTGTATGAATCACTCCACTACAGCATTAAATAAACTCAATCAATACTGTCAAATATTTTCTCAAAAGATAGAAAAGCTAAAACTCAATAATGATGTCCCTAGCTCTCCGATTCCAAACTTCAACCCCACCCTACTGAACAGTACAGTATATCCAACATACAGTACACACGCCCATTCCAATAATGCAATGCACTCAAGTTACACAATAGGATACCGAAATGCAAATACCCAGCAAAATACTTCCAAAAAACTAAAACAAATTTTAAAAAACTTTTTGAAACTTGAAGATTAAAGAACTACAGTAATATTTTTTAGAAGTCATTTCATTTTACGTTGTGATTAAACGTCTTAACGTAACGCCATTAGAAAACTTTGCAACTTCACTATTTATCAATAACGATACAAGACTAAATTGCATCAGTTTCAATACAGATTTGTCTCGTTTCTTTAAATGAAAGTTTTCTTGTAAAACCAACAATTAAGTAATTTGGAAAACCCAAAACAAACTATCAAATTCAAATTTCCTCAAAAGTGACACATCAGCATGCGAAAACAGTAACTTACAATGTAAAATTTTAATATTTCGTGTGAATTTTGTGTAGTTTTTTTTTTTTTTTTTGTTTTCTTAATAAAATTGGTTCTTCGAGTTGTGACTGCAAATGCTATTTATTTCATTCGACATGAATTCCAAATCAAAGTTAATTTATTTTTATTATTACCGGGTATCTAATAAAATTCTCTAGTTGACTGTTTATTTCACTGTTAACTCCAATCGTGCCAATAATAACGTACTAATTCAAACATAAAAAATCCATAAAAACCAAATTTGATAATAAAGTAATATAAACTAAATTTTTACACTGTTTTTTTATATCTTTTTTTTTTTTTTTTTTTTTTTTTTGATTTATGAATGATATAATATAAATTTCCTGTGGAAACAAATGTAAGGCAGATCCACTAGCAGACGACGCTAATTTGTTTGGTAGCCAGCTGTGTAGGCAAAGTACGCATCACTCACAACACATAATTCAAACGAATGAAATTTGCTTATAACTTATTATAACCCCTTCTTTTTAACTTCCATACACAGTAGTGCACATACCCATATAACACATTTTCCATCTCTATTTAAATTCTCCCTAGTTTCAATTTTAATTTATCTGCACAATACACGCGCCATGGCGTTTTAAGCAGAGACCATAACAAAAGGGAAGAAGCAGCAGTAGCAGTTCAGACCTTAGAAATGCGCATCCAATAATAAACGTCGCCTGAGCTTCCCAACTTCAAATAATGAAATCCATTTCTTTATTTTACATCTTCAACTCCACCCACAACTACAAATACTGTATATACCAGATGATTTTCTAAACTGGAACTCTTTTTATTCTTCTTCTTGGCAATAAAAACTTAAGAAACATTAAATTGTAGCAGTTTCAATAGTAGTTTCAGCTTTTCTATTGGTACTGTTTATCCCTCACAGCAAGAAAAACCCAGGAAACATCGTCAATGTTCGAAACAGTGTTCCAATTTATACATCACCCGGTATACTGTACAACATCCACCCCCTTCACTTACAAACGATTTTTCTTCATATACGCTACCATATACAAATACAAACGAAGCTCTTTTTATTTTATATTTCTAATAGTACGATGTCAAACTCCCTCTAAAGTCAATGTTGAATTAAAAGCAAAAAAATGTGTATAAACCGAAAATGTACGAGTACGATGTGCTACCTAATGTTTTTGTGTGAATGAAATAAAAGTTCTCATAGTCACGTTAAGCAACACTGGGGAGTCATTTGCATCTTCATAACAACAAAGCCATATACATGTACAGTAATCACTCCAAAGAGATTGCTTTCAATTTTTAAAAAAAAGAAAAGTAAGCAATAAAATATCATGTAACTGACGACATAAGCAAGCTGTTAACATACAGCATTTGTCGTGGTAATTTAACCAGTTAATTTATACACGGAATATGTTCATGAACTTCAAATATACAATACAAGCTGTCAATAAAGAAACTGGAATATATTGCATGGTTGAACATTATTATTTTTCCCGTTTCTTTTCTGCCAGTATGTGAACACACATCTCATGATCACCTTGTAATGCAGAAGTAGACAATTATGCAAAGTTAAGATTTTGTTTTTTTGATACCAAATATTTTACTGATTAATTTTGTCAAACTTTCTCAGTTTTGAACCACAGCTGACCCAAGTTCTGACAATGTATCTATTGTATAAATTAATTAGATTTTAGTTGCAAATTTCTTTCAGATTAATATGAATAAAATATTCTAGATTTAATGATTCGTTGGGCTTAATAATTTGTTGATTATAATTACTGTTTTTGCAGCTAATGACAAACGCTGCGTAAAAATTTCGGCTTAATTAATAAAATATTTTCCTCAAATAGTAACAATTGTGCGAGTTATTTTGAGTCATGTATACGCATTTCAACGTAATCGTCACTGGCAAATTGGCTTCGTCTCCAAAAACTTAGTAATAATGAATAGGTACATTTTTCAGCATCAACATGCTCATTAGAAAATGTTCAAACTGTCAGCTGTAAGTCAACAAACCGTTAGACTTTGTATGTATTTAATCTAATTATCAAATAATTAGAAAAACCTACAAATAAATTATGCACCAAAGAGCATAATAAACAACGTAATTGGGCGTCAACGTTCAAAACGATAATTGCGAACGCACTGAAAATGACGTCGTTCCCAAGCTGGAACTCGTGAGAACCCAGAAAAAAGTGCAAATTTAAACAATAAAAATCTCGAAGTTTTCAGATGATAATAAAAAAACGTTGAGGATTACATTCACATGGTCAATCCGTTTAACAATAATGTTTTGTATCATCAAAAAGTCAAATGTGCAATGGGATCTGATTAACTCATAGTGGGATGGACCCAAAACGAACAAAAAAAAATCCGATTTAGTCGAACTGACTAATCAAAACATGATGCCCCGTTAAGCAATCATTTTGGGAGATCTTTTTTTATATATAAAATATTAATCTGTTCGACTAGTCAGTGAATATGGTAGCTCCACCCATTTAGTGTTACATAAAAAGTGCAATAAAAAGCGTGTGTAAGAAAAGGGGAGGAAGTGAGGGGACAGGGAGAGCAGAATTAAAACAAGTACAGAAGTACTGATGGGAGGGAAATGAGATGAAAAGTGGGTATGAAGCACTAGAGATAGAAACAACGTTTAACCCAAAGCAAAAAATAAAAAAAAATACAAAGGACAACATTGCCCTTTTAAATTCATTAGCTATATGAAAGCACCCATACACATAAAAAAGCAAGTCGGAGAATAATTTAATATTAACTAAAAGCTACAAAAAAAAGTATAAATTGCATATGGACATACTCATAGAGAAGAATGATTCATTCATTGCTTTTGGAAGAAAAAAAATGAATAAAAAACAATTCAATGGGGTATTGGGGCGTTATTATTACTAGAATAGCCAATTTCAATGACTTGCATGAGCAAACTTTCAGGACAATAAATTCGGCTGAATATAAAATTTAATTAAAGCAATTTAAATTTAAAACCACTGGAAAAACGAAATTTTAATACACTGTTTAATTAACTTAACCCCTTCCATAATAAAATACATAAATAACACCATAAAAAGAGGAAGAAATCGTTTAATCTGATCTCAAAGATCCGTTAAATCGTTTTAAAAAATAACACGACTAAAAATGAACTGATTTAGTGATTAATCGATAATAATAATGTCGAAATTTAATGATCACAGTATTTCAATGTGTTCAAATAACATTTTTGAGGGTCCAAGAAACATTTTTAAGGATCCAAGTAACATTTTTAAGGATCCAAGTAACATTTTTAAAAATCCAAGTAACATTTTTAAGGATCCAAGTAACATTTCTAAGGATCCAAGTAACTTTTGTGAAAGTTAACATTTTAAGTGTCCAATTAAACATTTTTGAGAGACCAAGTAAACATTTTGAGTGTCAAGAACCTTTCCTTTCAGTTTCCAAGTAACGATGTCAAAGAAACATTTTTTGAGTGCCCAAATTTCTTCAGAGAATAGCAAAACTTACTAAAATTAATAAATTACACGTAAACCACAAAGCAATGACATTCTTTGTAGTATACTGTATTTCTTCGTAGAAAATAAATGTCTTGCTCAGTGTAAATTGTAATTAATTAATGTCAAAAAATAAAAATTTCATTAACCTACTGCTGGGAAAACAATTCTTAACATTTTTATTAAACCAACTTGTATGAAAATATCATTAACATAAAAGCCGCGCGCTTAAGAAAAATGAAAATTTAATTTTTTTTACCGTTGTTTTAAATTAATGGAAACTGACATTAATATCCGTTCAAGATAAAACCCGACCGGGCAATTTTTTCTTTGAAAATTAAAGTTACAATTAACGTATACTAGTAGCTTCGAGTTAAGAATACATGTCGAATAGTGATCGGGAAACAAATTTTTACTTTTTTTTGTTTTCATTATCATCTAAAGTAGATTTACACGCAGGAGGCCTTGCTATTTATTTTTGAATGAAACAGTAAAAATGTAAAGATATTTTTACTGCGTGTTTATTTTCTTAGCCTCACCAACATAACGATAACAAGCCGTCTCAATTTATTCATTTCCTTTGTGAGACAACAGCAGCTTGATTTATTTATTTCTTTTATTATTTAAAGTTGGTGTCAGTGTCTTATCTTTGATTATCGCAACTTGTCACCCCACGTTGAAATGTTAAATGAAAGCAGGGGGCTTCCCCCAGCCTCCACAGCGAGCCTTATCTTTACTCGAAGGATTTAAATAAGACTTAAAGATAAAGCCAAATGCATTTAATTTAAAAGCAAACATCTCGTATACAGTACAGTATAGATTTTTTTTAAAATTTTACTTAAAGTTTCACCATAAAAAAATTATGAAGTTTCTGAGTAAATGTTTGACAGAAGAGGAAAAAACTTTAATGCATGACTTCCACTTATGCCGGCTAAGATCGTACCTTTCACGGTATAAAATTTACGCCGCAATAGGCATGAACACATGCGGCAGAGAAAACAAAGCTTTACTGCATAGATTTTCCATTAAAAATGCACGCGTTTGCTATTCCTGCAAACCGCATTAAAAAAATCTTTCAAAGACTTTTATACTATTCATTATTTTTAAATAATAAGCATTAATTGAATTAAAAATAATTAATCATCATAACTGAACGCACGGACGGTAATATTGCAATGCACGGAAAATAAAATATATGCCGCGATAGGCACGAACGCTACCGGCAAAGAAAAAGTTAAAACTTTACTGTGCCGCTTCTCATTCAGACTACATGCGTTTTTTTTGTCCCTTTACATAACATTAAAAACAAACCCATGTAAAAAACCAATAAAATGACTAAATCCGTGTTTACAGTACTAACCTAGATACCTAAATAACCAACAGTGAGGTTTATGGAGTCCTCGTTTTATGGATGTTGCTGGGTATTAGTTTTACTGGACGTTTATGGTCTAATAATTACGGCGCAAACTAAGAAAGAGTACACTGCGTTATTTATTGTTAAATTATTAATTACATCAACGTACATGAGAGCCCGACAGTATAAGGATGCTGTCAAGTGAAAACTTTCATTTAGTAGAAAACACTTTTTTTTTGGTGGGTGAAGGGGAGGTGGAAAAAGGGTCGGAAAAGCGTTTAACCGTGTACAGGAAATGGCGAATTAGTACATCTCGACATAACAGGATATTAAAAGTTGGCGATGATGAAGAAAATGGTCGCCCCCACATTTTAAGCTTGATTTATCCCCCTTATTTTCTCATAACCCCTTTCACGTAGCATTAAATTTAACTTATACGGATATATTTGGATGTTTTAATTAAGAAGAGATATTTGATTTAGAAGAAAAAAAAATATAATTACATACACAGTAAGGCCCTATCTAATAAACGCACTAATGAAGTTCATTAGCAAATTTCATTATTAACATAATAACAAATCACAGAAAACAATGCAAAATTTTTAATTAGACATTCAACCCTGTGCTCAAACAAATGAAAGAGATATTATTAACTGGGGCAATTGAAGCACTTTATGGATAAGGTCCTTAAATAGCTTTGAAATTCAAACTTACCAAAAATAAACCCAATCGAATAACACCAATGGCAACAAAATTTCGACTTACCTAAAATAATAAAAAAAAATTAGTAAAAATCGAAATCCACGATTTCCAAAAATAAAAAAAAAGTTATTACAATAAAATAAATACAACAGTAAAGAAATGTTATTGGTAAACAACAAACTCGTTCAAGCAGAAAATACATTTGATAACAGTTCAAAGAAGAAGAAAAAAAAACTTATTAAAGCCATATCAAAAATATTTTTATATTCCCAATACTCCAATACCCGAATGTAAACGAATTTCATTGAAAAATAATAAAAAAGCGGCTGTAAAGTTTACGGGGCTTTTACCAATTCCAGATGTTGTATAGATAGACAGAGAGCTCATGCCTGCTCAAATAACATTCAAACTACAAATTTCACCACCACAAGCCGTTACTACGTCATAAATTATTTATAAGTGCACAAAAAATTATTCTTATAAAAAAAAATAACATCAAAGACGCAACAAAAAAAACGAGAAAGAAAAAAAGATGCTGCAAAAATTATTATCAAAAAATGTCTAACGCTAAATATAAAAACGAAAAAAAAATTCAATAACTTTTTTTTGTTACTTTTTCACTTTGCAGAAATTTAATTTTTTTGTAGAAAAAAATGTTATTCACATTCCCAAAAAAAAATAATAAATAAAAATATGGAAAAGATTGATAAATGGCGCCAGTTGGAAATGTCACCACTGTCACTCAACACTTATGACCTTTAAAAATTGAATAAATTTTAATAAAAATGTTATGTAAGGCTTTAAAATTGCCCAAACATTCGGTTTACGACCTTATATTAGACCTTTAACCCAAGTTTAAATTGTTTGTTTGGCACATTTTATTGGTTTTAGCAACCTTTACTTCAAATGTTGGAAGTGCCAAATTGTTTTTCAGTGCATTGGGAATGAGCCACGTTTTTTAAAGTTGTACATAAACTTAGTGCACAATCTTTTTCAGTGTAAAAGTCTAGATTTTAAAATTTATGCCGCTTTAAATGATTCAGTAGGATTTCGCTTTGAAATGTACATTTTCAATGTAAAACGTAAAAGTGACAGAAAGATTTATACACTTCCCATGTTTTGGATGCAAATACCCCGATGCTACTTTTTCAAAGATATATAACACAGACGATTACGCACATTCGTACAATAAATCAGTAAACTTTCAAAATAAAAGTTAAAGGATTGAAAATAACGAGCTACAAAAAAAACTTTAATAACATTTATTAAGTGACAACTTTAAACAAAAATAATTAGTTAAAAGCAGCCTGAAATCACCAACAAATTACAGAAATACAGTCTACTGGAACAAAATGATTTTCTAAATTGGAACACATTTTTTATCTATAGAAAAAACATAACGGGAAAAATCGTCATTAGAACTAATGAGATTAAGTCTCGTTTCTTCTTGAAATTTCAACATAAGAAAAAAAAATCGTCATTAAAACTGGTCAGATTTGGTCATGTTTCTTTATTGGCACTTTTTATTGCTCATGGTCAACAAAAAAACAAGACAAGTTGTCGTTGGAACTGATAAAATTATCTAACGTTTCTCTGTTAACACTTTTCGAAAATAGTGCTCCATTCCAGAAAATCACCTTGTATGAAATATAAAAATAAAAAACCGCATTAATAGGTTAATAAATATATGTTTTTAAATTTTTTGGGAGATACTTTTATTTCCAGAGTGTAATTCCGCTCATCTAAATTAGCTTAAAAAATTAAATTTTAACAACTTAATGCTAATGTGACATTTTCTCAATACTTATTAACATGATAAGGATTTGGAAGTTATTCATTTGTCATTAAATTGGTATCGTATGAATAGCTGAATGTACAGTATATCTACAGTAAATACTGTATAGTGACACAAAAGAACATATGTACAGGATCTCACGCGCATCCTCCACTCATTTTCTTCATTCCATCCCATTCCATTCCCTTGCATTCATTCAGACGAAAGTAATTTCGTCAATGAGTAGAAGTGGTTTTATCGACAGATAATCGCGTTTTAAGTCTTTCATAATAAGCATGGTAGACTTTCTGAAAGACACTCTACTCTTCTTATATTTA
This sequence comes from Helicorthomorpha holstii, assembly GCA_013389785.1. Classification (NCBI taxonomy): domain Eukaryota; kingdom Metazoa; phylum Arthropoda; class Diplopoda; order Polydesmida; family Paradoxosomatidae; genus Helicorthomorpha; species Helicorthomorpha holstii. Next base: position 21,600,677 of record JAAFCF010006596.1, read on the forward strand.
TTTAGATAAATAAAAGAAAAAAGCAGATCGATAACAAAAAACAAAAATGAAAAACTTTTCTTAAATGAAAATCGCTCCCTAGTTATATTATACGTTAAACATTTTTATCTCTGTCTTTAATTTTTTTCCCCTCTAATTCAAATACAAACAATAATTCCTTGTGTATCAAGTGTCAAATAGAATATACCGTAATAATTATATATACGACGCTTTTTAATTGCTTGCCAGTTGCAATAAGCGTAAGTGTATAATTAAGTTTGGATTAATTATAGCAATTAAAACTGTTGTGAAAGTTGAAAGTTGCTACGTAGAACTTGCATGTGAGCAGTGAAAATGAAATTAGTCTTTTTCAGATAAAAGAGGACTGGTGAAGTGCTTTTTCTTAACATTAAAAACGTTTATGAACAATTTTCTTTTTACAATTTTTCTAATCTTATTAACAAAAAAGACATTCTCACAGAATAACAAATTAAACATGAAGCTAGTCATTTACAGTACTTGATAATTCCAACAAACACTTCTTAAATTAACACCACATTATTACTGGTATACTTTTTTTTAAGTCACATCTTTTAAACTTAAAAAGAGGAATAAACACACATTGACTGTTCATATTATATACTGTATATGTTAAATTTTTCATATTTTAACTAAAGTTTAACGTGTGAGAAAAATTTACAGTAAGTTACATTATACTAATATTTATGTAACATTGAAAAGATATTTAGTTTGCCATTAACCCAAAATATTCACCAGAAATTCATATCACAAAAACCTATAAATAACTTGTATTGCACACGTGAATACTGAATGCAATTTCATTATTATGAGCGAAATTACAAGAGTAAATGACCCTACAAGGCCGCATTATTTGGACGTAGGAATGTCATTACCGGTCAAAGTGCTGGACATTGATCGCGTCAAACACAGAAAACGTTACAAAACGCCAAAATAAAACGACGTTAAAATTCTTTGAATTCTAAGTACATATCAACAGTATAACGAGCAAGTGAAATTGCGCTTTTAAAATTTGACTCGCAATACAATTACATATTAAGGTTTCATTAAAATGAATGATGTTTACGGTTTCATTCACATTAATAATAATTTTCAAGCTCGTTTTTTGTCATTTTTTTTTTTTTTTTTTTTTGGATAATCAAATTTCCAATAGCAATAGCGATTGAAAATAATGATACACTCGTGTTTCTATGCTAAGTTATCTTATTTATTTAAACCACGGTACATGGATAATGAGCTAAGAGCGCAGTTGTTTTGAACTAAGGAGTTTCCTTTTGAATCGATTTGCAGCCTCGTTAAACTCGACTCGAATTTCTTCTCCAAGACTTTTCTTGTCAACTGCAATATTCGCTTCATTTAATGTTAAATAAGAGCAGCATTTTACAAGGAAGCACCATATACACGAAAAGATACAATTCGTACATGTAGACAAGGTGATTTTCTAAATTGGAGCACTTTTACTTACATTGCCAAAAAAAAAAAAAAGCGAGACTAGATTTCATCAGTTCCAACGACAGATTTTTCCAGTTATTTTTCTTACCCCAAACAGTACCAAAAAAAAAAAAACTAAATTTGACCAGTTACAATGTTAATTTGTTATACCAAATACTAAATACCAACATTCTAGTGACGAATATTCCCGATTCTTTTTTACCAATAGAAAATTTTTTTTACCAATTCAGAAATTCACCCGGTATTGTAACTGTACAAAGCTGAGTTGAAAAGTACATGAGGTAAAGTGGTTTGTGTTTGTGGAGTCAGTTGGCACAGTTTGAATAACACAGCATTTTTTTATACTCTAAAATTTTTGTATTCAATTACAATTACAGCATCGCAAAGGCACACACATTGCATTGCGTTACAAAGCAAAAATAAAACCCTTTGTGATTATTTTCTCTTTTTATTTTTGAAGAGCAGTTGTGTTGTTGTTACTGCCGCCGTTGTTATGTATAAGATTTCCACAAATGTATCATTAAATTTTGACGTTGCTCTTGAAATGTAATGAAAAGAAGGGGAAAAAAATAAGTAAAAAAAAACCTGTGGAGGTAATTTTGTTGTGATAAGAATTTTTCTGGCTGGTCACATTCATTGCCCACTTAGCCGCAAGTAATTGACGTTTGAGTTTACAGTACTACCTTATACTCCAGCAAAGATGAATTAGTACAGCAATTTCAAGTTATGTAATTACTTTTCGATAAGAACTGTCTCGCTCGTTAGATCTTGGCGAGAAATGTTGGTCTTATTTTTTTCTTAATAACGTGAAAGTGGAGATAAGATAGTGTTATTCGTATGTTCACAACTAAAAGTGCAATTTAAAATTGAAAAAACTCCCCTTTTTAAAAAAATAAATAAATAAAACGTTCAATTTACTAATTTGTCCTTACGTTATCAAAAAGTAACAGTGCACAGCAAAAACCAAAGTTTAAAATTGCTAATCATCTCATTTAATTTCAAATAATGTGACTTTGATCGTTCTTTCCTTGTACACTTTCTATTTTAGCATTAAAATTGGTAAAGAATCTAATAGTTTCTTATTAATAGAAAACATTTACACATTGCACTAAAAACACCAAAAACAATAGAAGAAAACCACTGTCATTATGAATTTACATAAATTTTCCTATCCAATTTGTGCCACTTTCTAATTCCAGTTGTAAGCAGATAAATAGTAGAAAATCGTCTCAGCTTTTCTCCCAAAAATATTTCAGACATGAATGATTTTAGCATTTTTATAACTTAGTACAGCTTTGCTTATACAAACTACACTACAGTACAGCGTGAATCCAATTTTCCCTGCATTATCTTTGTCGTTGCATTTTTCTTCGCTCTGTGTGTAATGAACGTGCTTGCACATATGCAACGAGTCATTTGAAAGTAAACATTTTTTTTTCTCGAAATAAACTATAAAGCATCACATTCGCATTTGTGTTTGCTAAGTGCTATACATCTATGATCCAGATCCATCCATGATCCATGGTTAAATACGTTCGCACACGCATGTACTGTAAGTTATATTATAGTCGTGTACTTGATTCGTTATTTATCCATCTATCTGTCTCACTCTCAGTTCATATACGAGAACCACACCTACATCCATTTATGCTCACTCAACTTGCCTGTAATGGCTGCAAATGAATGTATATGTGTACAATGTGTATATGTATATAAGGATCATTTTAATGGACCTAAATAACGAAAAGAGGGCATCAAATCCGCTGCCGCCACATTATTATTGTTTTCACAAAATAAAAATACTCTACGTCATGCATGACTAACAATGCGTTTGAGATACAGTATCCTTTACTAAATTCTCATCGATCAACAAACTACTTATAAACAAAAAATACAAAAACTTTTCAATTGGAAATTTCTAAAGATGTGTGTCGCTTCAATTTCAAACAAATGCAACTAATTCAAAAATTCAAAATTGCAAAATAAAAATCAATAGTTGGGCGTTTTCAAAGCGCCACACACCCAGTAATAACCAAGAAAAAAACTAAAATGACCAAAAAAGAAGATAAATAAACAAACTGGAATATTAAAAAAGTGTCTCCAATTTCTAAAAATTTAAAATTGACCAAACACTGAGTAGAGTTCTGAAGAAAGAGGGCATTTTGCTAAAAAAAAAACAGTGTAGAATTGGACAACAACCCTGAAAAATTGAATAAAAAAAAATGTAAAATTTACTAAACAAAAATGTATAATTAACCAACAAAAGTGTAAAATTGACCAAAAACAGTGTATAATTGACCAAAAACGGTGTATAATTGACCAAAAACGATGTATAATTGACCAAAAACAGTGTAAAATTGACCAAAAACAGTGTAAAATTGACCAAAAACAGTACAAAATTGGCCAAAAACAATGCCAAATTGCAAAGAAACAATGTTGAATTGTCACTAAACAGTGACAAATTCACCAGCAACAAATACCGTATAATAGAAAAAAAACAGATTAGTATTACAACAGCCAAACATTTATTTAACTGTCTTTAACTTTGAAGGTTGCAAGTAAAATCCAGTTTTAATCCATTAGAAATTAATTTTATCCATAAGATGTAGTGGCCAAATAAATTACGTTGCCACCCTTGTATCCTGTTCACATTCAAAGTGATACCAGATTTGTTAACCAGATCAGATACCAGAAACTGTTCAGTCTTCAATTATCTTCTTCAAATAAAATATCAATAATTTTATATATCTCGATTTGGCATACCACGCAAAACATAGACGTCATTGCTACGTGCAATTCGTATTTAAAACTATCGATTCCCATTTGCAAAATTTTCGTCACGCTATATTAGTTCACACACGCCTCATATAAAATGTCAGCCGTTATCAAAATCAAATCTGACTTTATTTTTTTGTTTTGTTTTTGATAAGTTCAGTTCTGCATGTACATTACATGTATTATACGAGAGAGTCTTTTGCGCCATCAAAAAGACCTTTGCGTGCAAATCACGCTTTTATCTTTACTCTAGTATTTTTTATTATTATTGATATCAGATTTTGGCAGTGCTGCAAAACGTAATGATGAGAAATAAATAACAAATCCTTAACTAAACTTTGCGTCTTTTCCCTTCTCTATATAAAAAAGGATAAGTTATATCAAATGACAGTGTTGTTTTAAAAAGACGCAATTTACTTGAAAGATAAGCGCAAAAACTTTTGTCCTCTAATCCAAAAAAAAAAAAAAAAAAATTTAAAAACATAAAAATAATAAAGAAACACTGTATCAAACCAACAAAAAAATAAATAGAAATAATAAAAATTCATACAATTTCCTGCACAGTGCACATAAGTTTGTTTGAATTTCTTCTTCATATAATTTTCTCTTTTTTCTTTCAAGAGCATAAAACGTCAAAAAATGTTTTTGTTGTTTTCTCTGCAATAACAATAACAAAAAAAAACTATGCTACTTAAATTTCTTATATATTGCAATTGTTTACTTTTATTTATTATTTTTTTTACTTATTCAATATTTGAGTTTTTTCCAGACGATTTAGCTTTACTTTTTTTTTGTATTATAAGTTAAGACCTTTATAAGAAATTCATGGTAGCATAAACAAAAAAATAAAATTTCTTTTAATAAAATAAGAATGTCAAAAATGTTTATCAAAAAAAAGCCCCCATACACGATATACTGTATATAGAAAAAACAATGCAATTTGATATACGAGACATAATGCCCTAGAACACCCCTTTATCCGACCGACCGACCCACCGCGCCGACCGTAGATATCAAATTTTTATCGGTCATAATAATTTTAACGATAACGTCATATTTAGTAATAGTGAAAGCTGCTTACAACATGAGATAAAATTTAATGCGTTGTAAATAAATAAACCAGAATGTAGTCCGTAGGTCAACCAGAGTTTAGAAACTATACAAGTTCCACAATATCAAATGAATTCCTAAAGTAGCACTCTTCTTTCACAAGAAAAAAACAATAAAAATCGCCATTGAAACTGACACGATTTAGTCTCATTTCTTCATTGGCACTTTTTCTTCCATAACAAGAAAGAAACTGGAAAAAAACGCATTGACATTAGAAACATTTAGTCTCACTTTCTCATTTTCAGTGTAAAAAACGGTGATCAAATTAAAAAAATCGCCCATTACGTTGTCAGTTAAGTAGCCACCCATTCCAGCTATTCAACTTTACAAGAGCTATTTATTTGCTATTTATGTAAAATAATATTTAACTAAAAACAATTTTTTAAAGAACAAAAGTAGTTTGAGTTATTTGTCAATTAGCAAAGTAATTTACATTTAGGGCTTACACTGACCAATAAAACTCCAATGGACCAATTTTAGATATTAAACAGTTTCAAAAATCAATAATAAAACTTGTAACTTTAGTGTTTTAATGTAATGCCATTGAGATAGCACATTTTTGGTGTATCCAATGTTTTGTTTGCACAGCTCTCAGTATTAATTTTAGTGTAAAAAATCACCAGCTCTGAAACCTATTATGGCACTTAGCACTCAACTCAGCATCATTAATTGTTTCATACACGTTCAATTACCGTTTTGTACATGACATAAACTTACATATGTACAGTGCAACGTAATGCATTTCAAATTTGACACAAACTCAAAAATAAAGTAAACGCCCCAGCAAACATTTTTTGACTTCCCGCTGATTTTTCTTATTTCGTACGCCATAAAAACGTCGATACGTCGCTTGCAAAAGCTGTTCCGATGTTTTTCTACTGTGTTTCAAAATCGTCGATACTTGACAAGCCAACAACATCAAATAAACATTGGTCCTATGTTTACATAGCAGCCCATGCAACAACTTATATGGTTCGCTCACATTCACATTATAGCACGCATACAACTTGTATACAGTATCAATTCGAGCGTAATATGTATTCCGATAGATGTGTTTGCAATATAAAAGTAGAAGTGTGTGAGTGAGGGTGGTGATGGAGGGTTGGGCTGGGCTGTTTATTGATTGTTAAGTTTAAGCGTGCGACCCCGACTGCTGTTATAATATTGTAATTCGTTGCATATTGCTGCACTTGACTGAACCCTGTCAACAACAAATGGCGACGAATTAACGTCAACCCGTCTTTAGTCTTTCAGGTCAAATTCACACTGTCGATTACACAACATAAAAAGTCCACCAAAAGCGGGTTTACCGGCATACGACGCCAGTAAACATAAAGAAAATGCAAAAAAAAAAAAAAAAATTCAATTTTTTATATGGCAGGAAATACTGTAACATTTTTTTCCGCGTAGTATGCAATGCAGTAAAAATTTTTGAATGTAACGTCAGAACCAGAGATGCAACTTTTTACGATGAAGAAAATAAAATTGTTTCCATGAATGACGAAACGTCAATGTTTTTATAGTCAACAATATTTTTCGCAACTAAATACAATACAATTTTGTAAAAAAAAACAAAAAGCTAAAAATAACGTCAAACATAAAAAATGCCATTTTTATAGCGATTATATTACAGTTATACAACAATTGATTTGACTAATTTCTATAAGCGTTGTTAAATTTTATTTGTTATGAAATTTGATCTAATTTGCGTAATTTACATTTTTGAACTTTAGAACAAATATTAACCGTTTATTTTAGAAATTGCAACTCCCTGTCGATGACGTACTAAGCCAAATAGATATAAAAACCCTGGACAAAGCTTGATTTGATTAGACCGTCTCAACGAAGCTAAACCAGCTAACTGATTGTTATAAGGCTATTACTGTACCTGAATAAACCCATGTGAAACAACGTAAAAAATGTGTAAAATCAGTCGTTTAGAATTTGACAAGCGTTAACTGAACACAACTACAGTACAAATTTAAAATACTTTGGTTCACGTTATAACTAACCAAGAAGTCTATGGAACTCAATGTATTTCAAGTGACTTTCAAGTTGCATTCTGCACCATAGACTTCTCGGTTACTGACAACGTGGACCACACAGTAGTATAAATAGACTTCGATGCTAAAAACTCCAATTGACATCAATGCTAAATATCTTCCATAGGCTGCCATGCTAAAATCACCTACAGACTTTAACGCTACACTACATTCTTTCATTGACTTCCATACTAAATTTCTCCATAGAAATGGTAAGATTTTATATGTGACTAAATTACTAAAATGTCACTTTAAAATATTAACAAATACAAATTAAATGAAAATTCGGCATATGCAGTATGAAATGCACAAAAGTTTTGGCTAAAAAAAATCGAATAAAATAAAAAGTTTCAACATAAATAAAATATGAAAACTATACATAAAGTGCACCAAAAAAATAAGTCTGCACTTGAACAAGTTCGGCATTTCTTTAACCGACATCCGAAAAAGTCAGAGCCCATTATATTCGAAAGAAGCTGAACTCAGAAAAATAGAAAAACACTTCAAACAAAATAACAACCATTTTTATCTCTATCGCCCTACACAATTATTCATATACACAATCGTCGAGTCAAAAAGTCAAAATTTAGAAAAATAAAAAAAATATATTGTAAAAGTATTTCGAGTGCGTGTGATACGTACAATATACACAACATTGAAAAGACGTACTGTAGCTGTTGTAGTTGAACACGATTTCCAAGTGACTACACAAAATTGCATGACACTGCATATTTTTCCATATTGAGAAAAATATATTTGAACAATTTTTTTTGTTGCTGCTGTTATTATGGATACTAAGATAGAAAGATATGGGCAATAGTTGCGGTCGCTCAACCTCATATACTCTCTCAAGACGTCAGGGTATATCATCATAAAACGAGATTAGAAGTGATAAAGTACTTAAGACACAATTTCATACAAACATAACACCCTTTATGGGAGGAGTGGGGGTGGGAGAAGATGAGAAGAGCAAAAAAAAAAAACGTGAGTCGTCGTTTTATCTCGAGTGGCACGACCTATGTCAGACCACCTTGATCGAAATTAACCAACCACTACGTTTAAGTTTCACATGAAAACCCTTAATGAAAGTCTAAAAGTAAAATAAAAATCCATACAGTTTAACTTTTCCACAATGTCACAACCAGATCACTGCACATGGGACACTCGATCCTCAGTTTTTTGTGTGACTTTAGGGACTTTTTAAAAGAGCTTAAACTCCGTGACAAAGTGGCTACAAAAGACAAACAAAATGACCCAGCAAAAAAAAATGTTCACTACAATGATGTCAGCATTTACCTAACAACTGACTAAAGCATTAAAAGTACATTAATAAATGGACGATGGTTCACCAAAAACAATATTTAAATATTGGCATAAGGCATTTACCACATGTCAAGTTTGAATAAATTGGAATTATGATCAAATTAATCAATTGGAGCACTACAAAATTTAGCATGTTGGCTGATTAATTTATATACATTGAATCATTTTCAGATTCGTTTACAGTTGAAACTGGTTATTTTTCTAGTACAATTAACTGTTTTGTCACTAAAATTGGATGTTTTGTCACTAAAATTGGATGCTTTGTCACTAAAATTAGATGTTTTGTCACTAAAATTGGATGTTTTGTCACTAAAATTGGATGGTTTGTCACTAAAATTGGATGTTTTGTTACTAAAATTGAATGTAATGCCCCTAAAATAGAATATTTTGTCACTTAAATTGGACCAATAATTTTGTGCAACCAAAGTTACACTATAATTAAATGATCTACTCTAAATCATACTGAATGAAACCAAAGAATTTTTGAAACTAAATATACAGTAATACGAATGCGTTGTGTTCCAACCACTATACAGAATATTTATGTTCAGAGTAACCAAGAGAATACATTAAACATGTTTGGTTTTTTTATCATTAAAAGCCGAATGTTTAATGACTAAACTCAATCAATCAAACTTTATTACAGTCCAATGAAATGAACCTGGTATTTTCATTACTTTAGTTAACGATTAATCAATTGCTTAACAGCTGAAAGCGCATTAATCTTGAGCAACTGTTTTGGCCATTAAATGTGCAAATCTGGTCGATTATTTTTACAGCTAACCCCGTTCCACCTTGTCACCAAAATGCGATCTGGCTACTTTTATTTTATGACCAATTTAAAATCATTACTAAAAGTCGACTTAGCAATAAACGGAGCTATTCACACCCATCTCAAATCCATCTAAAAATGTAATACAGCGTTTATAATGTAGTTATACTTCCCATTTCGAGCAGTTTATGACTTAAATAGGTAGCTCGTATTTTTTGATACTGTAAAACGTGATTCTCATAGCATAATACACAACAAAATACATTCTCATAAAAAAAATAAAATGAAATACAACAGATCGACGATCAAAATGCAGTCGATCCACGCTACAAGAATAAAATCATAACACGAAATGTCAAATCTGCTACAAAGGAATTACATTTCGTTTTAAAAATAAATATATATATAAAAATGCGACAGAGAAATATCAATGTAAAAGCTCAGAAAAGCTTAAAACTTCATATTTCACTTTTCATGGCATAAGCACAACAACAAAACGTATTAATTTTCACTAAAAAAAAACATGGGAACATCAACATCTGCAATTCAACGTTAGGTAATTAAGAAATCGAAACTCTTACAATACAAATGTGGTTTCAAAAAATAAGTTTGTACTTGATAATAAAAATGTAATGGTATTGTTTGCTCTTTTGACATACAGTAAGTTATGGTCTTAAATTAACTACATCAAGTCCATATCGGTTTTCCAGTGCATTAACATACTGTACATAATTTTAGAAATTATACAGCACATAAATTAATGCAGCAAATCCAGAATTTTAAAAAATTAATGTCTGATGCTAACATTGATAACATAACATTTTACAGGGGCAGGAAATACCATGTTAACTGCATTACTCTTCATTCGTTTAACATGTAAATTTCTGCCCCTGAAAAGTATATTACAACATATTCATAACATCCATCGTAAATAAAATAAAATTTCAATAACTTACCATAATTAAAAATCAATCAAGTATTGTCAGCATTTGAAACAACCAAAAAAAAAAGCCAGAAAGTGTTCAACTTACCTAAAATAAACACAGAAAAATTAAATTAGTCATTAATTTATACCAAATAATCACATTTCACAACGAAAACAAAACAATTAGTCGTTTGCATTATGTTGTATATTTTTTATGAACATTGATACTTCATATTGTAAAACGCAAAAAAAATGTGATGCTACTTAACGATTTTTCTCGAACAGTAAATTGTGTAAAAACGTCAACATTTAGCGTTTATTTATTCAAATATATAGCTAACACACATACAAGAACACGCAGCAAAGCTAATAGTAAACATACTTAAAATAACAAGACAAAATAAAAAAAAATTATTTTCTAAGTATTCAACAACACACTAAGAACTAAGTTGCTGCAACTCTCATATTTTGCATTTTCGTATTGGTCTTGCAGCTTAAAAGTGTATAAAAATCCACTTTACGAAAAGTTGGAAGAAAATCTAAATGGAAAAGTTGGTTTATGGTTAGTGAACAGTCATGTTCTTTCTCTTACTATAGCTCATCTATCTTAATCAAGCATCTCTCTCGCCAAAATACGCACACGATGAAGAGGAAAAGGAAAACGAAAGAAATGAAAGAAAAAAAAAAACGAAAGATTAAAAGAAAACGAGCGAGTCCATCATCATCGAGGAAAAATCTATAGGGAGATGAAAAGGAAGACGATTTTCTAACTACAAAACAAAAATTTTAAACACATCCTCAACACTTACTGTAAGTACAACAATTTAGATTCCAATATAACAAAAACTGAAAACCATGAAAGCTCATAAAAGAAACGGCAGGCAAATCAATTCAATTGATTATCCAATAACGTCAATTACAGCATGGTAAAAATACAGCAAATGAAGACAGGCCAATTTTGTTGCAAGCTTTTTTAGTAACCAAAATGATTTTGGCATCAAACTTAAAATTAATGGTAGATTCAAAACTTTTCCAGTGATTCTCAAACATATTCCTACTCACGGCCCACTTCTTACTATTTTTTTTGTACAGAAATGATGAAACCCTTTATTTTATTCACAAGATACACAATTATTCCATGGTGTCCTTTTCCATGTAAAATAAATTTAGATGACTTTTAGACACTTCAGCTTTTAAGAACCAGAACTTCGTTTAATGCAATGATCTTGCGCATTATGCATCATAAAATAAATTTAAAAGTAGATTTAAATCTAATAATGTATTTATTTTTCTTTTTTTTTTTTTAAGAAAAAAATTCAAATTTGTTTATTTTCAGGTATTGCAATGGCCATAAAAACGACATAGTAATGAATTAAATGGGTTGGGTTGTGAAATGTGGGAGAAGGAACGAGTGAGTAGTAGTTTTTTACATGCGAAAATGGATTTAAATGGATCTGCCTGAATATATATTCTTTTTATCTTAGCTACTTCTAGCCTTGTTTGTCTATATACGCCAGTCTCCAAAGGGACAAATGAAGCTGAGAAAACATTTCTTTTCTGGATATATAAAAGTGCAAAGTCGATTCAGTGAAATCCATCACTCCTTCACCTGTACGAATCCATCTTCATTAACAACCATCCCTACGATTCCGCAGAGTGTTATTTGGCTATGTATATGTTTTCTTTTTATTACTCAATGCCATCAATACATTGCCTTAAGACCATGATCAATGGACAGTCACCGTATAAGCATCAAATACATCTGCATTGATACGTCTGGGTGCAACTTCAGTAGAAATCCATAAGAAAAACAAAATGCAAACGTTGTTCCTATCACGAGACTATTTCCCATTACAACGCAATGTAAATTTTCCCGTTTCTTTATTGTTACCGGTACAACAAATATATTCAAATTTAATCAAAAAATTGAAGTCAATAACTAAATTCCGTTATAAAACAAATGTCTTGTTAAATTACTAAATGCTTTACACGGATAATTAAATTCTTAAACGACAAAAATTTTATATACGAGTAAAATATCTTGGCAATAAAGAATTGCGATCTTTCCCATATATTTTTCTTTAGCATCAAATTCATTTTAATTAATAGCCTACCACACAAATTACCCTCATTTAACCAAACAGCCAAATCATTCGACTAAGTCCTTTGGAGTTCACAATTCCACAGTGAACCATCGAAATAAAACCACTTGAACTTGTGGTAACGCAACCGTCTGCATTAAATTTTAACGCTGAAGTTAATCCTGATTTATAGTCGCCTGTCTTAAGTAACTACTTTCGATACTACAACACACACTAGTACACCAAAAGTCGCTCACTTAAAACTCGGATCATGTGACACTCAAATTACGCCACTTTGTTGACTTAGTACAGTATATACAGAAGGGAGGAATACCGTACTCTTTTAGATGAAAAGCAAATGTCAATAGCATTTGCCAATAACAAAGACGATATAAGCTTCCCGAAATATACAAACTCGACTCTCAATAAAATACCTAGCAAAAAAATCAGTTAAAAATAGTCAATAATTCAGTTTCACAAAGAAAGAATGATTAACGTCACATTTTAAACAAAAAATTCCAAAAGAGAATTTAAACGTATGATTGCTTATGACCTAGTTGATAAGCCCTAAAGATCATAGCCATGCCCACTCAAATAGATTGCTGTTCTTAACATTTTCTCAAGTTATTAAAGACGAAATAAGCAATGTACCGGTAGATTTGCAAGACAAATACCCATATGACGACATAACGCAACTTTAAAACTAAACCATATAAAAATCCCCTAAAACAAGTCTTGAAGAGCAAAATTTAATAATATAAATTTGTTTTCGGTATAATACATTGGGGAGACACACAAGAGGCTGATGTCATTGTTTTACTTTCTCCTATTAAAACACTGCACGACCTAAATGGAGAGAGTCAATTTTCCATTTAAATTTCCCTAGAAAATTGACTTAAATTTCCCCTCAAAATAAGGAACAAAAAATTTTAATTTTCTTAAAAGCCCCACTAAATTAAAAACATTTTTCTAATCAAAAAGTGTGTACAACAATGTTAAAAGCAGTTCCATATTTAACTGCAATGCAAAATTACCCATACTCCCCTTCCCCCAAAAAAAAAATATCATTTATAAAGTGTAACATCAGTTTACAGCGTCCATTGTTTTTCCAAAAATATCTAAACATGCATCGAGGCCATTATAAATCAAAATGACTTAAAGCCAAAAGGCCATTCAAAGGGCCATTAAGTCATCAAGCGCGTGGAATTAACGACTAAGTGCTGATCTAATCTAGCCAAAATCTATACAAATCGTGTTTTCTCCGTATCACACTCAACAAACACGATACCCCCTCTTTGTTGGTCAAAAGAGATATGTAATAAATAAACTGCGTATACATTTTTTAAATTACTAAATGCAAAGAAAGAAAACGAAAGGGGTGAGAGAAACAGATTGAGCAAAATAGTAATGAGCCCCTTTACTACTTATATAACAAATGCCCCATATTTATATCTGGAAGAGTAAATTTCTCTGCCCCTCTCATTTCTCATTTTCCATAACCAATTTTGAGCGTAGAAGAGAAAAAGAGGAAATTAAACAACAAAAATGTTAGCAAGTAAACGCAACAAACAAGACAAAAACATATTTTTTTTTCTTTTCCCCATTTTCTACCACCCACCTATCCCACCCACCCACTCCCTTATATTCGGCTCTCTATCATTTCTCTATTGTCATCCATCTGTCTGTCTCTTACTCTTATTTTTCCTCTTTCCAACAACAAAACGATGCCACATTAACCATTGTTGTTTACGGTTCCAAAACAGCAAACATCTTATTGATTGAATGAGTCATACGGATATAACAAACGTAATGTTGCCCAACATTATATGTATATTAAAAAACTAAATGGAATCGGGAAAGGAAAAAAAATGTACGCGATGTACAAATTATGCTTCGGCATTTGTTTGATCCACAAAATACCCAACCGCCTATTATTTTAGGTTTTTTTTGTCTTGTCTATCAATATCTGTATTGTCAAAAATTTGCAGAAATTGGCAGTGTCTTAAAACCATCCATGTAGTAACAGAAATCACAAATTTAGATAAGTAACAGATAGTTAGCAAACAACATGAAAACCATTACTCGAAAACATTTGTTAAATTAGAAGCTCAAAATTGTTTAGAAAAATTACAATTGGCAAAAATGAATATTAAAATAATTAAGAAACAACAATAGTCTTCATCGAGTTTCATACGAATTTGTATTAAAACGAGACATTGATCGTTATTTGCCTCTTAGAATTATTAAAAACACTCAGAATATTAAAAAACCGAGTCAAATTCATACCATATTAAATAATAAACACAAATAAATTGCTTAAAAATATCAACAATTTTTTACACATGAAATGTGAATATCTCTCAAATATAAATTTGTTTTGATCGCCGTTATTGAATTAACCTTTAACGTTTGAATTTAAAAAAAAATATATTTTTATTCTAACAATACACAAATATAATGCCGAATATTTTATTGTGTATGTTTTGCATATTGATTTTTCAATTATAAACAAATCGACTGTTTTCATCAAGTACTAAACTGTATAAGTAAAATCCGTTTAAAATAATTGTGTATTATTGATTGATTACTCGTCGTAAAATACGAATATATTGATTAAAGACATCAATGTTGAATTTAGTGCACCTTACTTGCATAGTATAAACTTAATATGCATCGTTTATTTATTTATTTTTCTACAAAATTCAATTACATTATCATACCGGTATTACGTTCGCATTTAAAATTGATTACAGAAACATATATTTATTCAAACAAATTCTCAAAGCAAACCAAATGTATTATTATTCCCTTCAAATATTGGAGAAAAATATTCGGCATAATAAAAGTCAAATTTTAAAAAAATAATAAAAAAAAGTTTAACTGGTTTCCATGACGAAAATACAGGTACAACTCGCTAAACGTCGACTTAAAATTTCATGAGCAATATGACAAAAACCGTTTAAATAAAATTTCATTTCGTATCCAAAAATTCAATTCTTTTTTGTCTTTTGTATGTGATCCAACTACGAATAGTCAGTTTTTGGTAAAAGTTATATCACATTTCTATCTTGACTATTTCAAAGAAAAACTAGTTTAAATAATATTGCGAAAAATAAAAATTGATAAAGTAACGTTAAAAAATTCATATGACTGCATTTAATGACATACCAAAAGGGTGTAAAATTCGGGTCATTTTGGCAGTTTATAGGCCATGATTTCGCCTAGAAAATACAGTAGATGTGAGCAAAATGGCAGATAATAACATTATATAACCCCCGAAATTAATGAAATTATCTGGAAGTAGTAATGGATGCTTTATTGGCAACGGCATGCGTAACAAAATGATACCCTAGCGTCAAGTAAACCAAAAAAAAGCTACGGATAAAAAAAATGAAAGATATAAACTACACCATTTGCCATAATAACACGGTAGGTCATTTCCTAGCACCATCTCAGTCAAACAATCTCATATAATACCTATCATAACACATTCTTAGCCCCATTATATGCTGCGAACTTTGAACAAATAGGAAATAGTCCAAAAGAAACGTTGATTACTAAAATCATTAAAAAACGATAAATGCACAACAATGCACATACTGTATTAAAATTCAGATTTCTAACAATTCATGAACTTTATAGGAACAATTTAAATACTGTACTGTAGACCTCCGAAAGAAGAGAGACAAATCAGAACGGTAAACAATGTCATTTAGTCTCGTTTCTTTAATAACGATTAAGACGCAATACAGATCGGTATTGAAACAATTGAAACTCATGTATTTAATGGTAAAAAGCAAAATTATAAAGTTTTCTTACGAAGCCGATAGACTGTATCTAAGTTACATTAGTTTACAAATACATATTACTTGTAATTTTGCAGTTTTAAGCATCGTTTGAGAAACTTCCTTCAAAAACCCAAAAAAATATTTCATTTATAACGTTGAAAACCTTAAATGTCGACGTCTATCAACTCACTTTCATAAAATACCCAACTTTCTGACTTCCAGATACTCGTTGTATTGAAATTTAAATTCAAAACAATATTTTTTCATGTAAAAAAAGTAATAATATAAGCGAGTGTGTAGTTGATCGATGAACTTAATCTGCCGATATTGTTGCTTTTATTATCCAACATTTTCCATTAAATCGATAGCCTCAAACTAAAATGGAAATTCAACAGAAACACACTCAGTCTAATGATATTATAGCGCATTTTCACAGTTTGGTTGCTTTTGTTTTTCGACTAAAGTTTCGA
This sequence comes from Helicorthomorpha holstii, assembly GCA_013389785.1. Taxonomy (NCBI): domain Eukaryota; kingdom Metazoa; phylum Arthropoda; class Diplopoda; order Polydesmida; family Paradoxosomatidae; genus Helicorthomorpha; species Helicorthomorpha holstii. The sequence continues at coordinate 21,617,433 of JAAFCF010006596.1, forward strand.
GAAAAGCTATTTCAAATTGTCTTTATTAAGACCAGTATATCGTTGTATAATACCGGAATTTCTGTCTACAAATGTATTATTACACAGTAGTGTGTTGAAAAAGCGTCTGCTCCGCAGTTTTATTTTATTGATCGCAATTAAATTGTAAATGAGTGCCGACCATCGAATGAACGAACGTATTTCGACCGTCAGATGTGTTTTTCGGAGGAGGGAAAATTTGTAGAAGACGATTAACACTTCTAACACAAAACATTGTCCTTTTCTTCATTATTACACTTTGCTTTTACTGCATTTCGTTCCCAATTTAATGTGATTGTTTTTTTACGCTTTAATGAGTGAGGTTTTGCTGTAATTCTGCAGAACATGATAAATTGGTTTCCTAAAACATCTTAATTACTACTGTGTTTTAAAAATAAAGAATTCAAAATGCTTTTAAACGCAGAAATGATTAAATGGGCAAATTAAAAGTACTGAACAAAAATAAAAAAAAACAATTAAAAATACTGTTTCTAAGCATCATTCTGCCAACTAAACTTAGAACTTCTTAGTAATTACTAGAATTTAATGAGCTCACCAAGTTCATCGACAGTTAAACTGAACAATTATTACCAAAAATAAACCAATTAATTTTAAACCTTAACCCCATTGCTTAGGGCGTCGGTAATAATAATTAAACGTCATTGAATGACTACGTCACCATTTCAATAACAGAAAAAAAAATTAAAAATAAATAAATTGGCAGATAAACGAAAAGTAAAATCACATTAACGTCTTTTGCCAACTTTAGAGTAAAAGTCGAAATAATGAGATCAAATCTTATACGGTAGATCAAGCCAATTAAGAAGCGGTGCTTTTTATGTTTTCAACGTCACATGGCAACATTAGACATCAGCAAAAAAAAAAACGAAAAAAAGAAAATGAGAAAAGTAGTTCAAATTTCCTGTTCATCGCTCAATACAGTCCTCAATTCCATCATCTTCTCCACTCAAAATAAAAAAAATTAACCAAAATGAAAGTTAAAAGAAAAAAAAAGTCGATTTCACCCGCATACACCACGTTAAACTCCAACTCAGTTATAATCCATAATTGGAATTAATCCAGCATGAAAGCAATTTTCGCTGGAAAAACACTCTTGTAACAAACTTTGAGTATAAGAGTGAGTGAAAAATTCTATCGCCATTGCTGGAATTACATGTGGCAAAGTTAAAGCAATGTAATCAAAACGTTGTCGTCGGTGAAAAGAGCTAGGGAGAAAATTTTAAAATCTAATTTGCACTCATTAACTCCCATCAACCAAAAATAATCCATCCACTTTCTCAATAATACGAAAAGCGTAAAATCAGATCTGTAAAATTCCAACAGCATAACACCAATCCCTCTTCCCACCACCCACAATTCACACATGAGTTATGCAAATGCAAACACAGCAGACGAACTCGACAGTAAAAGATCTTGTTCACCACAAAACATCCAACCGCCACCCACTTTTTGTTTATTAATTTCATTCCTCTTCAAATCCTTAATTTAAATAAGCAAATAGACGCCTTTTGATTAGCTTAAAGCCTTAAACCAACCACTCATCCTTAAATTAAGCATCAAAAACCAACCAAACGCTTGTTATTATTAAAATACTTTTTTTTAAACTTAGACTGCAAATAATCAAACGGCCTAGAATTTAAATTAAGTTCATTATTATTATTTCGTAACAATAGACACTATACTGTATTATCAAGCAACAGTATGTAAATTTATTGTGTGTTCATGGAATTGTCACTTTAATTTATAGTAAAAAAAATTGCCGAAAACACAGTATTACTAAGTTAAAAAAAATTACTAATCGTAGACTTAAAAAAAAACTTTGTAAACCAATTTACAAAGAAACAGATCTCCACTGAAACCAATTGAAAATTTAAATTAAAACTTAATAAAATTAAATCAAAATTGTAGTATTTGGTTAAAATAAGCATACAATCATCAAATTTGTAGCAAATAACTTAGCAATTTTTTTAAACGAATGCAAAATCAAGCAAAATTTCTCAAAATAAAAAAAAAACCATTAAATATCTCAATTTCTAACTCTTAAGAATTTGAAAATATAAATTTGTTTTAAAATGCAATATTTGATTAATTATTGTAACTCAAGCACGAATACCTCAAAATTATGAGGAACAAGATAATTTTCCTATCAAACTATACAATGACATTTTCTCTCTTAATTTCGATTTTTTTTCACGGTGTATTTTGGTATAATATCATCGTCGACTGCACATTGCAATTACAATTTTCGCTATTGTGAACAAAAAAGTTTTTTTTATTCTACATAGACCTACTATTTTACTAATGATAATAATTAGACTTTCAGCTCATGCTAAAGAAAAATGTCTAATAATAAACATTTTACTCTAATAAAACGATACCCCTCACTCAAAAATACTCATTACCAAAATCGATAAAGTACATCTAAAGATAGAATTAATTAATTAATTAGCTTCAGTAAACAAGACTGGGGAAAAAGATATTCAGACAACTTCTATTGTTACATACACAATACATTTCCTTAAAAAAATATTTTTAATCAAAATCAGCTCACAAAAAACCAAATAGATGCTGTAAGTAATATTATAAGTATAATGCAACAACTGCACTCTAATGTGGTTTCCATTTAAAAAGAAATATATCCAAATTTCCACCAAGCCATTAATTTATGTGATTAAATTTAAATAACTTTTAACAACTTTAGTATAATCCAATTTAATTAAAATTTTGCACAAAAACTATTTTTTCGTTCTTCTTGTATTTTATCATTGAAAACCCTTTGTAGATGACTAACTCAGCATTGAATCACAAGAATTATAGGAACTCCCTGTACCAATGTCTACTGCAGTCCACGTTATCTATGACCAAGAAGTCCATGGTGCGCAATGTATTTCAAATGACGTTCAAATTGCATTGCGCGTCACAGCCTCCTTTGTAACTGATAACGTGAACTGAAGTCTTTGTAATTGCATTATACAGAGAGAACCTCATACTAGAATTACATATCAACTAACAATCCTTACTAAACTTCATATTCCTTAAAAGTGCATTTGTCGGCGTAATTAAACCAAATGACGAAAATTGGCAAGTTTTTTATGCAGCAAAATTTGAAATGTTTATTTGTAATGGGCGAAATTGTAGGCAAAAAATTACATGGTATAACATTGCCACATTAAATTTATGCATATTTATACATGAAAAGTATTTTGAACTTTTTCCAAACTGTTATTTTTTCCCCGCGTTTCCCTTCCTTTAAAGCTTCGTTCTCGTTTTTCGGAAATGGCCATTAAAATTGTCAGGCTGTTTTGGGTTGCCTCATCATCAGCTTTCATGTTGGTGTCGGCTGGCAATCAATATTTCATCGCTGCCATTTTTCTTGGCTCGCTATTTAATTTATTTTCATGTTTAACATTGTGTAGCCCGCGCGGTTTGCTGTTTTAATGGTTTTTTTTCATCTTTACTTCCTCGTCTCCCTCTCTTCTTTACTTTTTATTATCAATTTTTATTTTTCTTACAAAACAAAAATATGAACTATATAACTTTAGAGTACTAGATTGTCAGCACTCACAGATGTCAAGGGAATGTTGCCTCATAGCCAAACCAGAATTATTTTTTGGCCGTATTATTAGTTTTATCCACTCTTTAAATGCACCATGTTATTAAGACTATATTACTGGCAATAATAATTGGAAAATATTCTGAGAATGGTACCATAGACATCTGCAGAAATGACCAAGCACCACCGCGAATCAGGTGTAAAACTGCGGTCCCATCATTTATTTAATTTTTTGAAATATAACTTCAGTTATTCCTAAATGAACTAAAAATAATCATTTATCCTAGCTAATAACTTTCTAAAAACCAATATGATAGTCTAAATTCTAGAATCCAGATTTAAGATTCTAATAAAAAGTATCTAAATCTAAAATATCGTACCTAAGCCTTTTTAAAAAAGACCAAAAGTATCAATTACAATATCTAAAATTGATTACTGATAACTAAAATGTATGATAATTGATATGCAGTTCTGATAAGACGTTCACACTGTACAATGCAATTACAAAGAATATATTTAAGATTCTAAGAAAACGAATATGACTATAAAATATCGTATCGGTACCTAAATCTCGCTATTAAAAGACCAAAAGTATCAACTAGAATACCTAAAACATTATCTAAAATGCTTAAATCACCAAAAAACTTCACCAAGAATTTCTAAAGCGTTATTTAGTTTTTAAAATGTGTTTGACAACATAATGACATTCCACACATAACGCACTAAAATTCGATATTATAAAAAGATGACACTTGTCAACAGATAAATTTTCTTGGCAAAAAAGAAAAAATTCTTAAGGAATAACTACTGAAAATTGACTTACCAATTACTAAAACAACTTTAAAAAAGAAAACACGTCTTTATATGACTTACCTAAAAAATAAAAAAAAATTCAAAATTAGTCAACCATACTCTTATATTAAGAATAAAGCAAATACACCAAAAAAATTAAATATAAAAAAAAATTAGCACCCGATTATCAAGAGTTTAACGCACTTTGAAGTTTGAGCAATAATAATTTGAAATTGCAAAAATAAAAATTATTATGCACTTCAAAAATACACTTGACAGTCCAAACTTCTTTATTGAAAAAAAATATATTTTTGTTATTAGGAGTTGAAAAAGCTCAAACAATTAAACCCAGCTGAAAATTGCTGAGTAATTTCGAGTTCTTCTTTAAACGTGGGCAAACCCAAGAAAGAATGAAGAATGTGGTGCTTGTTCATGGTGCTCATCCACCACACACAACACACTCAAATGTCAAAAAGATGAAGAGTAAAGAAGATAAAAAAAAGTCAAAAACTAAACTCGATTTCAATCAGTGTCGGCATCTGTGAACTCTCAAAATGCTTTTCCTTCTTGTTATTTTTTTATTATTATTATTTTTTACTTTTATATTTTTTACGATCTGTAAGTGTAATGATAAACAAGGCAAAGGCGTCTTTTCTCGTATTTTTTTCTCTCATTCTCTTTCTTTGGCAATTACCGCCAGAGTGATTTTGAAGACGTGACACCACCACAACCACCAAATTAGATGCCAAAATAATGTGCATAACAATATCACGTAAAAGCCAGATAGATACGAGCAGAAGCCCCGTTTTTAGACTTATTTTCCGATACCAATCTACGACTAATTATTTGTCTTTTCAAGTGCCAGCCGTTGACGCCTAACTTATGAAGGAGTTTCAAATTGGCGTAAAACTAAGCAAACAATCATCAACGATTGGTCGTCACACCTTATAGCATACATAAAAAAACACAGCACTGCCTTTTCTTCTCCCCTCCCCCCCCAGCTCGTTATACGCCTCAATTCAAACAAATTACGCAGTAAAACTCTGATGAACCCAATACAGTGCTACAACTAAGAAAATAATTCACAGATAAGAAAATTGATTAAAAAAGTTAGAATTATCACAGAAATATTTATGTAAAGCTCAGAAGTAATAAGTACATGTGCCAACAAACGTAAACTTCAAACTGGATAATTATCAAAAGTATTTTAACATAATTCAAAGTGCAAATATAATAATATAATGCTTAAGAGTTTTGAGCACTTTAGCAAGTACTGTACTATGCATTCATTACCAGTACTTTTATGTTGTTGTAGTTTTAAATATAATGCTAAAAACAAACTAACATAACTATTCAGTTAATCCAGTGTAGCTCATGAACATTAGCTAAATTTATGTTACAAAACATCAAAAATGTTTTTTTAATAAAATTAATGTAGTGTTTTAAAGTTGTGTAAATGTGCAAAAAAAATTGTTTAAAGACAGCATACTTTGCCAAAAATGGTAAAAAATGTGATAAACTATTATTCAAAAGTAGCGAAACATAACTAAAATGTAGAAAAACATGACTAAAATGTAGAAAAACATGACTAAAATGTAGAAAAACATGACTAAAATGTAGAAAAACATGACTACAATGTAGTAAAACATGACTAAAATGTAGTAAAACATGACTAAAATGTAGTAAAACATGACTAAAATGTAGTAAGACATGACTAAAATGTACTAACGGTGCAGTAAAATGTAGAAATTAAAAATATCTATAAAATAATTCTAAAAACAACATCGAAAACATCTTAAATAGAAAACGCTAGATAATGTGTTCAAAACAATTAGAATTTGAAGTACTGTATTATGTAAATAACCAAAAAGTTTCCTAAATTGCTCAATTACCTGATCGAAAATGCATGATACAAAAATAATCTCATTAAACTACATAAATATGCACACAAAAACAAAATTGTCAGTTAAACCGACATTAAATTTGCCTTTTAAATCAACCTATCTTACAACCAACTGTATTCCCATTCTACAGAAAACAGACCAAAAATAAATAATAGTATTGATTTTTGTAGTTGTTAAACGATAACGCAGATGCTTTTCTAACCATTAACGTCCGTTTAACCCATTTGCCAAAACTAGTTTGCAGATGTTTCAATGTGATGTCAAGAATTTACGATGCTAACACCGTGCATTAACCACATGTTATACAAAGATAACCGTTACTCAAAACCAAAAAAACAAAAAAAAATATAAAATAAAATAAATAATAATAAAAACGTCTCCAGACAGACAAGACTCAAAAAATAAAAGATAAATATTACAGTCATGTTTGATTTCAACCCGACGACCTTAAACTAAAATGTTAAGTTGAATTTGATCTCCATAATTTTTTTTGACAAGATGTTTCATCTGGAAGCAATCGTAGACATTTAATGCGATAAAATGATGAATGACGTAACGACGCAACTTTGCCGCAAATTTATTATGCTTTGAGAAAGGAGATTTTGCCATCATTTGTCAACTTCGCCACTTTGTCACTGAAAATCGCTGCCTATTGCCACAACCAAAAAGATTTTATATACATTTTTTACGTGCGTGCGTACTACGTAGTACATTTACTGTTTTTATGTGTCCAATTTGAAAGCAACATGAAACCTAAATCCCCTCTTCAAAGTAAAAGTAAACGTAATTTAAGATGTGGTCAGTAAAAATGGGTGAAAAATTGCATTAGCAGAAAAGGTCGTAAAACCAAACTCTTTTACTTGTCCATCCGGAGTGCTATATTACTAAATCAGTCAAAAATAAAGAAACCCTCAAAAAAACAAGCAAACTGTTAACTTTTTTGTGTCCTGAAAAATCAGAGTCCCTCAACACTGCTTTTACCATTACATGAAGCTCCCATTTTTTCCGGACAATGCGTCAGAGTCCAAATTTCGAGGGAGAAAACGGAAGAAGTGTCCAAGGGGATGATAAAAAGTGAAGTAAGGAGTGTTTATGAGTATAAAATACGATGGTAGTGTCACACGTGTTACAGTATATCGCGTTACAAGACCACGGTGACCATTTGAAAAGCTTGTAAACTCAGGAAGCAATTACCAAGCAAATACTGTGACATGTGCTTAGTCTTCACATTTACTTTTTCCTATCAAGTTATAAAAACGCATAAAAAAGCGTGTTATATCTAATTTGAAGCAATTGTTAACAACGTACTAAAAAGTAAACAAACCATACTTCAATTTACAGCCACTTAAAAACATGAAGAGGGAATGAGCTCTTAAAAAAAAAACGGTTCTGTGTCCATAAAAAACTGTCGATTAAAAGTGTCGATCAAATTGCACTTAATTTAACTGCTGTCATCACTTGAATATTAATACAAAAATAAACGCATATGACACTTAACTGACTATTAAAATAACATTAAAAACGCTATCAGTACATGGGCACATTGAACAAATTAAGTCAAATACGAACAAGCTACAAAACTACAAAAACAAAATCAAGATTCAAAAACTTTAGAATAAAAATGGTCACCAAAAACTTCAGTCTTCTAGTCTTCAAACTTAGTTTCCCAACCAAAGTCGCTTAACCTAAATAGTTTAACCCAAGTCTCTTATCCTAAGTATCTTAACCCAGGTCTCTTAACCTAAGTCGCTTAACCTAAGTCGCTTAACTAAAGTCTCTTAACCTAAGTCTCTTAACCCAAGTTTTCCCAACCTTTGTCTCTTAACCTGAGAATTTTAACCTGAGTATTTTAACCTACGTTTTCCCAACCTTTGTCTCCTAACCTGAGAAGTTTAACCTGAGTATTTTAACCCAAGTATCCTAACATTTGTCTCTTAACCCAAGTTTCCTAACTTTGATCTCTTAAACCAACTTTACTAACTTTTGTTTCTTAACCTAAGTTTTCCAACCTGAGTCTCTTAACCTAAGTGTCTTTACCCAAACATTATTTAGCTTATTTTTAAAAAGAGAATGTTAAGTTACTTTTAACCTTGGTACATTTTGTAACTCATGGTTTTTTCTTTTCAAATTACCACAAATATTTTTGTCATAAAGACCAACATTTCGATTTTAAATGACTTATTTTATAAAGTCTCCAAATTTTATAATACTGTAGAAAACACGTCCAAAACATCGAACGTAGCTCCTATTAAAACACCTCATGGAAATGACATTAACCATTATCCGATACCCACAACTAAACAATAAAATGTCAGTTCAATTTTTACCGGATAGATTTTCAGTAAAACACATTTTCTATTTTTTATGGGAAAAAAAGACAGAAGTGATTGCGGTGGTAGGAAAAAAAAAGCCCCATTTGCCAAAAAAAATTTCATATCGAAATAACGAGATTTTAAGTTATAAATTGCACTCCATTCAACATAATGATAAACTGGAGCATAAATCAAGCTTTCCTTTCTCTACATTTGGATAATGCACTTTTGCCTACCAAAATGTTTCATAAAAACTTATTTGCGTTTCATGATCATTTTATATGAGCAATCATATATGCACACATTTAAGTTATAGTACAGTAACAGTACATAACGCATAATATGAATTATAATAACGCTACAACTTACAGAGCCATATGGTAAAAACATGGAACGTTTTCAACGTGTTTTTGGGAACAAAATAACGAAAAAACAGTTGGTCTTTTTGACAGGGAGGGATAAAAACTCAGTGAGGTACTCGTATGATGAGGCAGGGTGGACCATGGAATATATGAATGGAAAAATATACTGTAAAAATAATATTTAACAATAAATTCCCTCTCATTTTTCCCGTCTACCCTGTCCCAGCAGCCATCCAAAAACACCTCCCAATCAATGACCCCTGAAAGACCCAACACACCCACCCGTCATCAATTCTTCTTTTTAAACGACACAAACGTCTTTGGGTGTAAGCTGTGGAGTAAACCATTTGGCACTATGTGGCTATTCAAAACTTTGACCTGTGCCCTTTCATTCAAATCGACCCCCACAACTCCTCCTCCCACATATTTTTTTTGAAGAGCCGAAACTTTTTACACAACAAAACCATTTGGTCACTATTACACATTCACAACGATATCCAGCAAAATAAAATCCATTGCAAAAAAAATCCCTAATAAAATGATATTGATCATCAGATAATGAAAAATAAGCTCGTAAATTAACTATTCTTTTCTTTAAAAATTTAATCGTTTAATGCTCAATAATGTGTAGTGTTTCGTTAATGTCAAACTTTAACATTTCGTAATTTGCCATTTATTGTTGTTTGGATCCAAATTTAATGTCTTACCGTGGTAAATTTGGTTGCAAATCAGATTTAACTTAGTGCTCTAGAATTTTAGTGGCTCTTAATGTCAAATTTTGGCGTCGTCCAAGGCCATGTCTCCAATAAACTTACTTTACAATAATTTGATTTTGCATAGACTTATTTTAAAAATAACAGCAGGAATTTTGTATTACACACAGGAGAGTCTGGTTACTGGTGACATCATTTTAAAAAGTGAAGTCCTGAGGGAAATAATGGTTCCATGGACATCGATCCTAAGTTAATATTAGACTTGACGATACAAGGAAAACGTTGATGACGATTGGCAGAACCCCACTAATAAAACTTTTAGTGCAACTTAGGGAGAAATATAAATAAAATATAATCTAAAAAACCACTACTCGATTAAGATATCAGAAAAACAAATTTTTTTTCCAACATAAAGCTCGAGTTTGAAATTGATGAAATTTGAAACTTGTTAATAAAATTCTTCGCCGACGAGAAAAAAAAAATAAATAAACGTGCAAAAGCAATCATTAAAAGTGAGCAATAAAACGAGACATACGCATTTAAATTTTAATGTCTTATTTTTTCCCTCTAAGTTTGGTTGGCAACGACAATAAGCAATTTTATTTCAAAAATCAGTGAAACAAGAACTCAAGAGGCGTCTGCTCAAACACTAAAATCCTAAATCGTCGTCGTCATTATTCCTTCCTCAACTTAAAACCGACATTAAAAAGTAAAAACATCATTAACTTTGATGCTTTTACAACATAATTTACTGCATACTTTAGATTACAGATGCCTTTTTCAACCAATTCAAAAAAAAAAACACAAAAATTGGTCAGAATTTGCGAGGAAACACCCTTAAAATCCCAACATCTGGAAATATAATCTTCCTCAGTAATGTTACTAAATACAATTAATTTCTAACCGCTGCTAATTAGCTTTAGTTAATCTCAAGAACATCTTCAAGTGGATTATCAGCCGAGAATTAAACCATCTTTAATACTTTTAGTGCCCCGTATAACTTTCTAAGTAGGGGCGTTAAGAAAGAGATAAAAGCTCAAAGATGGCCCAGCCAGGCCAAAACAAAACACAGTTTTGCGTTTCTATGAAAAACGCCTATGTTGCCACATACATTAATATTTTGATGACTATTTTAGGAACGTGTCACTATATAGTGCTTGTAAGTTGTACTCGCCCACAACACCTACATTATGCATCCAGATGAAAAACCTGTCTAGACATAAGCAGTCATCGATTGGCATATCGCATTACTTTATAAGATTATGACAGCTGCAATAGATCATAAACCGACGCATTTATCTCCCCAAACTACCAAATACGAATACAGTTCTACAGATTACTTCAAGTAGTTAGCAAATACGAGTAAATTTATACTGTACTAAATAGTAAAAGAGTGATGGATTAATCGTTAAGTACACCATAAGGCCCATAAGTGATATCACAGAAATACAAAATGACCATAAGATATGAGGGTTGATATACAATATAGTTACTGGCTATAAAGATTGAAAAAAAAATGAAAATTAATCTCTTTTTATTTACTTGTAAATATTGTCATTTAGTAAACGAGACAAATATCTAATGTAAAATATGCAATTTATTCCTGTTACTTTTCTAGTAATTTTTATTAGAGAATAGACAATTATCTGCCTCAATTCTTTATTGCATCACCTAACATTATCTTACGATCACCCTGTAGTGTCCAGAAAACTTCCATAATACTTGCATTCTGAATTTACAAAGCATTTTAATTTTTTAAATCAAGTTTGAATAGCTCCACTTTTTTTAAATATAATAAAACTAAAACGGATTTAATAATATACTGCAGTTCTTCCTTTTAATTTCCGTTTCCAGAAACCATCAGGGTAATGTAAATATCAGCCAACTACATACAGTTACGTGTGTTTAACAAAGCAAAATGCTTTGATTGACATAATCAAAGTTTTTCACTCCCTCTCATGCCATTTTCGTTTATTTTTTTTATTATATTTAAAAAAAATTACACATCCCTCATGGGTAATTAATATTAAATAGATTGTAGTCGTCTGCTGATTTTAATCTAGAGCCAAGGTAAAACAGCTGACAAAATAAAACAGCATTACGGTGCACAGGTTAAATCAATTTAAAAGATTTTAAATGATATTTTAGCATTAGCATTAAAGCAATGTACAAACATTTACATTAGCAAAGCACAAATTACGCTGACTTTTCCATCATCTACGAGACAGATAACAAAAAAAAAAAAAAAAAGCAATTTAGCTAAACTGCCAAAGCAATAAAAGTGTTAATCATCTGACATTATTTAACAAAGTCGATAAATATCCTTACAAAATAAATGTAGTTCTTCAATTATTACTACACTGCACTAAAATAGGTATTGCAGTATAAGTTAAGACTTGAATTATCATAATGGCAGAAAATTCTTCTATTTACATTATATTTATCGATAGATCTGTCCAAACAGTTGACTTCTAATCCGGCAAATGGTCACCCCATTTGCTGGACATTTAGGACCCCTTTCGTAATCAAGAGAAAAAGTAAGGACATTTGGAGGAGGAGGGCCAGGTTGAGGGAAAGGTGATTGTTCACAGCTCATTGATACATCACATCACATTTTTAGCGGTTACTCACACCAATTCAACAATCTAACTCTCGCTCTTTATTTGATAACATTTGTTGAGCAGACGACAATTGAGATATTGCCTTTCTAAACCCTAATATGGACTTAAAGCTTTGGAGCAGACTTACTGAACTACATTGTGCATAAACGGTCGGTCAAACCAGAATCATGTTGGTCATTGACTCAACCTATCATTGCAAGACAAAAACACCCCAATAGACATTATACTGTAGATAGGCACATACTGTAGAGACAGAAGAACCTAAAAAGTAGTCACATTTGGCGGTGAAAAGAGAGAAAATGGCACCTGATGGCGATAATGGAAGTCGATCGAAGTTGGGTTATAAACGTTCACGAATAATCGACCACGTTGTTTTGGCTTCAATTCACTTCTCTTTCTCTTACAATCTCGGTACTACTGTACTCTACTTCCCTCGCAAAAACAAGCTGGAAGGACCCTAAAAGCTTTTCTACTGTCTTTTTATATGTCCACTAATTTAAAACTTGCCATTCAACGTTAATAACATGTCCAATTGCTTTTCAGCCAATAATAAACTTCCAATTTGGCATTAGACGTCATTTCAGCTGTCTATTCCAGTTGCTTTACCGTAAAATGCATTGAAATTGCTAACAATAGAGACTGTAATTTGCTGCCAATAGAGGAATTAAGTTTACTTAACCACAAATTTTTCACATAAATTTACATTACCATACACCAACAAAAGTACCTAAGTTACTATAATTATAATTTTATTAAGTATTAAATTAATTTCCCACGAGACGACTTCCTGTAAATTTGACTTGCAACCAAGTTAAAACCGCCAAATACAACTTAAATAAATGTCAACAATCGTTAAATTTAACTATTAATTTCCTCTAGTTAAATCTCTCGAATAAATTCAATAGAGCCACTTTAAGGTTGCTGAATAAGCCGCTTTTCGGCGAAAATGCCTTCAAAGTAAGACATCAAACATCTTTTCCCCCAGCTGAGATTTCAAGTATGTAATTGAATTAAATTATTATTTCTTTCTATCCAAACATTACATTAAAGTCCATAAAAGAAATTGGGGTAAAATTCTATCAACTAAAATATTTCATGACTGTTTTGTGCTGATGACGCAACAAGACCTCATCTCCCTTTTCCCCTTGCAATGTAAATATTATATTATGCCTTTGGACAAGCGCCTAACGGTTAGCTTTACAACAGCAACATAAAAAAACCTATATAAAAGTTGTATGTATAATGTATGTGTGCGTGGATAAAATAGTAGTAATGTTGAAAATGAATAAGAAAATATCTAAATAAAAATCCACTTCCGAGTTATTCCTTTCGCGTCTCTTATCTTAAGTCAGTGCGCATATTATACATACGACTTTCAATAACCCCGTTTGGATAGCATTGGACACAACTTCCACAAGCTGAATAGACGAGTCGACCATTTACATTACAGTATACGACATATTACACAGCCAATCTATACCAGTAGTAACACCATCATAAATTTTCATTTTTATAGTATCAGCATCACATCCACAATGCAGACAGACTACTTTACTGCTTCTTACAAAATTCCATTTGCTTTAAATTGAATGAGAAAACAAACAAAAACCCAAAAAAATACAGCAACTTACAAACAAAAAGTTCATTTCTGCAATATTTAGGATAAACGAAGCCAAACGTATAACATATCTATATGTAAAGAGATCTAAGAGAACTGTCATTTTGCGTCAACAGCTACAGTAATTAAAAATATCATTCATTTCTGTTAAATTGGTATAATCAATTTTTGGCCACTTAAATGCGTATTCATTTTGCACATTTGGTGTTCCCAGTCATAGCTGATTTTCGTTATCATTGACATTAAATGTTACAGCTGCGTCAAAAACTTCAAAAAAAGAAAAAAAAAAAGCAGTAAACGGTAAACCGATATGCTCATAGATAAAACTTAAAACAACATAAAACCACATTAAAAGAAAAATTATCTTAAAATTGCGGCCTGGCATTAATCTGCTAACATTTACTGTCGTTATTTAATAACTTAATACAGTACATTATGAACCTCATCAATGACCGCTTTAAGTCACTAAGTTAACACCAGCACATGTTTATTCATTATGGGTGGGCTAGAATAATGTTAAGAAACCAAAATAATACAGTAAGATAAAATAAAAAAAGCTAAGAGGTCAGATTAGTGTGGCCAAATGGCGTCATACATTATGATAACAGTCTGGTGTACGTTCACGCCAAATTCAGTACAAGTAGCTTGCTATTTGCTAAAAACCATCAAAAGTTGATAAAGTCTTATAAAAACTAGTACTGTCAAATTGATGATGTTGAATAGAAACGGAAGTGGAAAACACTAAGTCAAAATTAAACTACAGCGTTTATTTCCAATAATTTTAATATTTTACCATTATGTTTTCTTTGGATTCTAATCACTTTTCAGAAGTCTAAAACGCCTTTACATTTTAGTAGATTTCAAACTTTTTACACAACCCAATCATTATTATCAATTATTTCAGATTAAGACACACACTAAATAACATTTTTTTTCCTCAAAAACGAAAATAAAAATGTAATAAATCCATCATAAATCATAAAATAAAAATCAAAAAAACAATTAAATATTATTTGATGTTTATGACAATGTAATATGTTCATCGTCAAGAAAGAAATAAAAGTGCAAAAATCGATCGCATTTGAAAAGATTAGAAAACATTAAGAAATACCAAGAAGAAGAATAAATTCAGCCCTGCAGATTTGAATTGTGTCAACACCCAAACAACAACATAATATTAAATACCACACACATAAGCTACCATTTCACATTTCCCCATATACCGGGTGCTTTTATGCCAGATCAAATTATTTCCTTAACGTCAAGAAAGAAACAGGAAGAATGGCTATTGATACAAATACGATTTAGTGTCGTTTCTTTATTTGCACTGTAAACAAAATAGTTCTAACTTCTAAAATCACCCTGTATATGAATACGTTTGGCAGACAATCATCATCATCACCATCACAAACAACACAACAACGCCTATACATAAAAATAACATTTTTATCTTTTTCTCACACCAAAAATATTAAATCGTATGTAATTGAATCGAATAACCGTCATTTCACATTAATGTATCGTTTCTCAGAAAATAAAGAAGAAGAAAAAAAAAAGCATTAGGCGACGAAAAAGAAAACTGTCATTCGCAACGTTAACTTTAACGTAGCAAATAAAAATGATAACGCTGACAGCAAGGTGACGAATATAACAACATAAACAATAAACTAAGCCATTAATTCCTCTTTGCAAACAACACAGATTCACTGAGTTTTATGTTCAAAAGAAAATTCCTCCAAAATCCTCCAAATCTACGAATAAATAAATGACAGAAAAACATTTTACGAGATAGAAAGAGAAAAATTTTATATGTACGATAACAGTGTAATACTGCAATAATAATCCATCTCTCAGCTGTGTACAACTTTGCTTTAATGCCTTTTGCCTATGGTAAAAACATGTACACGTTTATAGTGCAATTCGGAACGGAAATGTTGCTTCAATTCGCTCGATTTAAACTTCCGATAAATGTACAACAAACCAAAGCAAACACATTGATAAAAGAAAGAAAATAATGATGTTACATAAGTTACTGCACAACATACTGTACGACTTTAGTGCTCAATTTCTAATAAAAAAATAAAAACATTTCATCAACATTAAAACACCAAATCTATTTAAAATAAAACATTATAATTTGCACTTTTTTAGTTGCAAAAACAGTCACTTAATTAAGAAAATATGCATAAAATACATGGACTTGTAAATTACAGTATTTCAATGCTAAATTCAGTTTTGATTTGCAACCATGTTACGTCATTTGGTGTCAAATTTATTGCCACTCAATATAAGTCAGCATTAACAAATACTAGCCAGATGTTCTTCTTTAACAATCTCAACGTTAACCAATTAAATCGACTAAAATGTTAAATGGTTTACTGACAGAAAAGTTTTTCACAATAAATAATGTTTACATGTGTTTCCTTACATTTGTTTACATTGATCAATGTCGGTCATTAGCTTATTTTTGTTATCAAAAAAAAATAATTGAGAATCACGTCGTTTTCTATAGCAATCATCAAAATGATCAAAATGTTTAACATGAAACAGATCAAGCACAATATACAGTATACTGTAAGTCTTTATTTTTTGCAGCTCTGCAAATAGCATTCAGCAGCCATAAATAAGCCAATTCCAACAAGCAACAACACTAAATAACATCAATTTCTTTTTCTCCTCAAAATAATAAATCAAGCTAACAGTCCAAATGGAAACATATAATATAGCTACTTTAAACCATAAATAACATCAAACTACAAACAATTTGCAAAGTTAAAAAAAATCACCTAATAAGCCAAAAAAAAAAAATGTTATTAATTTATAACGTTTTCAAAAATTTCAACACAAAATTATTTGTTTCAGTAAGTAACCCAGTACTCGAATATTTCAAATTCAATTAATAAGTAATATATAACCAAATTGGCGATAGTTAATTAGCATCCAACATACAGGAAGTCTCACGCGATTTTCCAAAGACCTTTTTCTTCATCAACCCAAATTTAATCAAAAATTTCGTAATACCAACGACGACAAAACAGATTTTGCAATCAAATTGACAAGTTAAATCCCACTAAACTTTAGGCCCCCACCCAGCCACCCATCGCCATTTCACTCACTAAAAGATATACTGCACATATACATATAATATAATGCTGTCTTATAAATTATTTAAAGGCGGATCCAGCAACCGCCAATCTCTACAGCCCCCTCTCCCAATCACTCCCACTCTGACTAACCATATGACAGAGGTTGTAAATCAGCGAGTAATTGCTCGCTGTGACGTCACGGAACAACTCCCATCGGGGCTTTGAGGGCGGAAAAGCAAATTAGAATCTTCTCGTACCTGTAATTCACTTGGCGCCTGATTATGATTAATCGACAAAAAATATATTCTTATACACATTTCCACGTTTTCCTTCAGAAGATTGAGAGAGAGAGAAAAAAAAGACTCAAACAACCGCACATGTGTCACTCAATTTTCATATTTGCGTCTTAGTACAAATCATGTTTCATAATTAAACATCAAAATATTGACATTTAAAGTAATTATAAGCAGCTGGAAAAGATGGAGAAGAGATTTTTTTTTATTTGATAATTCCACATTAAGAACTGCAAATGGGCATAATAAATGACATTTAGAAGTACTTTAATGATTTAAAACATTAATAAACAAATCTGCAAAGTCTTGGAGCTAACTTAGTAAATGCATTCAAAAAGCATACTCTTATTGCGCATGCCCCAAAAATACTAATAAGACACTCACAAAAAAACCTAACAAGAAAATAATAAAACGTCAAACAATTCTTTACCTTCCTAAAACACTCAAAACCAAATTTAAACCACCAACTTTTACATTCCCAATTTCTCATTGCATTTTACGCTATATCTATTTTGGTTGCAATAATAATGATAAATTAGCTTTATTAGCAAACTCTGATGGCGTGAACAATTACTTTTACGCTTCATTTAAACTCAAGCTCATTTATTTTTTAATATAGGAAAAGATTTTTTAAAGCCGATGTAATGGCATCCAGCTGATTTCCGATTTTCCTACAACGTCTCGCCCAGTTTATTATGAGCAAAGAGGCTCCAAACATCAAGTGGAAATTGCCATGATACATATAATTACAGTCAGTACAGTAGTACAATGTCGTCTGGCGTTTTACGTCGTAGCTGCAAGCGTAAATTTATCTGAGAGAAACACCTTGCCACGAGACAAATGAGAGACGTGCGTATGGGTCACCATAAAAGGTTGAAACGGGTGGTTTAGGGGGGTAACGAGGAGAAAGAAAAAGAGATCATGACGTAAGGGGGGATAAAGAAATTGCTCTCCCTCCCCCAAACCCTCCTGTTTTTCTTTTCAATCTCTTTCTCTCCCTATTACCGAGAGTACATGTATAATGCAATTCAAGTAATGTCATTTAACTTCTTAGCCACCAAAAAATAAACACATCTATAGTGTATAGAAAAATCTAGTACACCGTATAAGCATTTTGAGTTAATTCCTTAAGGAGAAAACCGTTAGCAACGACCCAAATTAATTCTTTAATTAACTCAAATGAAAAGCGTACGTCGTTTGCTTGTCTCATAAAAGATGCCGCCGCGAAAACTGTCAAGTCCGCCGGAAAAACTAGGTCGAAACTGAGCTGTTTATGGAGATTCGCAAAAACACAAAACTTCATAAACGACAGTGCAATGTAGGTATTAAATGTTATCAGCTTTTGGCATGGATGCCTGAATCTAATGTCGTTTAATAGAAACGGTCGAACGACGCCATTACTTTTAACAACATACACTACACCTCTCCATGATGAGATGAAAAATAAACCTAAATTATTATTATTACTCTCACTTTACCCCTGTACGATACTTATTTCGGTTTACAAAAGAAAACTCAAATGTACCCAATAAAGATTGCCTCATTTTCCGTGTGCAAACATACCGAGCATGCGCAGTGGAACTTGCAAAGATTGAAAACAAAATTAGAAAACATTAGATTCAACTTTCCAATGGGAAATTACAGCAAAAACTTTTTAGCACACAATAAATTTCCTCCTTTTAAAAAAAAACTCCCATACAAAATTCAACATACAAAAATTTAAAATCTAATACAGAAAGACTATACCGTGTCCCACGTTATTAGTGACCAAAACCTCTTTGCATTGCTCGCCACTGACTTGATCATTGATAACTAGAACCAAAGTATAGTATTAACTTCAAGAAAACCAAATAGTTAAAGTAGAAAAAATTCCCTCGGTCATTTTATCATTATTTTTCGGTTTCCACTCTGCTGTGCTTTTATGTTTTGATGTCAAGAATTATTAAATACGGTCGGTGATGTTTACGAATAGATGAGAACAGGCGAGTGACCAAGTGGCATAAGTTTGTCAATTTGGAGCCACGTTAAATATGTCAAGTCGGTGACCATGTCAAAATTTCAGAACTTTAATAATTACATTGGACAGCGAAAGTCTTGACATGGTCAGCTAGAAATTGAAAGAACGAGAGCACATCGATCGATGGCATTAATTACATGATGAAAACTGTCAAACAAAATTTTTCTTTTCCTCAAAACCGTATAAAAAAGCTCCATACATAATTGCTTATCTTTGCTTAGTTAACATTAATTACAAGTTCAAATACGACACTGATAGCTGCGTATAAAAGTTGCAAATAAACCCTTTTATAAATCTAAAAAAGTAGCCGATGCATTTAATATCGAGTTGACCCAACAATAAAATAACGAAGCCTAAAAAACACGCAATTTTAGCAGTAAATTAATTTTCATCTTCAAAACCGACGATAACATAAAAATTGCTGGAAAGTATTTAAAAAGCAACCAGTAGTAGTACAGGACTTCCATGGAAATGCCTATATACATTATTCTTAAAACGTGCAACTGCATTTAATGTTATGGTAAAATAAAGAAGAGTTTAAATATTTATTTTGTTAAAATGACTACATTTCGACTATATCTAAAATAAAGCTCCCAATACATTTACCCATATTTTTGCATGCGAATAAATTATTTAGGAATAAAACGTGTCAACGAATGAGATTATTACTTAATTTAAATAGAAAAGTTCCCAACCCACCATCACAAAATGTTCATTTATTTCAATAAAACTGTCAGAATGGATAATAACAATTGCGTCAAATTAAAAAATATGCATAATGATAAAAACGAAAAACTTTCTACCAAAACAAAATGCAGCTGAACAATTAATTGAATGCAAAAGTGGCAACGTTCAAAAAGTACTAAATATTTAGGTAGATGAACAATCCTCGATACCTGTACCAGCAAATATATTAAGTCCCAAAAGAATAAATTGCTAATTAAATTTTGTAACTAACATTGCAAGTTTGAGATTGTAAATTTAACACACTTTCAACGGCAAAACCACTTCAAAATGAAATAAAGCCAATACCGAAGTAAGGATAAATTAGCTTCCTTAAATTACGCCACTGACTATTTTAAGCAATATGTTATCTAATATATTCCGTAACTGTAAACTTTTAACAGTTTTGTTAACATAATAAAGCTTAAAAAGTAAGATACTTGAACATCTCCCAAAAAAAAATGTAAACAAACCACACGTTAAACAAACTGCGCCTTTAGAGCCGCAACGTTGACGTGATTATGTCGAGTAAAAAAACAATAATAAAAAAAACTGATCGGCTAATTAGTTCACAAAGTTATAAATAACATTCCAACAAGTGCAGAAAAAAAACTATTATAAATAAAATCATCACGAAAGCCGATAGTTTCTTCATTTAGAAACAAATCATAAATATCATCCACCAGCAACAACAAAAAAAAAAACAACAAATAAATAAATAAAAATTTAAAGAGCAGGAAGAAGACATTGACAAAATAAATAAAAATGCCAACACTAAAGATGGAAGAAAAAAAAAGAAAATTTACTGCCCTCCTACGACAGTTCAACAAACCGGATGTGTGTAAAACGACACTTAAAACATGTTTTCAATTTGAAAAGCAACACTACATTTGAAAAAAAAATCGCAAACCACATAAAAAATAATAATAATAAAAAAGAATTTATTCGCTTGCGTCGTAAAATGTAATTGAAAATAATTCACAACACTAAATAAAACTAAACAGGGTCAAACTTTTGGCCCCAGTTGGCTAAAGACATTGCATCACAACGTATAATCTAAACCAAGTTCTTCAATCCAAAGTCGTCCAAATTAACTCTTTTCTTACTCCGTTACTTTTTTCTCATTATTAACTCTCAGTTGATAAGACAAGCGAAAAAACAAATGATTTTTTTAAAAGTCTAGACTGTTAGTAAATAAAATTATTAATAATTTTGAGACTCAATTTATATTCCGGTTGTTAACCGCAGCACCACACGTGGACTTCAACTCCACCTCTATCATATTTTTCAAACAGCCTATCCTCATATTATATAGGGTGATATTCTACATTAGTACACTTTCCCCTCGTGGTAGGAAGAAAAAAATGACAAACTGCCATAATCACCCGGTATATGCCATCCCCATCACATACCATTTCCCCCCCCCCCCCATATATTTTCAGTACAATGTGCATGTAATCTCCAATGCATTCCTCAAAGCTTAACCCCCACCACCTGCTTTTGCAGTAATCCCATATCCAACCAAAATAACCCTCAGTACTGCTCTTACTTACTGTAATTTTTTATCACACTTATTTGAATAAAGACTTACTGTAATACAGTAGTTCATTCAATTGTGAGTTGTTGAATTCGCAGTAAATCCAAAAGCGAATTATTGCTAACACCTTTGCTTATTTGTACAGACACGTAATGTCCATGGATCACGTAATACTGGAGTCACTCTGAACTTTGTCCAATTACAACCAATACATTAGTAACAACTTACCTATAAAAAAAAGATTAAAAAATAATTAGTCAAAAATAATATAAAACAACAACTACAGTAATTCAATGTTTAATTATGGCTTTTAAAAACCTTTGAATCAAATTTGCACCACAGACAAACAAAATTTAATACGAGACATCTCTGACATCACGGATTAGTTGAATAATTATGCAAATATGCTTTAAATTTAAGTCCAAATTTCAATATAAATACACTTTTTAAGTATTCCAAAAATTTCTGAACTTTTGACACATCAGGAATTCCCAATATCAAGTTTTACGTCATCGACATGTTTGCTTTTTCGTAATACTTGTATAATATGCTCAACCATCAATCCCTCAAGATGAAGAAAAAATTACCCACAAAAAACTACTGTAATATAAAAAAAATTCGGCAATCGTTGATAAATGATAGTTGGTAATTTGATCGCAGATCACTTGTTTGCGTGGCTGGTTCAAGTTGATTGATCGAGCGCAAGAGATGTACGACTAGAGCTACCGTAGAAAGCTGCACAACATTGAAAACACATTAAAAGTTGCATACAGTAATGTAAAGATGCAAGTCGAATTTACAGGAACCAGGATGGATGATCTATTAATTCATACACACCCATGAAAGGTTGTGGAGAGACTCAATTTTTCAATTAACGTTATCACATTGGCAACTGATTATTAGTTCATTCGCATTACACAGCCACACTCAGGGCTAAGTAATAAAAAAAAACTTCAATCGGGGCCCTAACAAGGCATCAACAGTCACGAGTTGCAACGACCTTTACAAGAAAAGCAGTTTATTATTTCCTCACGATTTAAGCTGAATAGTGAAAACCCCAATGGCAGCTCCCCCTGCACTCTTTCAATGCAAGAGAAACGCCATAAGTTAGGCACATTAAACACTTTATGGAAACTAAATGTCTAAATTGGTGCTTAAACTTAAGTTTATTAAAGCTGGACAATTAAATGTTTCTTGGGCACAAATTTCAGATGTCCTAAAAAAATAGTCAATGACCCAAACAACAGAAAAGCAACTTAAAAAACTTATGAGAGAAGTACACTACCAAATTTTTTACTCATACTGAACTGAAACTGTCAAATTGAACCTAACATTTTAATAATAGCATAAAAGATTTCTAGCAAATAGTGTTCTCGTCTTCATTTTTTAACAACTACAAACTGGTTCAACTAACACGGACAAAGGCGTCAAAAAAAATGACAAAAAAAAAAAATTCTTCAAAAACGCCCTTAGAAGCAAATGTGCTGTAGTTGTCCTTAATAATGAACACTTCATGCGAATCACGAGTGGATCCATATGGACGACCTTCCATTCAATATTTGCACCCACTCAATAGTCAATGCACACACTCGCTCGCTCAGTGTGGCTGTTTAGATTTGAAGAACCCCGACCATTACCACCTTTATACACAATTCAGTATTCCCCACCCTCATGTATGGGTATACATCCTCTACCAAACAATCCATTTCGTCATTGTATTTATTTCAGAACATGTATGAGAGGGGGGTTACTTAAGGGTGGGTGGAGAGGGGGGAAAATAACAAGGTGACACCCTCTTTTATTTTTATCGACGTCTTATAATAAATACTGTGTACAGTATACCGTTTGTATGGCACTGTCGAGTTCTGAAAAACAGGGCGAAATAGTTGATCACATATGGGGGAATATGCAAACTATAAATCTCTGACAAAAATTTAAAAACCACCTATGCCACGTATTTACTGAGAGACCTAAGTCGACCACAAATTTATACGTAAAAAATGGAGAGGGGTTTAGAAATAGATGAAGGGTACTGTGCAGTATATGCAATTCATTATTATTAAATGTAAAATTGAAAACTAAAATAAACCAATAACTAAAAAATCGCCCCCCTTATTTTTTTTCACATTTTTAATCTTTTGCTCTATCATCAATTTTCATATAGAGAATCGACGTTGATTTTTATTACTTACAGCAAAAAAAAAAAACGGAAAAAGAAACGATGTCTCAATCCTGTCAAGTCAGAAAATCAAAATGTGGTTCAAAACTTCAAATCAAACAAGTGGGTTGGTTGGAGAAAGAGAGCATCATAAAAAATAATAATAAACCATTCCTCTCCACCCTAGCCTTAGGGTCTCAACTATCATCATCATCTCAGCCATTGCCTTCGACATACACCTATTCAATTATTTTTCCAAATATTTTTTTAACGTAAAAAAAAATTATAAGTGAGTGAAAGACAGAAAACAATTGCTTTGCAATTTTAAATAATAAACAAGACAAGCAAATAGAAATGAAAATGAAATCCATTAATTTAAATCAAAATAATGCCGTTGAAGAACAAACACGTTAACATGTTCAAAAATAAATTAAAAAAAAACTTGAAATAAGCAGACAGGGCATCATCTTGGCATCTTGACATGCAAGCAGTAATGCTAAATAAAACGGATTAAACCGATAAATAAAGCTCCTAACTCCGTTTCACTAGTCAAACACGTTGTCAAAACGTATTAGACAGAAAAATATTAAGTACACAATCACGATTTTTAAAACAAACTAAATTAAAAAAATAAATTTTTTTGTTGAAATTAATCCGCCATAATCACCTTTAATGAGGAAATTTGTTGCAATTTGTTATAAAATTGCTTGCATAATAGTTGTTATCTGTATTTCACTTTATCTTTTAAGTGTTCTAGTATCTTATTACGAGGTCTTAACAACTTATTAGAGTCCTGATGGCTTTTAACGATGTCATAACCGCTTATTAGTGTCTTAAAAGAGTATTAGTGTCCTAACCGCTTATTAAATGGTACTAACCGTTTACTTTAGTGACTTAACCTTGTACAATTACGTTAGTAAATTCTAGTGCACACTTAAACCTTTCCTAAAGAACGATTTTACCAATTACAAGATGATCATGATATAATTTATGTTCATATATGGTGTACAAACTGACAATAAAGAAACGAGAAAAATCTTAATAGTTATCCATGCAGTTTATTCCCGTTTCTTTATAGCCATCTTATGCAAATACATCTCATTATTACCCAGTTAAAACAAATTCGTGTCATGTAAATCTATACTAACATTCAAAAGTAAATCTACAAGTAACTACAGTAAGTATCTGAAAAAAATAAATAAACGGATTTTAGACTTTTAAAGTGTCGTAGTAAAAATTCAGATTTACGCACTTGTCGAACCTTTGTTTTCGTTATTGTCATTTTTAACGACTTACTTTTTAAAGACACATACTGTAGTTCCACATAAAAAAACGAGTTTAATTAAGTTTCGGTTAGTTCTCAAAGATTCATAGCCGTTGTTCGCTGAACCGTTAAGTTTTGACAGGCAGGCAAACGCCCAGTGGCTTAAATAAAGCATCTTTGAAGGTAAACATTATCAATAATCAGTGACAATTTAAACGTTTCTAGTTTCTCAGAATTCTTTGGCTGGAAATAAGAAAGAAAAAAAAACCCTCAAATGCAGAAAAGTCTAAAATGAAAAATGTGTACAACTAGCAAAACACATATCAAGGGAGATTTTGAAGAAAACATAACAAACATGTGAGAAAATTCTGTTGGCAACCGAAACTAAAGAACCACAACCACACAAGAGTCCCTTCAAATTCATTTTCACTTCTTTACATCACCATGCACCACCCAACTCAAACACACCCCTTAAACTTGATTAACAAAAAACAAAAAAATAAATAAATAAAAAGTAAAAAGATTTTTTTTGTGTGTTGGCAGAAAAACTAGAAATGAATTTCGGGACTTCTCATATATATAAACACAAACACCTTCTGTCATTTTATTTTTATTTTCGAACATGGCAAAAAACGAAATTGAAGAACTATGGCTTCCAATTCGCCTCGTAAGTCCACACAACATAAAAATAAAAAACTAAAAGTCAGAAGAAAATAAAGTGCAAAAACACGAAGAAATGTTTTTAGACATATAAAAATAAAATGAAAAATTGCGCTTAGGAAATTGCTTGTAGTTATAACGACATCTGTTTCCGTGAATGTAGATGGATATAAATGTCGCTGTTAATAATGTCTACCATATCGTCTATGCAAAACGAAATTTTTAAATTAATTGAGTTGTCGCAAAGTTTGTCCGTTATTTTCTGTGAGCCATGCCGCCTGCGTTCGTACCTAGCACGGCAAAAGTCACCGTACCATTCGCTGCATATTTGCATCCGTGGTTGAAACGAACGCAACCGGCTACGAATGTGTGTGACATCGAGACAAAAATAATCCATTTTTAATTACATTTTAAACTTAATTAAAAATTAAAAAAAAACAAAATTACTCAGATTTTAAATAACAGGCAAATCAATTACAACAATTTCCCAAAAAAAAAAAAAAAAAACACTAAAAGTTATCTTGTATGATTAATGTTTCAGCTGCTTTTTGCGCAGTGCCAAATGTCTTGAAACTTTATTTAAATTAACATATAAATTAAATGCCAAATCAATTATCAACTAAAATGACAACCTACAAAAAAATTGATGTCAACTAGATTTGCAATACCTAAACGGGTTGCTAATATTAAGTAACATTTGAAATCCTCACTACTTTTTTCTTTGCCTTTTATGTATTTAAATTCTGGTCTTTTTTAAAAGCTGGTGTGTCACTTTAAAGTTTTAAAAAAAATTGTGGTTATTTTTTGTGTGCACACTGCAGCATCCCATAAAAATTATTACGTCTGTGTCAACTGCAGTGGAATTTCTGAATTCGAAAGGAAAGAAAACGTCTTAAGATTTTCTATTTTCGTCCCCTTTTCCAGCTCTATTGTAAGAATGTAATTTCAGTGAATTATTGCAGACGACACTTTCTCAAATGTTAGCAATTCCAGCGTGGTTCTGGTAAAAAGATAAAACAAAGCCGGTCCTATTGGGAACACTTAAAACTTACTTAACCTCTCTATCCAAAACATGTCGTGAAGTCATCCGCAACTTTTTTCAAACTTTTCTTTCTTAGTTTTTTTTATTATTTTTTTATAGCAAACAATAACTGCTCATTGTTTTGGCTCTTTAAGCTCTTTAGACACACTCAATTTACCAACAACAGCGAGTGAGAAAAGGTCAGCAACTGTTGCGTGACATGTTTATCTTTTTTTTCTTTACAACTTTTTCATTGAAATTAATTGAAGTAAAAATTAGGTTAAAAATTTCGCGACATTTAATTTAACACACCGACTGTTTTATATGACCACTTCCAGTTTCCACACAGTGTTTACTGACCTTTACATTGTATTTAAATGCTCAAACGTGAAAGGTTATGCAACTTTCTCATTCTGGAGTGTCGCCATTTGCACTTTGCAACTTTACAGACTGGGAAATGTGAATTCTGTCGCATTATTTCAAACGATACACACACAACTTTTATAATAGAATCACTGAAACCGAAATAGAAGTTTTTCCTCAAAAAGCTATTCTGGTTTTAAAGGAGACGTCGCAACTGTTTAGAAAATGTCTTTTAATATTATTGTCAACCAAGTTTAACTTTTGGGTAAACAAACAAACAAACTTTAGAAAAACCATTTATGTTTTATTTTCTTTTTTCTGCAAATGAAGTAAAATTATTTTATGCTAACAATGCAGCTGTTGCTATATATGTGAAACTTTATAAAGTGAGAAATATTTCGAAACCAACAGCCCATTCTTTAACTAATTTATTTTTTTACTTAGAGAGTTTATTACTTTGCTATTTTTAAAGTTCTTACACCAAAATGCAGCAAAGCTCAATTTTCAATTTTATTTGGCGTAGTTGCACAATGATTTTAAGTGATCAAAGACTTTTAGTAAAGTTTGCCTATTCCAGATTTCACCATTCATTCTACAATTGTATCACCACAACAACATTTAAATGCAAACATTCTACTTATAATGAGCGTTTTCTATATCGAAACACTAGTTTCAAAAGTACAATAAAAAAACAAGATTAAATCTTGTTATTGGCAATGCCGATTTGTCCTGTATTTTCTTGCCATGAGAAAAAGTGGTCCAATTTAAAAAATCACCCGGTATTTAGTCACCACATTCAACTTTACTAATGATTTTTATGTCATTCAAAATTTCAGATAACGCATGTACTGTAGCTTCAGAAACCTCAAAAAATTACCAGCATAAAAAATATTGTAAAAAAGCTTCACAATAAACAGTAGTATCCGGACCATGTAGAAAAATGATAGAAATGAAACCTGACATGTTTCTCATTTATTACTAAGATACTTCCGCTTTCCGATATCAATACACCGCCATAATGAAAAACCCAAATAAGTGATTATCAGCGGGGTAAGAGCAGCATGGCATTTCGAGTGACTAAATGAAGCGGAACTAACAGTGTCACGAGTTATGTTTTGAGGAGGTGGCAGGGTAAATCAGCTAAAGACCCGACAGTATATCAAACCGGAACTATTACCCAACACGCGTACCAAATCGCAAATCTTCACTTTCACATCTTTTAGGAAATTTTCAATGACCACACCACACACTGGCACTACTGACCATTTAAACGACTGACGCACGCTAGAACAAACATAGTGGTCAGCGATAAAAAGTCAAACAAAAAAAAGTACTCCCCACATAAACCACTAAAATTAAATCTCCATTTGCCCACATATAAATATATCACAGTGCCGTTTATGACACTGCAAAAAAAAATACATTATATTATGGCCATTAATAAATGACCATAAAATCTCAAATGTCCACACACCACACGGGGAAGACACGTGTCCAGCAGCCCCAAAGTTGCCACATTCATGTGAATTTCAACATAAGTAAAAGGTGAAGTGAAGTGGCTTTTGTAACGAAACACAGTCAAATAAAATAATAGTGTCCAGCGTTTCTGTAGAAGATGAATTTGCAATGTTTATAGATAAATCTTATGAATCCATCTTTTTTTTTCGTTTTCTATTCTGACAGTTGTCTTCACTTCCTGCTTTTTTTTATTTGTCCTATCTCTCCCTCTTCCACAGAACGTGCCCATTTCTAAATATACCAGGAATTCTTTTTCCGGCTTTCTCACTCTGGTACTCTACTCACTCCACATGATATTTATTTCAATAGGTCCGAAACGATTAGTGTGGTAGATAATGTAGTTGAAAAATGGGTATATCAGCTCGTAATAATACCCAGTTACAATCCCTTAGAATGGTCATTGCAAAAGAAAAAAAAATGTTGAAAAAAAAAATAAAACCGTCGTCCACTCCATTTATCTTTGTGTCATCGAAAAAGTCTCGTTTGTTTAACTTTATGCACTGAGATAAGAAAGGAGAGTGGACAGAGAAAGCTTTCGTCCATCCAAATGTATAAAAATCCTTGAATAATACAACAAAAGCTTAAAACACCCTGCGCCCAGTTCATGTTGACCTCATGAATAAAACGAATACAGTACTACTAAAAAAATGAGAAAATTTCAATGCTTTTCGCATATTTCAAGACTTCGATGACATTGATTACTTACAGTGAACCCAGTAAAAAGTTCGACCATCAAATTTTATTTTAAAAAGTCTTAAAAGAAAATCTAAGGTTCTTCTTACTGTATTACTGTTGATCAAACTATACAAGGATCCTCAAATTAAATTGAAGTGAAATTTTAAGCCAATTTCATGCATCAAAATTCAAAGCCATTCGTTTTCAATACAAATTAATCTATTCGAGTAGTTTACTATGCAAAAAAAACCAGTAAATGCAACCAACATTTAATTAAAGCGTAAAAAAACTGGTTTAAAAAACCGGCCATATGGTACATTAAAAAAATCGGGCTTAAAAGTCGACCCCCCCCCCATTCTTCGCTTTTAATAATGTCAAACTGTTAAGGTGAATAGCAACGATCAATCAACTCACGATTTGCCTTTATTGTCTTCTCTGACAACCATTTCACACTAACAATTTGTCATGACGAAAATCGACAACACCATTTTAAATTGTCACAAATTCCTTAAATGCAAAAATGCTGTTTTTGTGGGTTCATTTTAGAGGGGTAACAAGAGATAGCAGAACCTCTACAGACCAGATAAAAAGGTATTTTATTCAGCACTGGCAAAAGTAAAAGCATCGCATATTCCCAACTCGACCCAATTAATCAATTTTGGTGCTGCAATTTAGGTGTGAAAAACGCAATTAGAGTTAACAACACAAAGCGCATGGTAAAAGTGAATAATGATGACTAGACAATTTCGTAATTGTCATCACTCCTCTTTGTTCATTGCCGAGAAAAAAACGACAATAGACACGTCAATTTAAGCCACCACACTTGTACTGTACAACTCCACCATCCAAGCTGACGTACCCATCGGCTCTGTACAAGGCAGCCAACATATTAAACATAGATCCAAATGCAAAACTCTCCATCGTCAAACCCTCCTCGCCCAACAATCCCTTAGTTTTTTTAGGCATTGAAAAATCCTGGCGACCATCAAAATATGATGATTAGAATCAATTTTCCCTCAAAAGCAGCCCAGACTGTCCGAATAATGAATTACAGTTCGCTTCACGACATCATTAACAGCGTTGACAACCGATAATAAATTCTACCGCTCTCTCTCCCTCCCCCACCTCATCCCATCATTCTGCCACCCATTTATAACTTGTATACATGTCCCATGATATATGATATAGGTATATCAAATATAAACACTACTCATGTGTTTCTCAAACCATTAAAGGTCTGCGTGCCGCTCCTTAAATTTCACAATTGCCATAATTGAATTTGCCTTGTTAAACTAGCGCACTTCATTGGGAAATGTCAAAAACAAAATTATACATCATTTTTAATTAATTTGACGGGTAAATTACAAGTTGTTAGTAATAAGATACGTATTCACATATACAGTACAAACTGGTAATAAAAAAAACGCCAATGGCAAATCATGCACTATATTTCCGTTTCTTTAATGGTTATTTTTTGTACATATCTTATGATAGCCCTTTAGTTTTACAACTAAATTTTTTTAACCAACTCTCAAAACTTAATTCACGTGTATTTTTACTTTATTAAATTTTCACTTTCTTATCTTTTACTAATTTTAGGACTTCTAAAAACAATTTTTCCTAATTAGATACCGGTATTATTTCCACCATAGCGTTTTAAATTACTTTTGTTATTGTAAGCACGCGTACCACCACTTGAAAATCGCTCACAGTAAATAAATGAGAAGACACCACCATAATGTATTGAAGCTTATGTGTAATTTTCCATTCAATTGTGAGAAACTGGGGAGAAAATAATTCATCATTTCACCATCGCTAACAATTTACAAGTACTGTACACCTAAAAAATATATAGAAAAAACTAATACCCTGAAGAATTCGCTCATTTGTCAAACACTTTTTCCATCATCCTACAGTATATCATGACGTCATAAAGTAATTTTTTTTTCCATAACAAAAATTGTTTTTATCCCCACCCACACTTTCCTTAATTTATCCAGAGCTTTTGATATTTCCATCTTAATAGAACGACAAATGACGATTGAGATTAAAATCTACGATTGAGACATCAAACTTGATCCATTATAGCGAAAATATCTCTAAACTTTTTAGTCATTAAAAATTCAGCTCTGTAATCGGCTACATCAACTAAAGCAGATGAAGATAACGCAAAAAAAAATTAAAATAAAAATGCAAAAATCCTTTAGTTGATGGAAACAACGTCAGCTGTTACTATTGATTTTTATTCAATAAAAAATGCAGAATTATTTTTTTTTCAAGTTAAAAACGAAATCCTTTATACTTTAGCATAAAAATTAACGAATTCATTGTACAGTACATTGCCAGAGACTCAACAATACATTTCAAAAACACTGACTCATTTCAACCAGCCAACCAAGAATAAGAAGCTTTACTAAATTAATAGTATTTCCTGTACACACCAAAAATTCAATTAAACTTCACAATTTAAATTAATCAGGAAGATTTCAGATCTCGGTAGTAAAATTTGATACCCAATATGACAAATTCAGTCATTTAAAACTAGAATTATAACTTCAAACATTTGAAATCACTAAGACGTAATTTTGCTTAAGAAAAAATAAATAACAATCAGCATATGAAACCATAAATTCAGCTACTAAATAATGTAAATAATGTTCTTCAAATAATCTAATTTAATTACTAAAAAAACCTAAATTAATCGTCTTAAAAAGCTTCTTTATATCACCCCTTTTAATTGCTATAATTTAAAAGTATTGCTTGCATTAACCTTGCAAAGTAAATTGATTAAAATTTCCATTTTATATCGTTTTCCTTTGTTTAACTTTATCCAGTTGCCCTCTTGGCTCGTAAAAACAAAAAGCAAAAACAAAAAAAAAACTTTTGATATGGCCATTAAGTCATGTATTAATTTCATTATAAGAGTGACGTGCTAATTTGTAAAAAGTAGTACCGACGCCCATTTCGTTTGGTAATGTGACCCCAAAGGTTTAACTATTAATGATTCCATGCAATATGACTGACCCTTAACGATATACATAATTGCTTTACATTTCTCTTCTCTCTTTTTCTCCCCCCAAAAACATCCATCCCACTTGCAGACACTTTCACCATTAATTAAACAAAAGGAAACTCCGGAAAAGGATTACTCAGAATGTATACTACAATAATTATGTGTATACATTTGTCAAGCCACCAACGACTACAAGTACAGCCAAAGCAAAACGCAGTTAAGTTGCAACTAAATAAAGCAACAACTCCCCCATCTATCTATCTATCCAATTCGGTTTAATTTGTTTCCTCTGCCCCCCTTATACACCCCACCTAAAAAACATTTTCCCAAACAATAAAACACACCAAAAGAGATAACGCGGTGCCGGCACTATATAAATGGAAATCTCATCTCAACATACAACTAACTCATCTCTTTCCCAAAAAGCTTAAAGCTTTATTTTATTCAACAAGAGCGAAAGGAATAACATCCATACAAAGGCAAAGTTCTCCAGACAAGACGTAAAACCCTGTAATGAAGATCGTAAAAATTCTAACATACAAGTACAGTACTTGTGAGTCTTTGAGGATCGATATTAATACAGTTATGAGTAACTGCCCAAATGGATCAAGTGGAATTAAGCGTACCAAAGAGTGCGGGAATTAAATAACCGTCAGCAATTTTTATTTTCAAACAATATGCCAACAATTATGTTACATTTTTAATGTTCCACTGTCTCAAATGAGAATTCAATAGCTTTAAATACAATTCTTAAAAACAAAAAAGTTAATGGAAAATATATCCCATGATAAAATCCTTATACAACAAGTAAAACAGTAATTCCGGATGAACATAAAATATATGCGCACATGTTCTTGCAGACAATAAAGAAACAGGAATAATTTGCATCATTTACAATAGTTATTCGTCTCGTTTCTTTATTTCCAGTATATATAGTACTGTATATGGGAAATCTATTTAATAGTGCATGAGGTTCTTAACTTCCCTTGCAATTTTCATAATTTTTGCCTTTGACAAATGACGCAACAATCGTACAGTGATCAATGTAGCGTATTACATAAAACTACGAGTAGTTACATTACTGAAATTAATTCTTCGCAAAATTAAAGTAGCTTAAATGAAGCACCATACATTTTGGCCAACCTATGCATATTTATCATCTTTTTTGTTCGCAAGAAACTTGTCTAAATTATTCATATTTATTAATATTTCACAATATATTACATGTCTGTTTGCGTGATTCTCCTCTCAACCCTTTACTCAATCCAGTCATCACAACCCCATTTTCCTCATCAACTTCCATAAAAAAAAATAATAAAAAAATCCACTGAGGTCACTTTTGTACAAGACAGACTACATGTAACGAAAGGTTTCAGCAATGGAGACGTCATCATAATCTCAAGTCTTAGCCTGGAGTTTATCTTTTAAGGGAAATTTCGACAGAGATGGATGAAGTCCGTTAGTGTTGATTGATTACTATGAAGGTAGAGGGAGAATCGATAAGGTCAATATATTCGCTACCAACTCGAAAACTAAACTAACCCCTTAGCCGAAGTACATGAACACTGGAGTGAATCGAAAACTAATAGAAACAAGGCCAGCAAATAGTGGTATAATGTAAATATCAAAATTCCTTTAATTATTTCGCAGCCCCAACCACGCAAAAGTACACATATGCTTCAATTCGTATTTTATTAAGTTCAGCTAATCACTTGCAAACACATGCAAATTGAATTTGAAGAAGGGAGCCTCTACTATCCAGCAATTTATAACTAATTTACGATGTATAAAGCCAAACTTAACATCTAAGTACAAAAAAAGTGTTTAAAATAAGCAAAATGCACCAAACAAAACAGTGAAACGTGCAAAGCAGTTGCTTATTAAATGGTCGTGCATACTAAAGATGCTTAAAAATCTTCAGTATAGACTCTTCAAAAAAATTCAAACATATCTGTGTCA
Organism: Helicorthomorpha holstii; assembly: GCA_013389785.1. Classification (NCBI taxonomy): domain Eukaryota; kingdom Metazoa; phylum Arthropoda; class Diplopoda; order Polydesmida; family Paradoxosomatidae; genus Helicorthomorpha; species Helicorthomorpha holstii. Next base: position 21,651,634 of record JAAFCF010006596.1, read on the forward strand.
TGTGGTCAAATTACATCTCCAATCACTCAAACGAGTCATAGCTGTCGGGATTGTCACGTGTCAAGTGTTTTCTCTCAGTTTTCCACTCCAAAATCTACCACGACAGTCGCCAACTGCATAAACGTCTGCTCATCATTTTCCATGTTTAAAAAAACGCATCTTGTGGCATTGCTTTCATCACAAGTATGCGATTCTAATTTGAGCAAAAGTGCGCGCCCAAGATAAGCAAAATAAAATCCAAAAAGAAAAATCGTAAAAAAAATCACTACTTTATACACATCATCACCGTAACAACGTTTACAAAAGCACAAAAAGATACCAAGAGAGAGTCGGTTCATAGTATAAACATCATTTCATCGCCTAAATTTAAAGAAAAAAATCTTTTCAAGTATAAAAATCACATACAGTGTGTAGACAGAAGGGCTAGACCACCACCAAACAACCAAAACTTACATAAAAAACTAAACAAATGCCCTAAAAAATTCTCATAAAAATGCTTTTGAATTTATAACCGATTGTTGACGCACGCGATCACTCGAAGATTTGATATTTTTAAAAGGATAAAAATGTTCTTGTCGACTTACACGTGTGTTGAATATGCCACACACAACCACATACAACAATTTCACAAATATGCAGACTTAAGTAGAAGCAGACGACGTAATATACACGTAACTAAAACAATGCATTAAAAAATCTAAGAACTTTTTTTTTATCTCTCAAAATTTCGACGACTTAATGTCGAGAAAATTGCCGGCGCGTGTGTTTCTAATTTCCATACTACATTTTTTTATTTTTAAATTTCGCACTAAAAAAATTCTTCACCAATTTTCTGAACCCTTAAGAAAAAGCTTTACAAAATAAAGCACCACAAATGCCTCAAATGCATGTGTTTTGCATCATAGTAGGAAAAGCTGCAACTTATTTTAAACCTCCAAAAAACCTCAAAACTCCAAAAAAAACTTAAATTGCGCTTCATACACAAAGTTAAATCTTATTAATTTTAAAAATTAGATAGCAAACTTACTGTTTCAGTTGCTATAATTACATAAAACCAACAAGAAACTACATAATACTAAATTTTCAGTGGAGAAACCGTACACCGAATAAGTAAACAAAACAACATCTACAGTTTCTTTATCAACATTGGCAAAATTACAACAAAAATTCTCAGTTTAAAACTTAAAAAAAAGCTGTTTGAGCCAATTAGCCACCAAACTGAGCTATACTATATACTAAACTTATGAAGTAGTCTTAATACGCCAGCAGGAACAGGAAGTGTTGTTCATTTCAAGCAAACCCATGTCTATCAAAATGAGTCTTTACAAAATTATAAACAAACTAAAAAAAATCTTTTGCTTCATCACTATCAGCCACCAGTTGCACCAGACATGAAAACTAAGCAAATAAACAATCAATTTTGTAAAGTTAAGTCGAGTAAAATTGAATTACCCACACACACAAGACTCGCGAATCGCGATCCCTCAAGATAATTGATATACTCAAAAGACGTAGAAACATTTATCAAACCGAGTGGGGATTTTACAAGGAAAAATCCCTACACACAGTACATTTATAAAAGGTGGACAGCCAACGATTTTCACTTTCCAACTCCTCCCTGAAGAATAAGACGACTGATTGTTACTTAATTCGTTTACCCAAGCCTCCCATTTCATTTTATTAGCAAAGGTTTTAACAGCTTTGCTGGGGGAGGTGAGCAACTTGCAACTAACTGCTTCCTTTTAAATTTTCCCTGAAGGAATGAAGACAGGAGCTCCCTTTGTAAAAAGACACCAACCAATTTACAAACATCAACACTGTTTGAAAACTTAATAACAAATTATATTATTACCCTTTTTAAAAGGTGAATTAATAAACCATAACATTTAGCTTAAGTGTGTATAACTTCGCCTAACAATCTTAAATAAAAACAAGATGAGAAACAAGTCAAACACAAGTTGACATTCTAGTACAGTAAAACACACAATTTTTTTGAATTTAGATACAAATGATAAGATAAATCGCATTAAGCACAATACATAATTGTCTTGTTTTCATATCAAAATTATTAATAAATAAACGAGAATAAATTGCATGATTCACCATAGATATCTTTCTCGTTTCTTTATTGTCAGTATGAATCAGTAAATGCATACATCATGATCACCATATATACTCGTAATTTAAATAACTAAAAAAATAATAATAAGAATATTTTTTGTGACCCTTTCAACTTCCACTTTGAGAAACGCATTTTAAAAGCACTCCCTGCAAAAACAATCATTTTCTTTAAGTTTATAAATAAAGCTGTTAAGTTTAATTTTCAAATGTAGCTGTGAAAAATCTAGCAGACAACGTCTACACGTGTCTCGATTTAGTAACAGCATTTTCAAAACGCCATGCAATGCAATGCACAAAAAATAAAAAAAGCAAAACATACAGTACAAAAAAAACACATGTACATGTACAGTATATCCAAGATAAGAAGAAAAAAAAAACTAAACATTCCACACACACACACACTGTTGTATGTATGTGAAAGCAATGTAAAAAATCAAGGTTCATTGAGTTGTGGTCAGCCAGTCGCCTTGCAAGTTGCTACAAACAAGATTTCCCTATAAAGTATAAAACCAACAACAAAAAAAGGTCATTAAATAATGATCAATAATGTCTCGTGTTAAGTTGCACAACAAACAACGATTGTAACTTACACGGTTACTACTACAAACACTTGAAAAATCAAATTCAGCTACATTGTCGTGTATTGACAACCGAGCAGGAAGTGCGCGTAGATGAACAACATTGTCCACTTTAAGAAAACTCATTATAAAATCACCCACAACACAACAACACTGAAATGATAAAGATCGTCAAACTTGTACATGACCGAGACAAAAAATATCAAAAAGCTGAGTATCACATTAAAGTCACGCGTGCAGAAGTTTGAAAACCGCCGTAATCTATGTGATCAGACTGTCAAAAATACCCAGCGAAAACAACTTGGCAATCTAGACGAACGACACATACGCATTGCACATATCAAAACTGATACTTCACACCATTTACAACAGTACTACCTCATTCACTCCTTCATTTTACATAAGCATAATAAATACCTTTAAAAAAACAAAGAAAAAAAAAGCAATGTGCTGTATTGCACACTTTGAATTTGAATGAATCAACCACAAGACAACAATTTCTTCTTCAAAAAAAAAATCTAAATATAAAAAAAAGTTTTAAACAAGGTAAACAAATTCCTAGAGGGCAAACAACAACAACAAAAAAATCTTTTGTTTTCTTATTTTACCCCACATGATATCCATCCATCCACCCAAAATCAAACCTCCAGGAGGAGATTTTAAACATATAAAAAAAACAACGTTTGTTTTAACACACACGAGCTCAAGCACAGCAGCAGTAAAGCAACAATAACACAAAAACATACACAAAAGAATTGCAGGATATACACATCCCGGCTGATTCTCTAAACAAGAACACTATTTCTATCAAGACAAGAAGAAAAAAAGAGCAAATCGTCATTGGAACAGATAAGATTTATTCTCGTTTCTTTATTGGCCACTATAAAATACGATGTTCCAATTTATAAAATTACTTGTTATGCATTATATTCAAATATAGCATTTTTTTCTCTTTACGCTCTGAAATTCTGAACGCCTTATTTCGGTTTACTAGTTACAAAACTAGAAGAAAATAATAGACAAGAGATAGATAGGATGGGAGGGTGGGAATTCGTCTCATAGAATCGATGATGAAAATATCTACAGTATTATACACAGTACATCGTTACCACATAATAATAGAGGCTTCTGCTTAAATTGAGATTATAAATGTTTTAGTTGCTTAAGACATTGAAGAGATGAACATAAAAAATATAGAGTATACAGAAACAATATATATAAATTATAATCTAAGCATTCACTCCCCCTTCATACTCATTTTCTACACTAGTGAAGGGGGTGGAGTTTTTGGATGGTATAAAAGCTTTAATTTCAAATAGCAAACAAAACGTTTAAATCCATTAATAACATACAAACAACCCAGCTATTATGTAAATAGTGTAATTCAAAAAAAAAGATGAGTAAAACAGAAGACGGTTTATAGACTATAACTTCATATTAATAAAAAGTAAATGGTGATTTTCTAAATTGGAACATTTTTTTTCTCCATTTCAAGAAACAAACGGGACAAATCCCCATTTAAACTGGTGCAATTTAGTCTCGTTTCTTTATTGGCACGGTCAAAAACAATGTTTCAATGTATAAAATCACCCGGTATAAGTTAAGTAAGTTATTTCATGGATGTACCTCGTATTTTACTATCATTTCCATTTAATGCTATCATCATGTAATTTAAATACCAAATCGTATTAGATTTAGTTCATCTTTTTTAAAATTTAAACTAAACAGCATTTCATCGTTCGTTTATTATGATTGGACAAGTCACTTTATCTGATTAAGTTCTTACAAGTTTATAACCAATACAATAACTAGTTGCAGTCATATAATGTTTACATAAACATGATATTAGACAGAATAGAAGTAACTTAGGCAGTCTGGTCCTCTTTAACAAGGGTAAAATTTAATGGCAACATTCAAAAATAAGTTTTGTTTGGTTAAGATAACTAAATAAAATGCAGCCAAAAGGCACAATTTAGTTGATAGCCATTTATTTTTGCTTAATTTGAATCCTGCTTGTGTCTAAACAGCAATGTTTGTGACATTTTTGTGTTTTAAGGCACGAAATTTAGGTTTTCAATCATTTTGGTGCGTCGATTTATGATTTAAAAAGCTTCCAGCCGTTAAAATACTAACATTCCACTTTGCCTTACAGCCATTTTATACATTATTCAAAGTAAATCATAATAGTAGTTCTTCAATTGCAAGTATATGTAGCAATTCAACAAGTGGCTTTCAACGTCATTGCATGTGTGTGGTTCCCCCTGAGCGTCAAACCTTAGTCAATCAACCCAAATCCCACACAAAACTGCTTAATGCATTCAGCTGATTAAAACTAACTCCCAGCGTATCTAATGCTTTAATACAGCTGCAAAAACTTTTATTATTTAAATACAAAAATAAAAAAAATAATAAAAGCCGCAAGATAGTCTAATAATAAACACGGCACGGCCGTACTGTTAAAGCCGTGGCCAATTCGGAAGGGACGCGCATTTCAAGTTTTACAGCCATCAAAAACGACAATGTAAATGTAGCAAACAACGCACATTACATTTTTGCAAACAAACCATTAAACTCGATTCCCGATGAATCCGCGTGTAATTTCCCCCATGCCAGAAGTCCGCCCAGTCTTAACGAGAACCCACAGCGTGTCCAACAAACTTCCATTTATGCGCTACCGTACACTGCCCATTTCGATTGTTATACAAACAAGTAAATGAGAGAGAGAGGGGGTTTGGGGAGGAGAGACACTAGGGATGGACCGCCAAAACATCAAATAAATAACCCGAAACAAACAATATATAAATAAATTGATAGCCAACGCAAAAAGTCCAGTAGTTTACATCAACGAAATCGATGGAGCGAAAATAAATTGCGGCATTTTTACGCTTTAATACACATAGGCAGCATATTACACCAGAAACGCACACCCAAAAATGAATCAGCTTGTGTAATGTCGTTTTAGTATTAAAATTTTGTTTTCATCTTCTTCTCCCACTCCCCATCTCCCTTTTCTGGGACTTTTCGTAAATAACTCTTTTCCTCCCGAGTATCCAGTCTCCACCCACATAACCACGCCTCCCATATAATGGTTTAATCTAGAGAGAAAAAGCGACACCGCAAAGAGAATGGTCCTGGCAATTATTATCATATACTATTTAAATTGACGGCGTTAAAAACACAATTGAACCCCTACATTATGTTTATATATTCCCTACACAACACGGCGCTATCAAATGATGCACAACGTTAAATCCAAATTTATTTTGCATGCAAAGGCCAAACCCACAACCGAAAACTAAACAAAAAAGCAAGAAAACAAGCTCGACAAATGACAAGCATTGAATGAGTACGGGTACTTTATTGCCGAAATTATGTCTGTCCAATGCAAAAATACAGAAAAGTGGAGCAGATGGCAATTATACAAAGCCCGTGTTAATTGCTTCAAACTCTTCAAGTCACAAATTTACCCTTTTGCGCACACATTGAACTTAATTGTTCAAAATAATGGGCTAAATCTTTTCATTTTTACGCATGAATGAACACTTTTGTATGTGTGAACAAACATGAAAATAGTAAGAAACGAATAAATACTAAAAATACAAGTGCTGCTGTCAACTGCATATGAAACGTCTGCCAAAAAGATGACAATGAAGACAAAGCAGAGAAATGCATTTTTTGACAATGTATGGAAAGAAAAAGCTCTCAATTTTGAAAAAGACTGTTTTGGACCTTAATGAAACAACTACATTTCCAATTAAAAAAATTATTTAAAATGGGACATTTAAAAATAGTCAATAATAACTAAGTAAACAAAATCAAATTTAGCCAATCTTTGTGTGGAAAGTAAACTTAATAAAAAAAATTATTAAATTTGATACGTTTAGGACTTGTTTGAATGTTTTAAAGTTTCCAGTAATCTTTAACAAGGAGCCACTGTTTAGCCCGGAAACTCTTACCACAACCAAATTGACTCCACTGTCTAAAAACTAAATTGAATCCATCCACTACAAATGATTGAAAACAGGCACAAATGCCAAATTTTCCAAAACGTCAAATTTTAAAGATTTATTTACTGAGCAACATGGTCACTGCTAAAATATACAAAATAGCCACAATTTCCCCTTCTCTTTAAATTTCAAACATAAAAAAGGAGGTCAAGTATTTGAAACTAAGGTAAACAAACACGAAAAACAAAACTTTGTACATGTAGAAGTACAAGTAGACTTTATCTACACATTTTGCCATGACAAACATAAATTTACCATGCACAATTGCACAGATTGCTTTAAAGTTCAGTTGTAAAAATGTAAATACACAGTGTGCGTGTACCTTGGCCTTAAAGTATGTCTTCACCAATCATCCTGATCAAACATTTACAGTGCAGAAAAGCAAATAAAGCCAACCTTGATTAACTAGTGGGGTAGTCAAGTCAATCATTTTGATGGACAGCCGACCCCTCAAACTACATTTTACCTCCCAACACAAAAATTCAACCATTCAAAAAAGACATGAAAGGTCTGAATCTCACCCACAACTTAAAAACACACATAAACATTACAAACTTTCCCCTAAAAAAAGGTGCTGCTGTGTATAATATGTAGTTTTAGCTGTACAAGTTTACTTTTGCAGCACAAAACGAACCATGAAAATAATAAAACTCATAAAGAGGTCATTTTTCTTCATAGTTTAGTAACTCATCATCTATTTAATTTATCAACAAACTGGTCGCTTAATATGCAGCAGACGATGCTAAAGCTATTAAAACAACCATTTTTTCTCTCTTTTTCTCTTTAAAAACAATTTTTACACGCCGAATTGCAATTAACCTCCATGTAAGTTTTAACATTAGTTATGTGATGCCTAATTTGAAGGCGCCGATGATACTTAATAGTTTAATTAAAACGTTAAAACCTCTTTTTATAAAAAAAAAAATACAAAAGTTTTATTTTTAAATTTTTAAACTCCTAATTTTATTAATTTTTTCTGTGTTTATTTAAAAAAAAAATTGAGACTTTCTAAATTTATCAAATTAACAAAACACAATAAACAATAACAATTAAAAACAAAAATTAAAAAAACAATTTAACATTGTATTTTTTAATTTATTATTTTAATAAGGCCAACTGTAGCGCACAAAATTGAAATATTAATGTGCAATAATTATTATAATAAAAGACGCATATAAATGACGCTTAAACGATCTCATTCATGTTTTAATTTACAAAAATTCTGCGTAAAATGCAAATGCTCTCTGAATTTGTTGTCATAGTTTTCCTCATATACTGATGTGGTCGAAAATACTGAACTATGCGACTGCCACTCCTCTGTACTGTTTTACTATTTTCATGTCGTTTTTTTTTATTCTTTAGCTTATTTTATCTCCGTAAGCACATAAACAACAACAAACAATGCTGCAGTAAGTTTAGTGTAGAAGCAATGATGTGTTGTGTACAATCAGCGCCCTACATTACATTTTTTTCCCTTACTATTTCTATATTTCTCCATTTAATCAGTTTTAATAAAAACAAAACCACAGCTATATTAATAAATAAACGCGCAACAAGCCAAACGAAGCAAAACACAATGCAGCTGCTTCCCGGCATAAACACATAAACCTAACTATTTTTAGAGCGTAAAACGAGCGTAAATTGACATTTATCGCTATCAGTGCAGTAAATTTATTAAAAACGTCCATACGTATTATGTGGGACAGTTAGTAATAATAAAAACACTACAATATAACATTTAATTAGGCTCACAAAAATGCATCAAAAATTAAACAAAAAATACTACAAATTTATAGCAAAATGCACTAAAAAAACGTACAAAATATCAGTCAAAGAATTAACAATTTAACAATTAAATACCAACTCAACATTTTATAAACATAAAATTCCATTTCACGTCAAACTTAACTAACGAGTTAATGGAGTTCACTGCAATTCTAATGAGCACTGGAAATGCATGACGTTTCATAGAAACAGTGGTCAGATTCGACGTTGCATAAAAATACACTATACGTAAATGACAAATTTGCATGCTAAAAAGTTTCTATTTTTTTGCTGGCTTTCAGCAATAGGCGTTATAAATCATCCATCCTCGTCAGCAAAACTTAACAACGATCACCAAGAAAAAAAATAACAAACTGTAAAGGAAAAGGTGAAATCGTGGCGAAACTAAAAACAACAGGAATCGAGAAAAAAAATCCTTGAACAAACTCCCATAAGCCCAACTTAACCGTGACCCTTTCTTGGTTTTCAAGAAATCTTAAACACCAAACACACGCTTCGGGGCTCGACTTTTCTCCGTCAAACACTATATACTGTACATTCACATGTATTATTTTGTATTTTCTTTCCTCTCTCTCTAACTCTCCCCCCTCGTTTTCCAATGACGTTCCCCCCTATCCTATCACCATCTTCTTCCTCTCTGTCTTTCTTAGGTAAAATTTACGAGACGGCTGAAAAATAACAGTATGATCGAAGTCTCAGTTTACCCCACGCTGATTTGCAATGAACTCGCAACTAAACTCCCTCCTAACCCCTCCAAAATGGCCGCTTATAACCCTTCCCTTTCTCCCCTTCTCTTTAACTTTCTTAAGTACAGTACTGTATTAAGGCAATGTTGTTTTTGATTGCTCTTGTGACACTTAATACGCAATCACCATTTAAGAGCCTTTAATGAATAATTTCCCACTAAAAATTTATTACAACAAAAAAAGTAAAAGCACACTCAAATGTGAAATCAACATAATATTATACCGGTAGTGCTAAAAAAGTGAAATGAGGTACCCATAGATTCTAAGTTTTGACCTCAAAACAAAATAAAAACTTGTAATAAATTTTAATATAGAGTAAAAGCGCATGATATTCTATCAAAACTTGGTAGCCAAAATCTTTTGCAATCGAATTTGCAATTCGTTAATCAATATTTGTACAACATTACAAAATAACCAAATAAAAAGTTAAAAACATTTTGAGCAACACCAAAAACGTTTTTTATACTGTACTGTATAAATTGTAATGTACACGTACTGGATTTCTATGCTATAAATAAAAATAATGCTCATGTTGGGAAATGCTTGGTTAGGTCATTCTTTTTGCAACAAAATCCCATAGTGACCCTTAAGGAATGTGTTTTTTTGTTGTTGTTGTCTGCGCGAAAATATACTCGGTGACTCAGTGAGTCCTAGACACCGAATGATCAACGACTTTGAACTGCAAAGAGTTGGTGGTAGTTGGTAGTGTCACGATACCGTATGCGGTGGTGCCAGTGGTGGTCTGGTATGTCGCTACAACTTCATCGACTAGAAAAATTATTACCAAGAAGAAAAGTCAAAACATTCAACATTTGTATTGCTTGTGGCTATGCATACTAATCAGTGTGTATCGTTTAAAAATGTCTATTAAAAATGGGATACAATAGTAGCTTCAGGCCGAAACAAAATACGCCCATAAATCCTTCAAACGCAGAATGAAAAAATAATAAACGCCAGTACTTAACATAGTATTGCAAATACTGTATATATAAATTAGCATAAAAAGTCGAATTTAGTTTTTTAAAACCGATCAATTTAGGTTTGTTAAAACAAATAAAATCAATAACTCAAATAACCACATTTAGAAGTACTGTAAATGTAATCCAGTTTAAAATTCAGTCTTAAAATAATTGAGTCAATCAAATATTAAACTTTTAAAATCAACATCTTAATCACGCTAAAAACCTGACTTAATTTTGCTTTTGGCACCTAAAATGCCTATTTAAAGTTAAAGAATCTCAGCTTGTGCTTCCAGTTTTCACTTGTAATCCCTTCTTTCACTTGAATAAGCAATTAGAATCAACAGAAAGAAAAGCAATCAAAAGTTGCTAACTATTTAATAATAATCTCTTAAAATGCTGCTAAACTGGCTTTTATTTACTTTCTTCACAAACAACACACCTTTCTTTTAAAGTCTTGCATCTTAACTAAGAATTTTGATGTTTTAAAAAAAATTTGAAACTGTAGCGTCGGGATTAACAAAGCTAATCTAATCAGCAAAGCACTCATTTCATATCACATAGATTTTCTTCTCATGTCAAAAACAAAATACTTGCTACACATATATAATTTCGTCTTACTACTTTACAATTCTCTCTTGTCGCTTGTTGTCGGGCGTTAATTTTATTACCAGTCTTAATTTTCATTTCAGCTTAAAAGCCTCATAACAACACACCAAAGCGTTAAACCACAAAGGCAAAAATAGCACAGCTAAACAGTTTCGCAAAAATACTATTCTGAATTCCATAAACGCGTTCTAGTTCACCAATGGATGAATATAGGAAACGCCATGTATTTCGAATAGCATTGAAAATCCATGGCACTCCATTGACTTTTCAGTAATCGGTTAAGTGGGACTGAGTATAACTTCTTTTCACCATCCCCCATCAAGCAAAACGACAAATGAAATAAATTCTTTTAATATTATACTGTTAATGTCTTCCAAAGTTTCACACCGACATTTTTTGAAATAAAAAAAATTAGCTGGACGGCTTAGCCATGATAATAACGAATGTCCCACTGTTTTTATTATCTTTTGATGTATCAGCCAAAGAGAAAAAATTACAAGAAAAATATTCAGCCGTGTCCAAAGCTCAGCAGTCAACAACACAATTGGCCGTTTTTATTTTTCAAAAGATTAACGTGTTGTCTTTCATAATCCAAGTCAGCATTTAAATTTATAATCAAGCGGCAAAAAACACAAATAGCGCTTTTATCTCAAGGGTGTTTAGTATTCCAGATGAAAATGTGAATAGACCAACCAACTACCGTGCATTTAACAGTAGAAGACTTGTATGCCATTTTCACACATACATTATCGCTACATTAAAATAACGGCAACATGTCATAATTATTTCAAACGTTATACCATTCACACGTTACTAAATAACATAGGAGTGTCAAAATAATATTAATAACAAGGTAATAATTATCATAATTAATTGTTGCCCAGATTCCTAGGTAAGTTAGTGTAATGCGAAAATAATATTTAACATTCACAAGTCAACTTAAAAACGATTCTAATATTTTTTAAATTTAAATACAGTATTAAAATTCTAACACTTGAATAACCTGCAGTAAATTAATGTTTTTTAAGCCGTACTGTATTACCAAACTTTCCATCGTAAAAAAATCAATTAACTGACCATGTAAAAGCAAATTTTTCATTACTGCATCATTATTAATTCAAGTATTAAATTGCAAACTCAAAATTAATTCGTTATCTACAACTGAAATTATAATGTAATTATAATTTACATCTGCTTACAAAAAACCAACCAGCTAAAGAAACAATTATTTGGCAAATTATTTAAATTCACATCACTTATTATAACGTTAATCCTTTCATTTAATAGACAATCCCCAATCTGTTAACAAGGTCGGTGCCTATTTGCATTAGTTGATGGGGCGTTGAAAAGTATAATAATTTTTACCTCCCCATCTTTAAACACACATTATACACGAGGAAAAAAAAACTAAAAAAAAACCTCCATATGACCGGACCAGTGTAATGTTTCATATAACATAACTAAGATGAGAAAAAGAAGAAAAAAAAACCAATTTCTTCGCCTATCAGAGTTAACTATGTAAACAGCACATCCTCTCTCTCAAGTCGTCGAACTTGATTTAACATTCTCTCCCTTTCCCTTCTTCTACTTGTACACCTTTAACCCCCTCTTCCACCCACCATCTTAAAGCCCCTCAAACTCAAAACTACGACTATTTTCGTTGTTACTGCTTTTCCCTTTTGTGTCTATATGTGGGTATGTGCTCAATCCGGTTCAGCCGTTTCAGAAAGCAATAACGAGTTGATACAAATTTTATCGACAACCCTATTTTTTTTTTCTTGCTTTCTTTCTCTTCCATCCCTTGCTCGCTCACCAAATGTCTTAACAATAAAATTCCCCCATTAAGACTGAACAATTTACAGCTCTAACTGAGCCACATACAATGATACAACTTACAGGGACCTTCGGCACCCCCTCCCTCTACCATCTCCCACACTGTCACCTCTTAACAATTTACCCATCTTTTAAATCTCGCAATCTTTTCCCTCATTTTCTTTTCTTTTGAAAAGTAAAAAAAAAATAAAAGACCATCTTTTCATCAACTTAACCTAAATTTCATACCTAAGGACACAACACCCATCTCAAATTCTCAATTCGGCCACAAACAATAGGACACCAGAAAACGAACTTTTCTTGTCAAAATCATTTCACCCCACAATTCAGTACAATACTAAAATATCACAAACTTTACGACTAGTGTGCTACTTATTTGTGAGAAGAAAAAAGTTGAAAAGTAATTTTTTTGGAAAATTTTTGCTCTTTCTCGCCTAATAAATTTGAGCAACTTGCATCAAAATTAAACCATATTTAATCATTCACGTACGTCAGATGAATGTCTACATCACAACCTAACCTGTCAAACCTAATTAAATCTTTATAAAATCCAGAATAGTTGAGAATTAATATATGCCTTGTCATCGAACCTTGGACAGGTATTGTAATAATTCCCTGTCCTGAGATTTGGCGGGTTACACTTATTATTTGGTACTATTTAAGTACCGTATTTTATTTATCTAAATTATTAAAACGGTTTTACTTATGATTTACTATATCTTGCTCCGTAAAACAAAACAAATATAAGTGTATTGTTAAAATGAGCAACAGTGAAAGTAAGTTCATGAAACAACATTTGAGAATCACTGCCTGTAACCCTGATGTACCATCATTTGAGAATTGCTATTGTATCCCAATTTTTCGAGTGACACCTGTGGAAAATTTTAAAGAAAAGTATTTTCATGAAAAAACAGCAGGGAACTTTTTACAAAAAAAAGAAAGTACAGTATAGAAAGAGAAGTAAAGCCCTGACGAACCTAACAACTTCTTTACTGCCATTTTTTCTTCTTCACTTTTTCCAATGAAAATATCCGTAGTCGTAAATATGCCTTCTTAACAAACTACGAAAAATACGTGACTTGCTAATGAAAAAATCACGACTTCCAAAAAAATAAATTAAAATTTGTTATGAAATGTTATTACAAATAAATTATTCAACTCCCACTTTATTTCTTCATATGTATTTAAAAAATTGTTAACTTGCTAAATATATTAACTACAGCACAAATCAACTCATCGTTGGAATAAACCGTACAAAAAAAAAAAAAAAACTTAGAAGAAAAAAAGTGACTTATTTCTTCAAAAGTGGAAAATGGTTGGTTTTAAGTTTTTACCTCCTGTGGTTTTGAAACTTGATGCAAGAAAAATTCATACTATAAAACCAAAAAAAAAAAAAAAAAATACAGGGAGAAACTTCCATTTTCTCTTAGCAATACTGTAGTATATTACACAGTACAGTATATCTTCCTTTCCACGCACAACCCTATGCAACCATTTCACATTACCATCACATCAACTCATTTCTTATTAAGACACTCCAAAACACAAGAAGAAAATACTCTTACGTTTACACATGAAGAAAAACATACAAGTGTGCAATGTGCAACGACATAACTTTTCACTTACATTGCAAAAAAATAAATAAAACTTAATTTACGATTTCAGGATTTAAAGTGACCTAGAAAAAACTGGAATTGGTCAGCAGGTAGCAACTTTTCATCATTTTAGAAAACTACTAACGACGAGTTACTAAATGACATACCAAAAATACTAAATAACTCGCTAAAGTCAAATATAGTGTGTCGAAAAGTGTATTTTCAAACACTAATAATTAAAAACTTAACTTGCCAAATATGGTGTCTTAGATAATCAAGTTGTTTTTCTATTTTAATTTCTTTTCAATTAGTAGCACTGCCAGAAATGCCAAATTTCAAAGACTAAAAAAAATCTGGCCATATAAATCTTGTACATTTTAATAGTTAAATCGTTTGGCCAAAGTTGAAATTAATTTTGATTTATACCAAGTTATTAAAAAGTCCAAAATCCGGTTTGATTACATTTCTCTACAATTCCTGTAACTTTGAAATGATCTAACTCAATTATTTAAAATGTCAATTTAACGAGAAGAAATATTTTTAAGCACTTAAAAACCAAATTTCAAACTTGGTTCATAAATAAGATGATCACACGACCTTTATTTTAGAAAACAGACTTTTCTAATGCATCTGAAAGGCCTGTCTTTTAGATTTATTTTTCCCACAAAACTGTACATTTGTCCTTTATATAAACTTTCCAACTATTTAAGTCCTTAATTTCAGTGTTATTAAAATGAAAATAAAAAAAAACTGCCTTGTTATTGGTGTTTTATTTAAGATAAAAATCTTAATAGTGCAAGATGACTAGTGTTTAGTATTAATATATATAACATTTGTTTTGTCCTTTAATTACAACAAGAAAATATGATCACCTTGTTCACTTAAATGAATGAACTCAAATTAGATCATTGGTGACGCTTAATCATTACACAACTTAAGACAATTAAATATACAATAGCGTACACTCTCCCTGCAATCACAAAAATGCTCAAACAATGTCTTCCACATAAAAACATTCACAAGTTTTCTCTACACTTCAAAGTATTTTTTAAAAAACCAGTGAAAGTCGTTCATCTCTAATTTCACATTGACATGTGTTTACCAAATGTGCGAAATATGCATTGCACATGAACGGATAACACAATGTGTACGTGTATTTTAAAAACTTAATTACATTTTCTTTTCAGATCTCAAGACAAGAAACTGACACTGACAGTTTAGCAACCAAGCATTTTTAACAAATTTCATGCATAAACTTAGTAAAAAGAAGCAAAAAAAAATCACATCAAATAAAAAAAAAATTCAAATATGTGCAACGGCGAGCAGACAGTATCTCTCTCTGCCGTCGTTCATCGCATTTTCCGCCGACTGATAAGTTACATGGAAAGCTGAGCCTGTCACGGTGGCTTCAGCAAATTCACTTCCATGCATCGAAATTACACCAAACAAACAAACACAAGGATGGGAAAAGGGAAAATGAACAAAAAAAAAAGTAGTTCAACGTCAATCTAATAAAATATTTATAACATGGACATAATTGAAACTAGTGTTGCAAATTGCAAAAAGATAAACACAGCCAGCCATTGATGGACCCAGAACCAAACAACGTAACACAGACGATGTTACTAATTTATAATTATACCAAGATCCATAAGCCACCTAAAATGACCTTCATATTGCGTGAGTAATGTGAATCACAGCACTAATTTCGGTCTCAGCCAGTGGAACAAACCCTAGACATCGATTTTTACATTTTAATGCAATTTACATCGATTTAAGCCACAATTTTGAATGAAATTCAAATCTGCAGTAATGTTATTGTGTACAAATTTAAATTCCACCTAAAATTAGTCTCTTACAGTGACAAATGACTAGTAAATTAAGAATTTATAAATTTGTGATGTAGAAATTGCTGTTTCTACAATGACATCTTTGCAGATGCACGAGCTTCAGTGCCTTATGAAAAATGCAATTTAGTTGTCATTATTATCGGGAAAAATCATTGATCGTTATACAGGTTATAGACTTGTGGTGAAATTGTTTTGTGTAAATACAGTATACGATCTACCGTGAGCAAAGTATCAAGAGAGTTTACGTGTTGGCAATTGAAATAAATCGATTTGCGTGCTGGCTTTTTCAGTATTTAGTTTTGTTATTATGCTTTACCTATGAGATGGTATCTCTTTTGCTTTTGCCAGTAAATTATGGGCTCTACACAAACATGATAAAATGCATACTGTAGTTTGTATTAGTCCAATCGACAAGAACGCCATAAGTGCACAAAATGTCCAAAAAAAAAAAAAAACCTTGGGTAAATCTTAGGTCTATTTTGTCTATTTAATCATCCAAATTCATTCGAGAGAAATACCGGTAGTTATAATAAAACTTTAATCTGAATCGCATGTTTTTGTGTAAACACGTTGCATGTTAAGAAGTTTCCTTGTGAAGTCGACTAATTTGCCATTTAGTAGTACTACTGTATAATGTTTAGAATCCAAATTAAATTATGTTAACAGTATTTTCCTAAATTGCCGATGTGGTCCTCAATAAAAGATATTTAGTATAAATGTACTTATTTTTATCATGTTATTTACAATATATTGAGAAAATCCGATTGCGAAAAGTTACTTCCAAGTAAAACTCTCGTTTAGTTGAATTATTGAATCAACAACTAAAATAATGCGGTTTATTGCTTGTGTCTCTAATCAGTTGCTACAGTGAATGCGATTTCATTCCTTTCGTTTTAATTTGGTTAAATTACGTTAAGTTAATTCAGTCGTTTTTATAGATTAGGTTGACTATTTTCTTAATATTTAAAAAGTCATTTTAATTATAAATCTAAAATTTATCACGGTTAGAATAGCCGTGAATCCCACCGAGAATAGCTCTTCTGCAACACGGCCATTTCATAGGTAATTACGGTGTTCCATAGCATTAAATAGGAAGCTTCAAATTAAATTAATTAAAAAAGTAAGTAAATTCATGAAATTAGCTTTCCGCCGTTGTATTTTAACTATATAATGTACCTAACATAATAAAATGAAATTAAACATTTATTTTGAGGACCAGTTTGGCAATCTGGAAAAACTCCCTGAAGTGCTACAAATTCTATAATTAATACAATATTATAGTATTATGAACGTAGTTTCCAATTACAGTATATGAAAAACGTTTAAGAAACTTTTATCATACAATTGGCATGCTAATTCATGGCAAACTTGTTTATAACAAGTTTTAATTTAAGCACATTAAAGCATCTAAAGTTTCACATTTTAAATACAGTTTTACCATTTTTATGTACTGTCTGTACATTGCTTTAGATAATACAACACAGTACAAAGTTACAAACTCAAATGTAAGATGATAGTAATAATGATTCAAAGTTGTCATTCTATGATACTGTAATAATTCATTTTAACTTCAAGGTTAATAATAGTCCATGTCATGCACCACGCACTCCAAAATGGCAAAATTTGAGTCACTTTTGATTCTCTTGTTAAAAATAAAACAACTATTTAAGATAAAAGAGATGTTTTATTGGGTCAATTTGTGTGTCAATTCTGAAAGTAAATACTGTTTTCATTGATTTACCAAGTGCTTAAAAGGATGTAAGTTGTGTAAGCGATGTAGTTGGCACCTTAATGTCGTTGATTTCTCGCCATTGGAAAAACACGTGAACTTTTTCTTCCACTCTTTCCATACACTTTAGCATTACATACACCGTGAGGTAAATGACCATCATCAGCGACAACGACGCCGCCGCCGCTACATTATTTCAGCAGCTTACCTTACTATGTTACCTACTACACGCTCACGTCAAGAACATTTTTACTGCGATAAACTTCGTTTTGTCATTTCGTGTGTGTCAAATTTGATTTTTAAAAGCCACCTTAATAATGTAATAAAATGGTTACTGTTTTACCTAATAGTTTCTTGACTTCGTCGGGGCTGATGAAGAGGTTGAAGTTTCCCTTGGCCCAGCTTGAAAGCCCGACCAATATACACCAGGTTACGACCAAACGAGCTACCGATGACATTTTATAATCACTACTGGTCTTTGCATGATTCTTACACCATATTAGATTTGTTTTTTTCAATAATCAATTCCAAAAAATGCACTAATTATTCAGACACGGTTTTGTAGTTCGCACAAATGTTTACACATTAAACTGCATCGTCGAACGCAAAGCACACTTCATACAGTAAACACACAAACAACAGCCGATAGAGACGCACGCAAACTCTATCGAATGTGAGGCGAGTTTGGCGGGAGAGCAAATTGCGAGAGCTGCCCGCGGGTTGCTACGGTGACGGTAGAGACACCTAGCGTATAGTTCAATTAGCATAAGGACTATGTGCGCCAACTGGTGGCAAGATAGAAAACGACAAAGCTTGCGTATTAACGACAAAGCTTGATCATTAATATATATTATACCATTGAAATAAATTTTTAAAAATATTAAACCATTTCAAATAATACAATTTATGTTATTATAATAACACTTGCTTTTAAAACATTATTAATATTATATTTATGAACACAATGATTACAGGATGTTAAAGTGGCAGCACTGTAGAATTCAACGCGTCTGCTACTGTCTGTTGATTATATAAATAGATCTATAGTATTTTGTTATTAGTACACTTGATTATATTACCGTACTGTCGCTCCAAATACTATTCTATAGTACAGGTATTTGGTTGTGTATGTGCGTTTTGACCGTGTTCTCCATTAAATCTTAAGGTATTCATATTTCTGAATAGTTATAATTAGTAGTAAGTATTTACAGTACGTTAATTAATCAATGATTTTACATTAGTAGAACTCCTAGAAGACGTATTGAGGTGTTTGAAGGGTACATTTGAACAGAATTCAAGGTAACCCATTATAATAATTCTTGCTGTGTTTATTTAGTACTGAAACATAATTCGATTTGTTTTAAACTTGATTCATATTGTGTTTTATAGCAATTCAGAAATGACAACTGCTGCTAGACCTACGTTTGATCCAGCTCGTGGTAAAAATGATAAGGATTTGAGTGCTTTGAGCAAACAGTATTCAAGCAGAGATCTTCCTTCACATTTAAAGTTAAAATACAGGTATAAAATTAACAATTACTGATTATTATAATGGCCATCGTGTTTGTAAGTAATAATTATTGTATGTATTAGACAACCTGGCCAAGACACAAGTAGTGAACTACGAAACCGAGACTTTCGAAAAGATTTGGAGGAAAGAGAGAAAGTTGCCGTTAAAGAAAGACAATCCGAACGTGAAAAACGTGGTGACAGACAAGCAAGAGGTAGATATTTTTGTTTTCAAGAACAAGTTCAGGTTTTATTATTTCTAAATGATACTAAAGGAATCTATTTTTTTACTATAGAATCACATTCAAGTAACCCAACTAAAAAACTTCGACTAGACCAGATTCCAACGGCTAATTTAGATGCAGATGATCCTCTTGATGACGACGATGTACGAATCTTTTTAAATTGAAAACGTTATATTGTATTTGAGTTAATTTTTACTTGGTTTTATTTGATCATAGGAAGATGAGAGTGATGAAAGCGAGGATGAAGACGACACTGCTGAATTGATGGCCGAATTGAACAGAATTAAAAAGGAGCGAGCGGTAGAGCAAGCTACTAAGGTACCGTAGAGTAATTTCTGGTTGCTTACGTATATTTTGCTTGAAACTACTTGTAATTTCTTTTTCCAGATGGCTGAAAAGAAAGTCGAAGATGAACGAATCCGAATGGAGAATATTTTGAGTGGCAATCCGTTGCTTAATCAGTCCAGAAGTACAGATTTCAAGGTTTTTGCTGAGAGTTATTATTATTATTATTGTAATTACTTTTATTTAATGCTTTTCATATTAATAGGTGAAACGACGATGGGATGATGATGTTGTGTTCAAAAATTGTGCTCGGGGAGAACCGGATCAAAGCGAAAAGCGATTTATTAATGATAGTTTACGATCAGAGTTTCATAAAAAATTTATGGATAAGTATATAAAATAAACTTATTACGGTCTTTGAAACTCTGAACTTTGAAATCTGTACTTTTCTTTTTTTAACCTCATTAAAATGAAATTCTATTGTCTTAAAATTTTGGTCTATCGCTTGAAAAATTTTGAAATACATAAAATTTAAAGTATTTATCTTCTTTTTTATGTGGCACAAGTTGAAAATCTTTGGCAAATGCTTTAAACAAAACACACTAGATGTCTTCCACTATCGAGTTAAATGTCCTAAACAAAACTCTTATTAAAAAGGTTATTTAGATTTTCTATCTTAATAACGCTGGAAAAAAGTACAAATTTGGGAAAAATAGATCGAAAGGATGGGCTTCTAAAAAAAGGGCTTACTCCTACATCAGAGTAACAAATGTCTCAAAAGTTAGCAAACCGGATCTTCATTGATGACGTCACTTGGATCACAAAATGTTTGCATTTTGAATTTAAATAATTATTAATGAGTTTATAATTCAGTGACAATTTTTGTGAATCAATTCACATTAGTTTCACTATTCTGTGATATTCTCGACTAATTTATTTAAAAAAAATGTATACTAAATGATTTTAAATGGGGTCATTGTGGTAATTATATTCATAAGGCACGCTTTGGGACAAATCAGTGAACCGGTTTGTATTATTGTGCATATAGTTGAATTATTCTCGTCAAGGCAAGTTCTGGATATAATCACTTTAAAGAAGTATTTTAAAGCAGGTGACTTTAGTTTTCGGTAAGTAAAATTTTGAATTAAAATATCAATTATTTGTGAATGGTTTTAAAGTCCACGTTTAAAAAATTTCATGCTCGCTGGAATGAGTCGGGGAAGGGGTGAAAAATAACCCTTCATCCATCCCACGTGATGACACTCAAAATCCTGCATTCCGCTTATACCGACTGTGATACAGTATATAGCGACTGCCATTAAATTTTAATGTTATGTACCGGTATGAAAAAAAAAATACTGTATTGAGATAACCATTGGATATTTAGTAGTGGCAGTCACAAACTTAGTCGGTATATCGAAAATATGTAGAATATTACAACATACTCGTACATATTATAAAAAATAATTATGTCATCATGAAAAGCAACAATGATGAATGTAAATTATTAATTTTCCCAAAACAAGGCTTACATTGCCAAAGACGGCAACTGTATTATTAAAACACTTGTTAGATTTTGTTAAAAATGGCTAAATTTAATACTGTACCGGTATATGAAGAATAAACAAAAATTATGAAGAAAAATTTAATAGTCTTTTTTATGGTTCTTCTCGTTACAGTTAAATTCGCAATCAGAAAAATGCTCAATTGTCCAAAGTGTGATAGTAGTGAAATCGTGGAGGAACATGCCCAGGGAATTTTTTGTTGTACAAACTGTGGTGAAATTATCAACGGTGTTATTGTTAATGAAGTTCAGTTTGCAGACAATGGTAGCGGTGGCTCTACAGCTATTGGACAGACTGTTTCACTTGATGGTAAAGTATTATAACATAATTAATTTCAATTTTTTATAGCTTAGTTTTTGCTTAAAGTTTAATTATATTTTTTGATAGGAAATGTTTTTGGTAGAGGTATTTTTCCCAGAGGTTTAAACTATGGAACTTCAAAACAATCAAAACAAATTACATTAGAAAAAGGTACTGCAACTTTAAATTCAATCCATTACATCTGTAATTATGTAATTTGGTTAAATTTATCAGTTTAACATAATAGTATTATGTTTCCTTTAGGGTTTGAAATGCTTTAAAATTGTAAAAATAAATAAATAAATTAACCAAAATTTTATATTTTAAATAGGTTTGTTATCTAATTGGTTTTCTTCAAAATGGTGACACAAATTTGACACTTGAAATAGCCTATTGCTTCAAATAATACACTGTGTTAATAATTTCTAATTATATAATTAAAGCCCGACGACGGATTAAGAAATTGGGGAATAAGTTGGTAGTGCCTTGGCAGTGCGTTGAAGAAGCTGGTAAAATATATGAATTAGCTTTCTACAGTAATTTTACAAAGGGCCGAAAGCAAGAACTCATTGATGCAGCATGCTTATACATGGCCTGCAGATTAGATGGGACAACACCACGTAAGACCACATCGAATTCATTAATTTTATTTTATCCTTATAATTTTTTTTTACCTTTAAATATTATAGATTTAATGTTGGATTTTAGTGCTATATTGAGAGAATGTGTTTATAAAATTGGTAGCACATTTTTACAATTGCAGAAATCTGTGCACATTAGAGCTCCAACTACAGGTGATTTATTTTATTTAATTTCTTTGTTTCCAGTTTTGTAAATTAATTGAATTTAATTATAAATTACTCATTACAGCGGTTGATCCTTGCCTTTATGTTATCCGATATGCAAACGATCTTAAATTTGGGAACAAATTGAGCGAAGTAGCTAGTACTGCCACAAAGCTTGTATGTAGAATGAAGAAAGACTGGATTCATTATGGTAGAAGACCTTCTGGCATTTGTGGAGCTGGTAAGTTTTTCAAGCAAAAAATATTTTTGGTGTTACTTATAATGGTTTCTTGTATTTTTTTTTTTAGCTTTGTTGTTTGCTGCTAGATTTCACAAATTTAACCGAACCATAGATGACATTGTAAAAGTGGTCAAAGTTTGTAATACAACATTGAGAAAAAGGTAATAATTATAAACATTATAGTTGTGGGTATAGTTGTGTGTCCCCAAGCAATTTTCTAAATTGAAACAATTTTAACAATGAGAAAAAAAAAACAAATTGAATAGTTGTAATTTTAGACTTTACTGTATACAGTATATTATCACGAGTTTTCCATATACCATGATAAAAGCTGGATAAATAATTATTATAACTTGCGAAATTAAATCTCATTCCATTATTAGCATTTTTTCTAATGACCCTCTTATATTACGCAGCAAGATTGGTTGAACACATGAATATTATGATCATTTAAAAACTTGGTAGTTCTATAAGTATTGTTTTAAATGCAGGTTGTTAGAGTTTGGCGAAACTCCATCCAGTCGACTACCATTGTCAGAATTCATGAACAACGATTTGAATTCAGAAGAAGATCCACCATCATTTAGAAATTCCAGAAAAAAAGAAGCCAAGTTGAATGAAAGCTCAATAAACGAAACAGCTGCATTCAAAGAAATAAGCGAATTCCAAAAGCAAATTGAAAAACATTTAGATGAAGCAAAAAAAAGATCTAAAAGGGGAATTTGCGGTGGAATTTTTGGTAACAGATTGATAATTATTTGGATTTGTCATATTGGAGTTTCATAGCTGGTTTTTTTTTTTTTAGCTAACAGCAGTTTGACAGAAAGTGAAGCAAATGATGCAGTTGAAATTGTGAATGACTACACCATGAACACGATTTCTACACAATGTCAAGATATTCAGTTGCTGTCTGAAGATCTGGAAAATGTGACGATAAGCAACGAAGTATTCACGACTGATGGACAAA
Organism: Helicorthomorpha holstii; assembly: GCA_013389785.1. Taxonomy (NCBI): domain Eukaryota; kingdom Metazoa; phylum Arthropoda; class Diplopoda; order Polydesmida; family Paradoxosomatidae; genus Helicorthomorpha; species Helicorthomorpha holstii. Next base: position 21,675,343 of record JAAFCF010006596.1, read on the forward strand.
TAGCAGCAATGAATCTGGAAAAGTTGCGGCCAACAGCTGAGTCAATTGGGTTAAATCGAGTCAGTCAATATGAACAGCCATCATCACATAATGAAGATGAAAGTGGAATTTTAGATCTGGATGGAATTGATGACGACGAAATTGATAGCGTAGGAAAACTTTCAGCTCAACTTGATTAAATAAGGAGTTTACAAATATTTTTTTCAAATGTAGTATATTCTGAAGCCTCATGAAGTACGCGGAAAAACTGAAATATGGACCAAAATTAATCCAGATTATGAAAAAGAATTAAAAGGTTAATATTATTTTGATAATGATTAACGTGGTTTTAGATTTTGGATTATCTTAAGCTACAATAATTTTTTTTTTGTATATTTACAGAAAAGGAAGAACTTAAAGCAAAACGAGAAGAAGAGAAAAAGACTAAAAATAAGGTAATTTTCTTGCAGTGTAAAATTATTTTAAAATTGTTTATTTTATGCTTATTGTATTTTAACTTACTGTAGAAACGCAAGTCAAAAAAAAATGTCGAGTCTCCATCTGCAAGTGCCAGTGAAGCCATAATGAATAGGTTCTCAAAGAAAATTGATTATGAGAGTTTGAATCGTATTACGGCTCTTGCTAGTTTGTCAACTGCAAATAAGCCAATTGATGAAGGTCCTTTGGAGCAAACGAGAAAGAAGAGAAAAATTGACATGAGCACACCGACAGTTATTGAACCAGAGAAACAGGTTACTAGTTCAATTTGCGAACCTGAGAAAGATGAAGGTAAATCTAAAGACTACAAGTTCCAATCAAGAGAAAAACTCTAACACCATTTTTTACAGTTGATGCAGACGATGTAAAAGAGAATCAGATAGAAGAAGAGGAGGAAGAAGAAGTAGATGAAGAGCAGGAGGAAGAGGAATTGGAAGAAAATACATTCGGCTATTGCAATGATGATGGTGATGGTTATTATAACCGAGAAACAGATGGATATTACGATGATTACTAATGAAATTCGTAAGATAATTATTCAAGTTTATCCATTTCCAGTTAGAAGGAATATTCACTGTGTGATATTAACTTCCGGTTTTAAGATTTTTTCATACTGAATATATTTTGTCATATTGTCCACGATTTCACTATTCAATTGAGTGGGGATTATTTAAGTTATTGTTGTTTATGGAAGTCTTCTTTACATTATTCAGTCATTTAATACAAAAATTAATATTATTCATATTTGAATTATAGTGTTTGTTTCTTAATAAAATTATCATTTTAACAGAAATAGAACTTTGTTAACTTGCAGAAAATATGGTCAAAAGTACTAAAAATGCTTTTAAAAACCATTAAAACGGAATCCAAAAGTGTTTAAACTTCATTGAAGGTGTTTATAAGAGGCAATGATTTAAATGTAATGCCATTAATAGCAGTTATAATTATATTACTTTTATAACTAAACAATAATAGATTTTTTCTTATTGTTTGAAACTAGTCATTCATATTCTTTAATTAAAATAAAAGATAAAAGTGAAATTTAGATTTCGAATTAAAGTTTTGAAAAACAATTCAAAACACTTTTAGTCACTTTGAATAATGTGATTTTTAGTGTGAGCCATACCAGTGTCATGAGAAGAGCAACTGCAGTTGTTAAAACCGTCACAACATCGCACAGGAAGTACTGAAACCAATTCATCTCGTAAGCTGGATTTTTCAAGAAGTGAGCTCCCTTATGTTTGATGACATATTCAGCCCAATAAGCAGCTTCTTCCGTTGGACTCCAAAGTACATCCCTCATCCTATTGCTAGCTTTTAGTGCCATTTCCTTATACCTTTCCAATAACACAATCCAATTAGATAGCGTTTTAGCTAGTAATAGTTAAACTTGTAAAAGCAGTTTAAGTTAACTTATTACCTTGAATTGTTAATCATGTTGTTGATAGTCGTTTGAAGCTGCGTCTCGTCCAGTGTTTTCCAGTTTAAATTTTCAGCATATCCACTTCGAACTGCATTATTGATATTGTAACCATTATCAGTTGATAGTGGGAATCCCAAGATGGGACAGCCGTGATATGAAGCCTCTTGAACGGTTCCTAAACCGCCGTGGGTTATAACAAGTTTGACATTAACATGGCTCAGTAAGTCCTGTTGAGGTATCCAGTTGCTGAAATGGAAATTGGAAAGATTTCCGTAATTATCCAGTTGATCACCGTTCCATATTATCGTCTGCTTTAATCCCCTTAAAACTTTAACTATTTTATTTGTGAATTCTTCAGGCATCCAATTTGTCCTTACGACTGATCCCATTGAAAAGTAGATTATTCCGTGTTCCCAGGAATTATTCACAACTAATCCCAAATCCTTCAAATTTTAAAAATAAAGTAACTAAAATTTAACTAAAAATTTCTAGAAATATTCTACCGGTTGTTTTTCTAAATTAGAACACTTTGTTAGAGTGCCAATAACAAATGAGACTAAATATCATCAGCGGCAATGGCATTTTTTCCCTTTTATTTTCCTGTTATAAAAATGACCCCTAAAGTAACAAGACTAATTCATGCAAGTCCCAATAACAAATTTTCTGTATAGGAAGAAAAAATTGCTCCAATTTAGAAAATCATTCAGTAGAAAACATGCTCTTATAATTTACGATACTGAGTTGCATTAAAAACATTTTGCTGATAAATTTTGTTTTATTTTATGATGTTTGACACTTACTAGTGGCAGCTCTTTTGCTTTCCTACATTGAGCGCATCCAATTGGTCGTACATTAGGCGTCGATGGCATTGCTATTTTCCAAATTGATGAACTGGCTGACATTAGCATTGAACTTTCACTAGTTCTACTTTCTAAAAATGGTGTTAATTTGGGAGCATGATACCGAATAGCTTTTTTAAATTCAGGAATCATCATCCAGATGTTAACAAACACCATTCCAGCGTTAGACAGAAAATTTATCGGCTTAACGAGAAAACTAAAGAAAGTGTATGAATGCTTAACGATCGAATTATAATAGTGATAGGGACAATTGAAGTCCCAAGCATAATATGACAAAGTTGGACATGTGGCTATTTGAATGTTTGGAATGCCCAGATAAGATAACAGAGGTAAATAACTGTGGCTAAATAGGGCATCGACAATGGCTAAGTCATAATTGTTAGTCTCATTTCCTGTTTGTAGATCAGTTATCATCGGATCTTGATAGGTTTCACCCATGGCGTCATAGATTGTTTTAGGGTACAACTCAAAAAACACGGAAATAATACGTGAAATAGACGTTGTGTGAAACAAAAGTTTGTAGTAAACGTCGTCGGACTGCTTAAATTTGAAATCATGAGTTGTTATACCGGAAGTGGGTTCAAAGCGGCTCATGCTGCGATAGGTTACCTGAAATAAAATTTTTAATCAATTTATTGCCAATAAAAAAATTAACTAATATGCTGGTGCCGTTAATTAATAAAGCAAAAAGCTATCAATTGTAGGCCATGTAATTTATTAAATAAAAAATAATACAATTATTAATTGTAAGCTATGCAATCTATTATCGTTTTTTTTTTGTGAATAATTTGACTAATAACAAGTCCATCACGATCTACTGTATGATAAATAATTGAATAACTTGTATTATCTTTTCTGTGTTGTCAACATATACAGTACCGGTTTTAATCACATTTCGTATGATCACCCTGTTTATCAAACTAATATTAATTTCTACAGCAGAAGAACCTGATTTCTACAAACTTTTTTTCTTTTAGTAACAAAAGTGTACTAAAATGTTTATGAATGATGTAATAAAAATTACAATAAAAAAATGCAAGTTACTGATTAAATAATTGCAGTGTTTTTGCTGTGTGACACCCTATCCAGTATCACTCACAGAAAATGTTTTAATTTTTTTAGTTTAAAGTTACGGTTCTTTTAAAATTGTAATTTTATCTCTTCAACGAAGTTACCTTGTGTCCACGTCTTGCTAATTCTTCAGCAATGGCGTGGATGTAAATGCTGTGGCTCTTCGTTCCGAATGGTGAAGACAACATAAGCACATTATATTTTTTATCCCATTTTAAACCATTGGTTACAGCGACTAAACACACACACAGTAGAAAACCTCTGAAATTTAGAAGCGACATAATTAAACTGTCTTGAACTGGCAAATGCTAAATGGCATCGATGTGGTCGTTAATTGCTTTTATTCGGTTTAACAGTCAATGTCAACTCAGTTATCGAAATTAAAGCTGGTTTTTGTACTCTCACATATGGCAGTTGATTATTTTATTTTAAACAGGACTGAAATGTTATGCTTAATCAAATATTGGGCACTAGTTTTATATTTTCATTTAGCGTTACTAGATACAGTCATACCGGATTTGACACATAATACAGTATTTCACTTGTATTGCCAGCTGGGTGACATGAAGGCCCCGGCAGTATAATTAGTTGTGTTTCAATATTATTTTTTTCCAGTAAGGACAAAACTTAATTTATTTGGCCATGTAGAAGCTTTCTTTTTTTAAAAAAAATAGTTCTAATGAAAGTCCAGGATGTAAAGTCTTTTGCTACATCAAAAACATTATGCTATGCTGGGACTAGAGAACATTTTTTCCAAAACTTGCTCTTCTGATATTCGGTAAAACGGCACTGCTTTCACCACGCAACATACTATAGAAACGCAAGTCAAAAAAAAAAATGTCAAGTCTTCATCTGCAAGTGCCAGTGAGGTCATGATGAATAAGTTCTCAAAGAAAATTGATTATGAAAGTTTGAGTCGTATTACGGCTTTTGTTAGTTTGTCAACTGCAAATAAGCCAATTGATGAAGATCCTTTGGAGCAAGCGAAAAAGAAGAGAAAAATTGATATTAGTACACCGACAGTTATTGAACCAGAGAAACAGGTTGCTAGTTCAAATTGCGTACCAGTTACTGAAGATGAAGGTATATCTAAAAACTAGTTTCAATCAACTTTCAGTATCCAGAAAGACCTTTTAATAATTTATTGAGTTAAAAATTGATTGAGCGAAAAACTTTAACACATTTCTTAATTGTGGATTTTTATAGTTTATGTAGAAGATGTAAAGAAGGATCAGATAGAAGATTTCACCACAATATAGTGTTGGGTGAATGGTAATCAGGTAAAAACAGTTTAATTTAAATTAAAGTTACTGCACTTCCAATTTATTCTTTTGTCACAGTTGGTATTATTATAAATTTATATAATTGCTAGTTTTAAATAACAATTCAGCCATCTTTCTTCTGATGTTGCTCTTGCTATACTGACTTCAGCTGGGCAACACTGGCTATTTTATTGCAAAGAAAAGGGGGGGGGGGAAAGCTTAAGTTGTCATTAATCAGGGAAATTAAAATATAGTATTAAAGTTCAATAATAAAGATCAAATATTTTGCTATTATGATACTGAAACCCTGTTGATTTGCATATTTGTGTTGATGTTGCAGTCACAGAAGAAGAAGAAGAAGAGAAGGAAGAGGAGTTGAAAGAAAATACATATGGTTATCGTTGTTATTCATGAAAGTCTTTTTTGCATTATTCAATCATTTAACACTTAGATTAATATTATTCATATTTGGATTATAGTATTTTTTTTTAAATAAAATTATCATTTTAATAGAAATAAAACTTTGTTAATTTGCAGAAAATATGATCAAAAGTAATAAAAAATGTTTTTAAAAAGTACTAAAACGGAATCCAAAAGTGTTGAAACTTCATTGAAATTTTGAAATGAACTATTATAAACGTTAAGCAAAATTCAAAACTTAAAATAATTGTAAAGACATTGTTCAAAGATCCTAAAAAATCTAAAAAACCACTATGTTAATTGCAATGTAAATCACAATGTTAATTACTGTCAATCCAACTAGAAACTTGGGTGGTTCAACTTTCAAGTCATTAGTTGATCACATTTTCAAATGGCATTTGTATGATGCATGACAGACATTTGCTAGCAATAGTTAAATAACTAACCATTCAATTACAAACAATTTGGAACAAACCCAGTGGTAAAAAACAAGTGTTTAACTAAAAAATACAATAATAAATTATTTCTATATCATATAAATGAACAATGCAAGGAAAAACCGAATGAATTTGGTGAGTTATTATTTATTAAGATTTCGATTTACAGCAGAAATAATAATTCGATATCTCTTTCCTTGTTGTACATAGGAGTTCTACTGTCAAAATTATTAATGTTTTTAGTATGTTAATCTAATTTACTGTATGCCATGCAAACAAGAGTTTATGAAGCCATTAGAAATGTGTTATGGTCTCCTTTTCTTGACTTAAATGTAATTTAAAACACCTTACCTTTATGTGGTGCAGCTACAGTGTTCCTGGTGGTCGTATAATAGTATTTAAAAATAGCCAAGAACCATAACTCAAGTTAGGGTTTATTGCCCATACTTGAATAGTCGTTGAGTGTTAAATACAAATCTTATCCTTTTATTTTAACAATTTATCTTATTTTTAATTAGCCAAAATTTTCATGTAAATAATTTGGCTACTGGTCTCAGTATTTCATATAAAATTAATAGCCTTTTTATTAAAGTTAAATTAAATGGTAAATAGTCTTCTTTCTTTATTTATGTAAAGTGAATTCAATTTTGTGAGTATGAGTTTAGATTTATTTTCATGATTTAGAATAACATTTTAACAATCTGAAGTCAAGCTGAGCTCAGGAATTATTTATTTTATTGATTTCAGCCATTTAAATATATAGAGAAACAAAAGCGCATGCTGTTCAATGGCCATTTGTCTCATTTCTTTTGTGCGTTACAAATATTATTTAAAATTTAAAATAGAAAAATCCAAATTTGTAAATGTGAATTTTAAGTTAAGAGAGTGTTATTAAATTAAATAATAATGAGCTGAAGTCGAACTTGATCTCAGGAGTTATTTATTTTATTTATTTAAGCTATTAAATATATAGTGAGACCAAAAGCGCATGCTGTCCAATGGCGATTTGTCTCATTTCCTTTTTGCATTGCAAATATTATTTAAAATTTTAAAATAGAAAATCTAAATTTGTAAATGTGAATTTTAAGTTAAATAAGTGTTATTAAATTAAATAATAACGAGCTGAAATCAAACTTGAGCTCAGGAATTATTTATTTTATTTAATTCAGCCATTTAAATATATAGTGAGACAAAAGCGCATGCTGTCCAATGGCGATTTGTCTCATCTCTTTTGTGCTTTGCAAATATTATTTAAAATAGAAAAATCCAAATTTGTAAATGTGAATTTTAAGTTAAATGAGTGTTATTAAATTAAATAATAATGAGCTGAAGTCGAAATTGAGCTCAGGAGTTATTTATTTTATTTATTTAAGCTATTAAATATAT